>CM031577.1:1007399-1320777 GCA_018467065.1 Ephestia elutella | reverse complement strand
ATATCATATTATCGATTAACATAGAGTCAGTCATGTCATAGGTTTGAAGCATTGCATCAGATTTGCATTGACCAATCATAACTTATTTCTAACTGAAAATATCAATAAAATTAAAAAATCGGGAACATAATTAATACGAAATCTAACTATATGCTATTTAAAAATTTAACAATCCTATTACACTCTAGTAAATCTCAAATTTGATTTCCGCAATTGTTACTTTCTACAAATTGCCATGTAACACGTGGCAATGTATCAAATCCGGCGACATGTTTTGCCGCGAACGAGCTACGAATTCGGAATCCTTAAACGGGTCATCAAAGGATAGAGGAAGGTTACGCTCAACCTCCGTAATTAACGGTTCGCTCCCGATTCCTCGTAAAACTCCGCTCAAAACATGATAGTGTGCAGAAAGAGCACTTTTGGTGTCTGATTCACACGAATCAAATCATTAAGGTCAAAATTATACAAGACCTTGCAACTATGAGAATTTTGAGAAAAGATTAGATTTTCGACAGATAAATTTTTATCAGTCTACGACAGAATGTCTCTTGCGCTTCAAGTCTATTGAAGATTGCACCAGACCCCAGCAAGCTTGGATCGTTCGCGGACGCGCAAAACAGTTCAAACCATGTGCTGCTGTAAACGGTGTGTCATTTTTTTTTTATAGAATAGTAGGCAAATGCGGTTTGCCTGATGGTAAGCAATCACCGCAGTCCATAGACACCGACCACCCTAAAAAGGTCACTGATGCGTTGCCGACTCTTGTTGTTTTGCCTTTGATGCACTTTTGTTGATTTCGAATTTCTCAAACTGATAACACAATCTAATGGTAACTCTCACAATCCAATATAGTCCGATCAACGAGGAGTTTCGTTGTATGGAGACTTCCGAATAATTCCTCTGTCTATGAAACTTAGCACATGGTAAAAATAGGTAAAACTGATTATAGATATACAATAATCTAATAACTTTTATTACGAGAAGTTAGGTATTTTTACCTAAACATGAAAATCGTTTATAGCTCTCTGTGAAAAATTCCTCAGACTGAAATTCTTTCTCTATACGTACCTATGTACTACTTAGAATATGTATATAGAAGAATCTAATATTTTTTCTACTTCCAAGATACCCCAAATTTAACTTTTAACTTTTTGCATTATAACTTCTACTGAAAAATTGCTCTGCTGGTTTTTATTTTTCAATATGCTTTTATATGTTCAAATGCATAGCTTTTCTCAGTTATCTTAAAGTTTTTCATTTTGAAACATATATTTTTTTAATTTTGCTTAATTACGACATGTGAAAAATTACTCCGTCCATTCTTATATAACTATTGGTCATTTGATTATATATTAAAACAGATTTATCAATAATCTAACAAATTTTCGAACGATAATATACTTTTAAGGAATTACTAAACGGCAGACGAAATGCAGTTCGCGGCCTAAAGTCAGCGAAACGTTCTTAATACTACTCTTGTAAGGTTGAAATTGTAACAAAAGTTTAGCGCATGTCCGTAGCGAGTTTTTCATTACCTTATGCCATTGTAACAAGGAAGTAGGTAGGTATATTTCGAAATAAAACTAGTGATGTGCCGTTCCCGGGAACGAAGGAATATTCCCCGAAAACGAAGGGAACGTTCCCGGGGAAATATTGGGGAACATTGCAATTAAAATTTATAATTGCGGTTTTTATCACTTCTAATATAATAAAATAATCTAAATACATATCCTTAGATAATAATTACAACATTTTTTCAAAAATCTTCAATATTCCCTACTTTTCGGGAACGTTCCCGGGAATATTTCCAAATTTCCGGGGAATATTCCCGACTTATGTATGGGGAACATTCCCTTGTTTCTGGGAACGTTCCGTAAAAAGCTGCAATTGACTTTATAGGATTACTAGCTTTTACCTGTGACTTCGCCCGCGTGAGTTTCGCTTAGATAAATAGTAGATTGTTAAGTTGGTCCCACACTGCGAATATTAACCTGTAACGTAACATTTGAAGATTCGATTGTGCGTATTAACCATGTAGGTATTAACATTACAATATACATGTCACACTGACGAACATTCTCCGATTCGATTTTTATTTTGCCATTTTTGGAGGTTTTGATTTCAAAAGGTCCACATTCGCAAAATGTCATTTTTGCACAAAGTTACTTGCGCAAAAGGCGCACTTTCACAAAATGTCACTTTCGCAAAAGGTCACATTCGCAAAACTTCACTTTCGAAAATGGTCACTTTTGAAAAAGATCACTCTCGCAAAAGGTCATTGCTTATGTTTATGTCGTAAAAGGTCACTTTCGCATAAGGTAACTTTTGTAAACGTGTTGTGATAGTTATCTTATGTAGAAGTGACCTTTTGCAACAGAAACATGAATCTAAAATTTCATTTGGACTCCCCTCTGGATGTTGAACGATACTAGACGTGCCCGTAGTTAATTTAATTCAAAATTTAGTTAAAATTAAAACCAAAAATTAAATAGTGAATAGTACCAGGACCGCAGCAATCAGTAAGAGCGCCTCTCCAGCGACAGAAAAGGACCTCTAGTTGTGAGTGAGGTGTATATTGTTTTATCTACACTGCTGATACATTACCAGCGTTACGAAGCCCCGACTCCTCCGTGCGGATCGTCGCGAGTGGCTCCCTACTGCCACACTCACCGGCGCAGGAGTTTACTTGTCTCGCCCGAAACAATTTACTGTCTCTTCCTTGCATTCCGTGCAATTGCCTACGGAGCTGCCGCTTTATTTAGGCCTACGCTTTAAAACATTAATTAATACAACGCCAAGCTATGATACGCTCACCTAAAAAACAAAGCCCTACTTTTGGATCTGCTCCGGATGTAAGCCAGCTAAGCGAAAGTCCTGACCGAGGCTCGGTCACTTTCCGTTCTAGTAAAAGACGCAGGTTCGAGTGCGACTCAAATCAAGAGTCAAAGTTGGACTCATTTATAAAATCACTTACAGAATGGAGACATTCCACTGACCTCAAGTTATCGGATATTAAGTCTTCTATGAATTATATCCACTGTCAGAACAACGAAATCATTTCAACAAATACGGAGATCGAAAAATCGATACTATCTCTGTCAGTGAAGTACGATGACCTGTGTTCACAACTATCTACCTTTAAGATTAAATCCACTGAGTGCTTAGAACGAGTCACTAAAACGGAGTTACAAGTAGAGGAAATTGACCGCTCATCCCGTGCTGCCTGCCTGGAGCTGCGAAACATTCCTCACCGAGCATCCGTCTCACAAGAAGATCTAGTCAAAATAGCAAAAACTACATTGAAGGAGCTATCGGTGGAACTCACAATCTCAGACGTATTTGACATCCACCACCTACCTACCAAGTCCGAACACAAGACAATTCTTCTTTCACTAAACTCCGTACTAACAAAGAATAAAATCCTTGCTGCCTACAGGCAGTATAACAAATCAAACAGCAGTAATAGGCTTAACTCGGGTATCTTTTGGCCCGGAAGTACCTAAACTACATATTTACATTGCCGAACATTTAACACCCAAGGCTCGCCGCCTCCATTACCTGGCCCGGGAACTTGCTGGTCAGGAGCAGTACAAACACTGCTGGACTTCGGGCGGCAGGGTCCTGCTCCGGAAGGAAGACAACACCAAATACATAGTCATAACTTCAGAAGAGCAAGTGTCTGAACTTAGAACTAATTGTTAATCCCAAAACTGCTGTCAAAGTTTATATATATATGTGTGTCTTGATATATTGTAGATAGATTAATTATATACCAACCTTTCGAATAACTCAAACAGTATACATAATAACGGAATATCTGCACATTGTAAATACTTTAACTTGCTACATATACCTACCTAAAAGTATATACTATCGTTAATTGCTTGTAATTACCTATAGATAATTCTTAACAAACTGTCGTTGATAGGAGAAAGTGTTTCAACTTTTAGTTTATATACCTACACACTTACTTGCACTTGTATCCACATATTTGAAAATTTCCCTTTTACTAATTTATAGACTGTATTTGTGAGCATGTATGTGTAGTACATTACTATTGCATGGTGTCCAAAGTTGGCATCCCATTTTAAAAGTACACTTCTTGCATTGGATGTGCGATACACTTACCTACATACTTTATCGTTGTAAATTCCTATTATTACTTAATATTAAACTTTTATATTTATATACACACTTCTACTAGCACAAAAACTGTGAGTGAAGCTAGTGGTTTATTTATTATGTAGGTATTGATACTAATGAGTGCATAGTGTCAACAGTTGGCATCCCATAATACAAGGAAACTTACATTGGGGCCATCGCGTTATACCTGTGTGCTTTGTGGTCATTATCAAATACCTATTTTACCCATTGCTTAGCTAACTGAACACACACAACCCAATAAATATGGATAGAAACATCGATATAATAAGCCAAATTGACAATGTGTCAGTATTTACTTCTTTTTCATGCGACCCACATGAAGTTCTTACCCATTTTCCCTCCCATAACAAGTCCCTGACTATTCTCACACAAAATATTCGCAGTGTATCTGCAAACATTCCAAGTTTTCTTATATTTTTAAACAATTTAAAAATAGAACCAGACATAATAGTTTTCACAGAATGCTGGACACAAAAAAACTTCTTACTTCCTAGCCTCCAAGGATATAACCACTGCACATCCACAGACCCTGTAAATCAGAACGACGGTGTTGCTGTTTATTACAAATCCGAACTAGCAGGCATTACGATTTCCGAACCGCCGATTGATGACGCCAGCTGCTTACTGATTAAATATAATACAGAAACAGCAGTATTGGGTATCTACCGTCCTAGTGCCTTCCGTTCCTATACAAACTTTACAAGATCCCTTAATAACACCCTTGATTCCCTGCGTGGTTTTAAAAATATCATTCTTATCGGAGATATTAACATTGATATCATACCCACTCGACTGGACGAAGACAACGACGACTACCTTAATATCTTAGCGCATCACGGTCTCCTACCTACGCATACGCTACCCACCCGGGAAAGTACATGCCTCGATCACGCCTTCTTAAAATCTCCCTCCCCTGCCCAGTCTTTTGTCATACAAACTACGATAACTGACCACTTTTTCTGTTTTACTAGCACTAGACATAAAAATCTATTACACCAACTCCTCCAGTAACACGAGTGGACTATCGAGCCCTAACTACTTCTCTTCAAAATACAGACTTCTCTCCCCTACTAAACTCCACTGATCCCGAATTTGCAGCTAACTTTCTGATTCAGTCCC
Organism: Ephestia elutella; assembly: GCA_018467065.1. Classification (NCBI taxonomy): domain Eukaryota; kingdom Metazoa; phylum Arthropoda; class Insecta; order Lepidoptera; family Pyralidae; genus Ephestia; species Ephestia elutella. The sequence goes on along the minus strand of CM031577.1, from coordinate 1,315,491 downwards.
TCCAGTCCCTTATCTCTCTCCACTCTTCAACATCTGTCCCCGCTCGCCGCCGCAGAATCCTAAAACCATGGATAACTCCTGGGCTAATAAGATGCATCCGTAACAAAAATAATTTATATAAAAAACAATTAAAAAACCCTCACAACGAAAGTTATCGTATAACCTATTTAAGATATCGCGCCTTTTGCAATAAAATTATCAAATCTGTTAAAAGAAACTACGAAAAATTATTAATTAAAAAAGCAGGCAATAATTCTAAATCCTTATGGAAAGCCATTAAGAATGTCACAAACTTACAAAAGTCTCACACTCAGGCTAATGAGCTGTTAACCTGTATGCACGAACCCAATGCGTCACTAGATCATGTTAACTCTTACTTTGCCAATGTTGGTAAAACACTAGCTGAAAGCATTTGTAACTATGAGGTCCCCCCTTCGACTAACGAACCACCTGCTTCTTACTCGCCTTCACAAAGCCGCTCTTCTCTAAATTCTCTTGTCCTTCTGGAAGCTACGTGTGAAGAAGTAGGATATATTATAGACTCTTTAAGGAATGACTGTGCGGCTGGCTGGGATAAACTTTCTTCTTCCTTTATAAAAAGATATAAAATTATTCTTACCCCCTTATTACCGACATTTGTAATTTATCGTTATCTTTCGGCATTTTTCCTTCCGCCTTTAAGAAAGCCATCGTTATCCCCATTTACAAAAAACGGAGATAAAAGTCTTCCTAATAATTACCGCCCTATTTCTATTCTCCCAACTCTCTCCAAAATTTTAGAACGTCTTATAAACACCCGACTTAAATCATTTCTTGAATCAAATTATATTCTTTCCCCCAACCAACATGGTTTTCGATCTAACAGATCTACCAACGGTGCCGTTCACGAGCTAACTGATTTTGTTGTCAGGAGTCTTGATAAGGGAGACAAATGCGTTGGGTTGTTTCTTGATTACACAAAGGCTTTTGACACTGTCTCTATCCCCATCCTCCTAAGTAAACTCGAAGCTATCGGTGTAAGAGGAAACCAGCTAAAACTCTTTGAAAATTACTTGAAGGATAGATATCAAAGCGTCTCAATAAATAACCAGCACAGTTCTGAACTTCCCATCCAATACGGAGTTCCGCAGGGCAGTATTCTAGGCCCTACTCTCTTCTTGGTCTATATTAATGACCTCCTCTTGATGACCATCCCTCATTGTAAAATAATATCATACGCAGATGATACTGCTCTATTGTTCTCCGCTAAGAGTTGGCAAGATACTTATCGATACGCACAATCTGGATTAGATTCCGTGGTTAAATGGCTGCAACGCAATCTTTTAACTCTTAACTTCCAAAAAACACAACTTCTAAATTTTTCTATCCACAATCTTCTCTCCAACAAAAACATTCTAGCAAACCTCTCAATTACCCCACACTCTCACCCATTAAATGACATTCCTGCTGATTGTGCCTGCCTCCCTCTACAACCTTCCGAACACGTCAAATACCTCGGTATTATTATCGACCAGAACCTCAATTTCAGACCCCACATCAACCTTATGGCGGGTAGGATCAGAAAGTTGATATATATATTTAAAATACTGCGACAAGTGGCTGACCCAAGTACTGTAAAAATGACCTACCTTGCACTGGCTCAGTCACTCCTAAATTACTGTATATCATCCTGGGGAGGTGCCAGTAAGACCATCTTAATTAGACTTGAAAGAGCTCAGAGAGCCCTCCTCAAAGTCTGCACCTTTAAACCCTTTCTGTTTCCCACTTCACAACTGTATCAGTTTTGCGAGGTTTTGACTGTTCGTCAACTACACATCCTAAACGTCATAACTCAGCAGCACATCATCACTCCTTTAAACCCTAACTTTAATAGAAGAAATAGACTCGTAGCCACCTCCTCCTCTTTTTCTACTGAATTCTCGCACAGATTCTTCTGCTTTTCAGGTCCTTTTTTATATAATAGACTTCACTCAAGATTGGCTTTATTATCACTTCCAACATTTTCCTACACCCTATTATATGATTCCCCCCCCCCTATATATTCTACGTTCATATTTATATTATATTTATACACTAGTAATTTCATTGAATCTGACTAGTTTTTTTTTTTTTTGTAATTACAAAATAAGTTTATAACTTTTAAGAATTCGCAATCCTTTTGTCATTCAGCTGAGAGAGCACTGGCGCACTGTAACACAGGCCCTGCCTTATACAGGCACCAGTCTCCAATATAACTATACAGTTATATAAGTATTTTTTTTGTACGCTATGATTAGTATAACTTTTCAGTTATGTAAGTGTTATATTGGAGAAAATAAACGAATTTTTACTTAAAGAATTTTTTACTTATTTTCACTTTCACTTTCAAAATGACAAAGTTTCATACTAACTTCCATCCCCTGCTTATTGTTATTAGGTGTGTTAGCGATTCTGAGAAAGATGCATTCTGTGAAAGAGACATTATAGGACTAGAGAACATTTTGCGAAAGAGACATTTTGCGCCTGGGCCTATTTTATAAATACAATAAATAAGTGCATATTTATTTTTTATTACCAGGTAATGCAAAAAGTCACTTTGCAAAAAGACATCTTCGCAAAAGATCATTTTCACAAAATGTCACTTTCGCATGGTAACTTTCGCAAACGGTCACTTTTGCTAAAATGTTACTTTTGCTAATGGTCAATTTCGTATAAAGTAACTTTTGCGAAAGGTCACATTCGCAGTTCGCACAAAACGTCACTTTCGCAAAAGATCACTTTCGCAAAAGAAAACTTTCGCAAAAGGTCACATTTACAAAAGGTCTCTTTCGCAAAATGTTATTGATGCAAGTGTCACTTTTGTAAATACAATTGAGGCAAACGTCCAGTCTCGTACAAGTCGGTACAAAGTACACGGTATACGCAAACACACACAACTGCTTCGTTTTCTAGTCGGTTCGCGCCTGCGCGGCCGGTCTGGGGCACCGCGCTTTTCTGCGCGAGCGCCCCGCACCCCTCTGCACACCCGCGCGCCCGTACTGCTAAGCGGCACGGTGAATACTCGGCATTAACAAATTGATATTTTAAAAACTTGCTATTTAGTTGAATTTTAATTAGATTATTGAAAAATCTATTATAATAGAGCGACCCCTAACTAAGAAACGTAATTAATTTGCCTGAGCAATTATTCACACAACGTAATTACGGAAAAATAATAATTATAATACTGTAAAGAAAAATCTTTAAGATAACTTATTAAAGCTATTTATTTATGTAAATAAAAGCGTATTAAAAAATAAAAACTAGCAGAGCAATTTTTCAGTAGAAGTTACAGAGCAAAATGTTAAAAAGTTAAATTTTGGGTATCTTTGAAATCGAAAAAAATTAGATACTTTTATAAACATATTCTAAGTAGTACATAGGTACGTATACAGAAAGAATTTCAGTCTGAGGAATTTTTCACAGAGAGCTATAAACGATTTTCATGTTTAGGTAAAAATACCTAACTTCTCGTAATAAAAATTATTAGATTATTATATATCTATAATCTGTATTACCTATTTTCACCATGTGCCAAGTTTCATAGGCGGGAGAATTATTCGTTACAAAAGTTTCGTTGATCGGACTAATAGTTCAACGAAAAAGCATTAGCGAGGCTAGTAAGACTAATAAAAGCAACTTCTGCACAATCGATATGTTGTAGCAAGATCGCAATTATTTCCTCTCGACAGAATATCATTACGCTTTTTATATGGATAACGTTTTTACGGCCCATTCTCTAGGTCGACGGGTAAGGTTGGATTTAAGGACTCGGTGCGTTAAACATGGGTAATTTATAGCCACTGTCCAAATCTAACGGAGTTTTAATATGTAAATATACGGCTCCGGCGGGAATTTCGAGAAATACTTTTGTGGTTGGCGTCTCCAGTCCATATATTAAGTAACTTCATAGGTAAGTAAGTCTATGTATTTTGGAGATTTCTTGTTAGATCGATGAAAGATCTAGCCTAGCTTTTAATAAATATTGTTATTAAATGCTTTCATTGAATGATTCGTCACACATTGAAATTGCCAATAGCAATTGCTTCACGAAATTCCAATGATAACACCATTGTCAGTTGATTAATTGCATTTTCCTTTCATATTGTGATAAGGGTGTCTTTTGCACAATTTATTATCTTTATGCAATGAGGAGTTTCGTATTGTATCGTACAACAATGTGAATAGCCGCAGGAGTGGACTGCGGCGAATGCACTGAATCATTTATATCACGTCTGCGGTCTGCTCCGTCGGCGTGTCGTGTTGTTGTCAATCAACGCGGATATACACTGCCCAATGTGGTCTACGTTTATTCTGTCAAGCTTGCGCCAACCATTGTCAACATTAAAAGAGACGATCTAATTTTATTTCCTTCCTTGCTTTTGTCCCAATTTATTTGGGGTCAGCTCTCATAGTAAATTTGCGCCACGCCCCATTGGCGCCGTACGGTTGAGACGATCTAATTTCGAAATTCTAATTCTCAAGATAATATGAACGCGAAAATGGGTTTGCAAAACAAAAGTATCAATGATTTAGAGAATTTGACGTAAATCAAGTTTGTAACTATTTAGGTTGTAGTGATTCATTCTCCGAAATCCCAATCCATTCGCAAGAACTTGCAAAATAAATTTAGTACACGAAATAATATAAATCTCGGATTTAGGTAAAGAAATAATCTATACATATAATAAAACAGTAAAAATATTTTGTCTGTACATTTAGTATTTTTGACTAAAATGGATAGAGGGACACTTACAAAGAATATTAGAAAGCAAAAAATTTTTTTTGGAATTTCTTGTCTGTCTGTCTGTATGTATGTATGCGTTTCACGCAAAAACTACTGGACGGATTTGAATGAAACTTTTTTTGTTGTATAGCTATAAAGTCTGGGCAACATATAGGCTATAATTGATTTTGAAAACTGGAACACCTGATGAAGAACCATAACAGAACAGCTAAACTATAAGAAATATGGAAATGGTGCCTTAACAAAAGTCGTTCAACCTGATGAGCATTTTCTGCTGACGTATAAAAATTGAAGATATGGAACATCTGATGAAAAGCTTCAAGAGACCAGCTACACTATAACATATATGGAAATGGAGCCTTAGTAAAAGTCGTTCAACCTGATGAGCATTTTCTGCTGACGTATAAAAATTGAAGATATGGAACATCTGATGAAAAGCTTCAAGAGACCAGCTACACTAAAACATATATGGAAATGGCGCCTTAGCAAAACTTGATTAATCTGATGAACATTTTCTGTAGACGTATAAAAAACGAAAATCCGAAACATCTGAAACAGTTTGGAACACAAAAATCATCTAAGCGAAACTCACGCGGGCGAAGCCGCGGGCGACAGCTAGTAACTAATAAATTAATTATTGACTAGCTGGTTTACACCGGACTAGATCAATTTGAGGATTGTTAGATAACTTAAACTGGATAAGTAAATATTTTCTTGAATGTTGTTTTATGGATAATTATGAATGCATGGAATTATAATTTTTCAAAATTTATTAAAATTGTTGTCAAGAGCAAACTCAACTTGTATATAAAAAATAATAATAAAGTTATCTAAGTGACCCAATAAAGCTATAATCGTGTTAAATACTGTCGTATTAGACATGCAAGTAATTTTTGAACAAATACTATTGTTAGACCCAATTCTAAGTTATATAGAAACAGTTCATAACATACATAGAACTAGGTAGAGTCTGCATTGTGTAACCATTTCAATCACTCCGATAGCTTATCAAATAAGCAATAACCGAAGAATTCGAAGCTCAACAGCCTTGGGAGTTTCGCAACCAACAAGCTCCAATCAAATTCCAGTTGATATTTCATAATGGCGGCGCAGTGTAAACCTATTGTGCATGCATGAACATTTTATGCGGGAACAAATCAGCTATGTTGTTACAAAAACCCGAGCTCGCAACAAATATCAATTATTTAGGGAAGATGTGCCCGTAAAATTGCGGGTCGGAAGTGTCGGAACACCTATAAGGCGTGTTTCCCATTATACTTTGTGAAAGCATATTTTGCTAATTAGTAATTTTTTTTGACGTGAAACGTCTTTAAAATCAGCGCCATACGGGTACCATGCCAGGATTTCAGACCGTAACGAAATGGGATATATCGTTTCATCTTAATAACTACAAAACTATTATTCTTAGAAACATGAATCTAGTATCATTATTTAGCTTATATAGTCAGTTTGGTGATAAGACCTTGAGATAAGGTTGGAGCCCTACGGGAGGGGCGGGGGTGCCGCCGCGTGAAATAACGAAAAACGCCCTTTTGAAATTTTCTATTTAATATTACTCACGACTCGTTAGTGATAGAGCGATGATTCTTTTATGAATTTATAGTTATTATTGAGAACTATTTATTTAATTAAAAATAAAAGTAATTTTAACAATATTAGTTCCTAAAATAACCAGAAAATGTGAAAAAATAAAAAAAAAATTACGTTTTTTAGCCACAGCTCGAGCAAAGGCCAGGATGAAATATAAATCACACCTTTCATCAGAAAGAGGGGTTCTAGGCTACACATAGGTACACTAATATCCAATATCGGTCGAGCGAATCAGTTTTGGCAGCGTCGTTAACCGACCAAGACAAAACGGAATTTACGTCACTTTCAGGGAAAGTAACCTTAACATTAAAGATATCAAAGTTTAATTAAAAGGAACATTCTTTTAATTTTAAAAGAACCAAATCTGCATTCAGTGATTTTTGAAAACTCGCTTGCCACGCCCGGGTATCGAACTGGCTAAAATCCGAAAATATAGAATCAATCGATAGAGTAAATCAAAAGGATCATACTTTGTAATAAACATGGTACATTTAAGTGAAATGAAAATTACGAAACTAAACGTAACCCCTCAGACAGAGCCAATAAGCAGGTTTTCGTAATGGCGCGAAAAATTACCATCAATCTCGATTTTGACAAAATAGTTTATTATATTCTATAACCAAACCATATTTTATCATTCTGTAAAAGGCATTTCCCTTATGCATCAAAACAAATGTAATTTTTGAATTTCTTAAACCCCTAATAGCATTTTTGGTAGGCAGTTGGTAGGCCAGGACTTATCTCCCTAATAGCATATATGATATGCTATTAGGGAGATAAGTCCTGGATGTCTTATCAGATATTGACGTGTAAAGATATTTTTAGATTCCTCGCATGATGACATAGGATGTGACTATTCTAAAATTGCGAACTCCTTGAAACTTTTTAAACAGACCCCATTTTTTTTAAATATCACATTTTCATAGATGTAAACTTCGATCAACTATAAAGTTCATCGAAGGATGTAAAGGCTAGGAAGGCTGGAAGCTGTGGTGGTGGCCGAGTGTTAGGGTGCCAGCCAGCCTGTGGCTGCAAAGGTCCCGGATTTAAATTCTGCCCGTGCTATATGACTTTGTTTACCAATCTGACTCGTGTATGGTAATTCTCATCGACCACCACTTGCTCCCGGTAAAGGAAAACCTCGTGAGGAAACCTGCACTATGGTTGATGATTATCAGCTAGTGTGTGAAATGAAGAAGGCATGGCGAACGACTCCATTAATATTGCCAAGATAGTCGATGTGTGTATTTCATTCCATATAATGACCACAATCCTCAGTCATGTGGAATACGACTAAAGGAGGAAAGTTATAGGTACCTACTTGTATAAATTTGAATAATAGAAATAAAATATTTACTTACTTAATAATAGAAATAACATAGTCCAGCGACTCGCTGACATAGACGTTTCACGTTAAAACCAACGGCCGTGTCCACCAACACAGCCCCACCCATTTTTTATGTTTAGTTGTATAAGTACTTCCTAATAACATAATTTTCATTTTAGTAAATAGATCCAATCAGTTGTTTAAATCGTAATTGGACATACTCTCGGAAAAACAGGCCGTAGAAATGCAAAAGCTGATAAATGTTATGATATTGTTCGTAAAACTAAAATAAAAGGTAAAGAAATTGTTCAAAGTCAAACATTCAAAATTGGTTGCAATTTTAAATGTCAAGAAAACAGATCCGCACAGGTGAGGAAAAGGGAAACCCATCTCAGAGAGTATCAAACAAGGCATCCCCTTTTGTTATGGTAATATTAAAGTGAATTATGCCGTATAATCTTGGAAAATGCCCGCACCACGCTTCTTACGAGTATATCGATGTTTCGTGAAATCTGAGACAGAATCAATACAAAGGATTCTTGGGGCTACGTATTTCTTTGATTAGTCTCAATATCTAAATTTTATTGATGAAACACATTTATTAAAAAAGTCTTTGTTGCTTCTTATAGAGGCGAAGATAATATACGGAATAGAAATGAAGATATATACAATACAAAAACCCCGGGTTCATATATATTTCACCGTAAATCCGCCATCTATAACCGAATTCAATAAAAACAAAGTGCCTACCTCCTCCACCCACGCTCAAATCTGCGGTGAATTAAATCGAATTTCCGACTGAACGAATTCCGTATCTTATATATATTTGAGGAATGTCCGCGGAGTTATGATCAATCAGATTGTCCAAATAAGTTTAACTTTGAATATCGTTCAATCAAAGGGCAGTTGCTTGGGAAATTATTATCTCCTAATCTTCACGCACTACTTGTTTCAATGTGAAAATTCATAATGTAATCTTTATGTTTTTGATGATAAAATGTTTTAACGCACTACATATCTTTGACAATAAAGATTTCGAAGTAAAATAAGTCGAGATCACGGACGATATATAACGTTCATGGTCGAGCTCGAGATTGAACACTACTGTACAGAATTTGCTGACTGCTTTTCTATTCCCAAACGGAAACTCAATGATATCTTCGAGTAGAAAAAAAAATGAAATAGTTAAAATAAAGCGCAGGGTCAATCGAGAGCCCCACGGCCGAGAGTGTCGCGGATTGAGTCTAACGGCCGGACCCAAAACGTTCGCCATTTTGGCGTTAGAGATTAGCAAGAACGAGTAAATACTAGAGCAGTACTCACATTGCGGACTTGCGAAAAGGGAGTTATTAGGAGCTCCCATAACCGGAGAGCAGGATGAAGAGAGTGATGAGTGTAGAGGAAGCAAAAGAGATCTGTAAGGATCGTAGCAAGTGGAAATTGCTAGTCTCTGCCTACCCCCAAGGGAAAAAGGCGTGATAATATTTATGATGGTCGGACGATTTTAAAAAGAAGGCAGGGCCGACCTGGACCAGGATCGCCGCATCAAAGTCGGAGTGGAAAACTATTCAAGAGGCATACGTTTAGCAGTGGACCCAAATATGCTGAGAAAAAAGAATATGTAGATAGATCAACACTTTATTGCACCATTTACAGAAAGAACATACAAAAAGAGACAAAAGTAAATACAAAAATGAGCGCAAAGGATGTAGGATGTATGTATGTAGTACTCACATGGAGCAGGGCTTTGCGGCTCGGCGTAGATGCCAATCGACTTGCTGGGGTCGTCGATGAGGGACTGCGCGAGGTGGTAGTCGCCGAGCTTGTGCTGGATCTGCTGGCTCACGTGGTCTCTGTTTCCGGTCACCTGTTCAATACACAACATATTACTTGAGTGAAAAATCTAAAGACCTACAAAAAATTGAGATTTTTGCCATTGCGACTCGACAAGAAGAGGTAGAATTTGCGGTTGGCTTGGAATTGGGATCAGAGCAATGGTGTCATTTAGTCAAGACCATGAGGATTTTAAGTAAATAAATACAATAAATGCAATAAATGATTATGATTATGTAAATGACGAACCGCACCAAGCAACGTAATAAAAAGAATTTGAGTGTGATTAACTTTAAATGTGATTTGTGTGTGAGTTTGTGTGATTAACTTTCAGTGTGATTGAGTTTCAGTATATATACCGAATTAATATTTCTGAATGTTACATTAGTTTGTTGCTTAATCTAAAGAAAACTGTAGTTCAATCAAAATAAGCTGTAGTGATTCTGTCATGGTCTTACATGGGTGGTCTAAAGGAATGAAACCATGTTCATGTGCAATGCATAAATTGGACTAATCAAGTCTTGATGGACTTGATTAAGACTAATCAAGTGTAAGAATCTTGATATTAATTTATAGTACTGTTATTTATGTTGCTAATGTAGTTCCTAATCAAAACTATTAATATAGGCAATTGAAATACCATAACTTCTATTACTGTTTAATGTACAAACTTTGTGGTAATTCAGTTACTCCGCATGAGATCCATAGATTTGGAGCAAATAAAAGTCTAGTATTATATGACTGTAAGATTGTAAAATAAGATACAAAAGAAAGTGTCATTTAAATAACATAAATCAAGGCAAAACTTTTTCCATTAGAATTTTCATCGCACTGCAAAACCGCAATGATCTGATTTTGAGAAATCTGATTCAACATCAAGATAAGTCTTCAGTGGCGAAAATTACTTGATAAATGCTAAGGCGATTCACAAAGAATATCAGATTTATGGTAAACTCAATTTTATAACCTCTCAGTTTGACCTTTGCGATTGTCATTATGAGATTAATGTTCAAAGTCCTAAAAAGAACAAAAATACATTGCACGATCATTTCACTCCAACTAAAAAGAGTAACTAAACACGGAAAGCCGATTCCGAAGGAGGAATTGGAAAAAGAGATTACGTCCTCTGTGAATGGAACTCTCGTTAATCAGTGCTTAACGCGAGCTGAAAATATATCTTTGTTGATGTCGCTCCTAAGCTGAGCTTTATCTGGATGTAGCTGGATGAGAGAGCTTAGCCTTTTCGCGGTAACACATTCTGTCACTATCAATGTTATACCGTATCTAGTGTTTATATTAATCAATTGATCCATTTTTGTAAAGTTTTTTAAAAATGTTCTATGTCTGGTAATGTTCTTAAGCCACATTTTGGTATTCAATATATAAATAATAATTATTAAAAGCTGTAACAAATTCCAAGATAGACATTGAATTTGGATTCGTCTGGATTAGACTTCCTTTTAAATTCCATCAATATATATAAGCTTGTTACAAAAATGAAATTTGTGCATTGCAAAATGCCTCGAGTAGTTTCCAACTTTTGAAGATAAATAAATAATAAATATAAATAAATATATACGGACAAATCACACAGATTGAGTTAGCCCCAAAGTAAGTTCGAGACTTGTGTTATGGGATACTAACTCAACGATACTATATTTTATAACAAATATACATATATAGATAAACATCCAAGACCCGGGTCAATCTGAAAAATATCATTTTCCATCTTGACCCGACCGGGGATCGAACCCGGGACCTCCAGTGTGGCAGTCCGGCGTGATGACCGTTGGGCCACGGAGGTCGTCAAACCAAGATTGCAAAACTATTACTCACACACTGCGCTAACACTTGAGACAGTTAAATTGTATAGTTTTGAAAGTTCATAAATAAACATTTAATTTTGGGTGTTATTAAGTTTGTTGACGAAACAGTAACGGCTGGCGCGTGGCCAACATACGGCGGCGCAGTGCTGGTGACCTAATAGATTGCCTCTTGTCGCTAAATGCGATAAAGGTAAACACGAAGGTTGGTAATGAACTAAACTGATAGTCTGCTGAGGACTGCACTATCGTTTAAGTCTTTTTCTTCGCTTTTTCTTCTAAGAGTTATTTGTCCATTTAGCCTGATATCTACATGGAATCACTTTTTTATCCCTTACAGGGTAGACCGAGCCAAGAGTTGTGAGACTCGAAGGCCACGCTTAGCTGAATAGTGGGCTTTCTGACGGATGCCTGATATCTGATTTATGAATTATAGTCTTCTCTTGATCTCTATCTATGACGCTTTATTTTGCAACGTAAAATAATTCTTAATACGCTTGATCTTATTCATTATTTCTAACATAAAAAAACGACCTATTGAAAGAAATTAAAATAATAGATCTCTTAGATTTGCATAAATTTTCATACAAAGTTACAAAAGCATGTTAAAATTTCGAAATGTTGTCAATTCAAATGTTGGACAAATACAAGTACATTATCTAACAAAACATATAAAGCTAAGTCCACACGAACGAGGTCTTGATACGAGAGCCATATGCGGCGAGCATCGTCCTAAATACACCGGCCAATGTCGCACGGTGAATCATGCCGAGAAGATCGCTCATGTGCTCCTCATTACACATGTACAAATGTGTGAAATCGCTCTTTGTACGTTCGTGGCTACATATTATGATTGCTTTTGGAGTCACAGTCATTAGAATGAAAATGTTATTTCGAATACTTCATCGTGAGCTCCATTCGTTTCTGAATTACATTTTGGTTTAAAGAAGGTTTATTTCACTCATAAAAAAACAATACAGTTAATATGAGCAATACATATTCTTAGAAGTAAAGTTATATTCAAGTTAATATTCAAGTTTAGGTACGTAAATACAACGATGAAGCGGTGGTGGCCAAGTGGTAATGACACCCGCCTGAGGTCGGATAGGACCCGGCTTCAAATCCTGTGTCACATGAGTTTGTAGACGAATCTGACACCAGTGTTAGTAATAACACACTCGATAAGAAAGAATACAATGATTAACAATTTAGTGCAGTGACTCAAAAAAGTAATTAAGTGTAAAATTTAGAGTGGGTGTCTGTCTGTATGTGTACATATACCTATGGAAACAAAGAAATTGTGGAGACCCGATAATATATATGGCTTGACACGGTTTAAATTAGCACTTCAGTAGCCGATAACAAACAAAACAAATCCTTTAAAACAGAAACAACCACAGGTTTATATTTTGTAATAACAGCTAAACGGCAACGAACAATATACACAAGATGCCATGACGACGCATAGATTCCACCGACACTGACATTTATCACAGGCCGAAACTTGTGGAAATAACCTATTTTCCGCACCACCCCAGTTGGCACGTCCCCTTTTATGGCCCAAAAGGTGTGTTTCATATACACCCAATTGGTATTCGCCTCACTAGCGCTCCTCTAACTCTAATTTTTACTTTATTTGTATCTCCTGCTATCGGGAACCCATCACTTTATCGCAATTTACTTCAACGATTTTCATGTCCCATAAAACCATTCGCAGATATTTTAATGTAACAAATCCTTAAATCCGTTTACATCGAAATTTCATTTAAACGATTATTCATTACGTACAAACACACTCTATCGTTATTTCTTTTCATATTTTATGTATTTCATCGAAATAATGAAACATCAAAGTTTTGTTACCCATAATTTTATTACCACGTAAGTTTCAATTTGAAATATATTTGAAATATCAAATATTACATTATTATGTTACCCTATATAGATAGATTAATCTGGTAGTATTGTATTGATCAACAGTAAATTTATAGCTAGTCCAGTAATTATAAATGGATCACAAATCCGACTCAGAGCACCCCGACTCCACGTGGCTCAACTTTGTCATATACTAGAGTGTTATTCCTTCGCGCGGAACCAGAAGGCTCGCGAAGGAGGTCCTGAGAAAATGAGGGCACGAGGCCGAAGCGAAGCGAGGGGGGGAGGTGGCGAGCGAAGCGAGCCGGCGACCTCTCGAGCGGAGCGAGGTTAAGTGCCCGAATGAATCGAAGGGCCGACGGAGCGAGTCTTCTGGTGGAGCCACCCAGAAATACTTGCTTGCTGCATGCTTGCTGCTTGCTTGCTGCATGCTTGCATGCTTGCTGCATGCTTGCTGCATGCTTGCTGCATGCTTGCTGCATGCTTGCTGCATGCTTGCTGCATGCTTGCTGCATGCTTGCTGCATGCTTGCTGCATGCTTGCATGCTTGCTTGTTTCATGCTTGCTGCATGCTTGCTGATGCTTGCTACATGTTTGTTGTGCTTGCTGCATGCATGCTTGCTGTATGCCTCAATGTTGCTATACCTTTTTGCATGTTTTAAGCAACAACAAGCGAATGCAGCGTTCGATGGAACGTTACTGCGATTAAAAGTTATGATGCGCATCGTTACATATTGAAACATGTTATTATAAATGGTTACATCGATATCTTAATACATGTGTGAAATGTTAGTTTGATATATCGTTTTTCTTGGAATAGTAGAAATTTTATAACGTTTTTTTTAGGAAATGTTGTTCGATATTATGAAACTGCGATAATAAGTTTTTCGATGTTTTAAGAAAAAAATATATTAAAAAACGTGGAATAGTTTTCTGGGATATGATAATCGATGTGATAAAAATCTGTATTTTAATAGACACCCCCTGCTATCACTAGCACCTTCTCCTCCCTCACGGTAATAAGTAAAAATTTAACCGATTAGGATCTGGCTAACTGATATTTAACTATCTAACTGAATGGTGAAAACATTTAGCTATGCAAGAGATGGGATTTCAACAGGTTGGATACAAAGGGAGCAATTTATAAGCAACTACTAATGTTGGTAGTGATATGTGTCTCTCCGAAAGTAAATTTGATTTGAGAAGGCCTATTCCAATATTCACAGCCACCAAAACTATAATGCTTATTACTAGCTTAATTTATTATCTCATTAAGATCTATATTAATGCTATAATTTCATCATTCGGACGTTATTATGTAATGAATGATTTTTTTTATTTCAAAATTTATAATAATTACTTGATAAGATTTATAAAATAATAATGACTGACACCCATTAGCTCTGTATACAGAAGACATTTTTGGAAGGTGTATTGGAGATTAGAGCGTAAAACAACATAGAGTAAAGAGACCAGAAAGCGACCTTAAGATTAAAAGTTAATCCGCCGTGTTTTTCCAATCTCTCGGGACGTCCAAAATGCGTCTCCAATTTATCGCTGAAAGCAGGTTTGTTTCAAAAAGCAACAAGTTTTCTAGTCCTTCATGAATCTATTTTTGATAGAAACGGCAAATAAAATTAGGAAAAACAGGTCATTATAAAATCAATTATAATATGTGTACGAAGTTAAAGGAAAAGTTAGCTAGGAATGAAATAAAGTACCTTCTTTCTTCTAACAAAATTATAGAACATAGAAAGCATATTTTACAGGGGAGTTTTCCAATATACAAATATCAATTAGAAATACCAACACCCAAAACAGTCAAGTTAGAAATCCTAAAACCCAAAACGGTATTATCATTTCCAGTCAGTAAGTTTCAATGTCCCAGTGACCCTTAATGGCTACATCAAAGCTGGATTACCGAGTCCCCATGAAATAGGCAACGTGAACGAAGCTAATAGTGTTATTTAGCCCACTGTGTTCTACTCTCTCGCTAGAGATGACAATTCTGGTCCGCATGTTTGTCCCAGAGTTCCTAAATTACTACATCAAAGCTAAATGCATTAGCAACATCACGGTTTTAATCTAGTCTTTAGAAGAACCATTAAATGCTACTTTCTGGTCCAACACTCACATTTTCAACATGTGGGATTTGTCACTACGAGAGCTCTTCAATCATAATCTCGTGAGGCGTAATAAGATGCCAATATCACCCGGCATTGATACTGTTACTAAGCAGTAAATACATATCTTAATAGTTTGAGGAGTGGAAATCCGAATTACTCGTTACGCAGCTGATGCATATGAATGTTTGAAGTGTACTTCGGTTTAAGTTGGACCAACTGAGAAGCTTCTAAATCCAATGCAAACACAAGTTTCTGCAACACGTCAAGTAAATTTGAGATGGTTAAAACTTTCAGAAATTTGCTCCTCAGTAAATACCCCGAAATAAACAACACAAACGTAATGGTATAATACCTTCAAGTGTCTCAACGTAGTGCTCAACAAAACCTCTCAAAGTCGGTAAGTAAAAGAAAACCTGGGTATTCTGAAATTTATTACTGCATACGCAGATGCTTATTGTGTCATGCAGTTGCAGACGCTATTCGCAGTTCGCAGGTGCTTAGCCCAATCATCATAAAGGTGAACAAGCATAGGTCCACAATCCGTGGCTGGACCATAAATCTCGTACGTGTTGGAGCGATGCCGGTGTCATTGCCCCGCAAGGGCCAAGAACCCCAGGCGAAAGGACGCCGACGGGGCACCCCGGCCTACAGGGAGGTCGAGTTACAAGTTACTAGGACTTTCTAGGCCTTTTAGGAATTGTATTGACAAGTGTCGTCGCCGGTTAATTACTTTAACCAGATGGCGCTAAAACAACAAGGCTTGAAGTTGAAGCGATATTAACAAGTATTAAGTTTGTGACGAATGTACTTATAATTCTCCAAATAACGCTGACTGATAGGTATATCAACGCACAGATGAAACCGTTGAACGTAAAAACTTGAAATTTTGCAGTAAGGTTCTATATGTATAGCGTAGCTTACGCTATATATTCATAACTATAACTGTTAGCGAGCACTAAGAAAAAAATATGGAAATTGCGACCATTGCGAATTGCACCATTGAGAGGGTGAAAAACAAAATTCTCGCGGGCGAAGCCGAGAGCAAAAGCTAGTCAGAATTAAGTTTTCTTGGACATAATTTCTTATAATCTAATAACTATGAATATTACTTTTAAACGCTCACATTTTACTCAAACATACATTCAGCCAACTAACTTCGTATAATAAACAATGTCTCTTATTTTAGGAAGAGAAATAAAACTCCCCAGACTTGAAAACAATTACTCACACTTCTTGCTATTAAAACTAAGTAGATCTCTTAAGTGAACATCATCTAATTCTAATCGAATACACCTTTTATGAGGTAAACAATACCTGTTAGCGACACTACAATGTAATTAAACGATGATAATGTTAAGCAGACAATTTCAATAGATATCCGAGGGGAGGGGTTGGCTTCTCTGGCGGTAGAGTAGACTGTCGGTGGAATGGTGGGAGGTGGTGGGGGCACGAGGATCGTACTAAATGAGAGCGTCTAGACGATGCAGTCTCTCGACATTGTATTTAGTATTGTGGTTATTGTGCTTATCGCCTTTAATGAGTTACGGCGTGTTAATTAAGAGAATCTGGCTCACTTGACGTTTGATTCATTAACTTACCTGTTGAGTTACTTAATAATGTTAGCTATTATTTTATTGTGACAAAAAAATTAATTAACCCCAATATAAGAATGGGATTTGGGCTTCGAAAATGTGAAATTTACCTGAAGTGGGGCCTTATCGAGTGTTGTTGTTACACTTATTAACAATTTATTTTTTCATGTACAGAAACTAGACAAGTGCTCGTTAGGTCATAATTCCTGAGACAGGGTGAATGGTGAAATTATGCTTAATCATAGCGTCCCACAAATACCATTCCACCGACCCAGTTATTATAATAGTTACCCCTCCGGCGCTGCTAACATCTTTAGCTATTTCAGGAGTCTAGCAATCAATCATAGAATCTGGAGTCTGACAATCATCATAAAATTATTTTTAAGCATTAAGGCATAAAATATGATCTATATATGATATATATCTAACAATTTTGCAAATCAAGAAGGAAATATTATTTATTAAAGACAATTTTAGCTGAAATGAGATGATCGATGTTGTTTTCGGCAGAACAATGAATACAAAACATTAGATAGATAGAAACCATACATCTTATTTCAATATGTTGTATTATTGCTCGTGTCTTTTTAATGTGTGTTGTATATGTACTTCAAATATCTTTCATCAAATAATTTACATATTAAAGACCTTTTAAAGTCTTTGTATTATTTTCTAGCCTCATTACTATATCGCATCACGTCTTAACTTATAATGTTAAAACACACACTTCTTTATCATTCTTAACCTCAAAACACCTTCCCGGAAAGATACCTAAAAAATACCTTTATTAAATAGTCAAAGCATTAAATAAACATGAAGTACGCAACAAAGAATACTAGGGAGACATAAAGTCGCAGGAAATGGATATTGCTTGATGAAAACCCATATCCTACCTCTCTTTCAACGGCTGGGTGCGATAGGGACGGCATGATATGTATGAAATGTTTACTGACCAGCTTCGCTCAGAAGATCCACAGTAGTTTCACTGCAAACTTTTCAATACAAGCGAATTGTTTTTATATCAAAAAGATGTTACTTACAAACTGATTTTTTATAGAAAAGCTATTTCAATACCATGATCACAATTAACAACCATACAGCTCTAGGCTTTAGACCTCTCCATTTACTTTCTTTTGTTTATTTATTTATTTATTTATTTTTGTACACAACAAATACATAGATAGGAAATTTAAAACATAGTAAAACTAAAACCGGTGTTCTTAAGTTTATTTACTAAGCATAAATAACTGTGGTCCTTGGTTCCTTGGACCGATTATTTTCGGAGTGTATTATTCATTATCCTCATGGATAATCCTTATCGACATATCACTTTCTCTGTTTCTACTCTATTTCTCTGTTCTATTGAGGGATTCGATCATTTTCAACTCATTAAATAAACAAATCTAAAGATAGATCAGTTCCGAATGACACATAAGTTAGACATTATAGATATCTGAGATATGATGCATTCGTATGAGTTGTCGGCAAGGCACGTGCGACGCCGGAGTGCGTCCTTGGCGCGCCAACAACGTCGCGAAACTGTATCATTACGTACACAGTCGCTATGGTGAAATAAAAAAGTTCCAATATAACACCGGGCCTAACCCAATATTACGTAATCGAATACCGTAACGATTTATACCGTATTGTAGTTGCAGAGGTAATATTTACCGTGTGGTAGGTCAATTTTATGGTCATTATGATTTTGGCAACGTGGACAACGTTATTAGAAAGGGTTAATTGAGAATAGAAGATGTAAACTAGGGACATTTAGTAGGTCTGGACCACGTTTGCATTAAAAACACTCCTCAAAAGCGAAATAATTTAAGAAAAAGCGAGTAAAGGTAAGGTGACTGTAGATAGAGATGCTTTTATCTCTATTCTATTACTCACAAAAAGCAAAAGTTAAAGTTCTTACTGAAACTGTAGTCGACATAATAACTGTTAACACCTTTATTAATCCAGTGTAATTTATAATGTGAAAATTCATTACGATAAGGTCCTTCGAAGAAAAAAGATGTGGACAGATCGACTGAACTACTTATCATATTAACAGAAGCTAATTTTACAGTAACGAAGTTTCACAAATATCGACATGAAAGCAACAATCTAGTGGATTGTTTATGCAAACGGCAAACATTACAACTAACAGCTGTTCATTCGGCAGCCATTATGCATGCTACAAAAGCAGTCGCGATTCTGAATGCACACGTTAGGAAAACATTGCTCCAAACAGACAATACACACATACGTAGATTGTCTCGTTGTAGAGAAGCAGTTTCTATTTTCCCGCTCATACGAACCTCAAGTTCATTGAAAATTAAAAACCCTTTGTCAGAAGACCTTGGTATTGAAAAATTAATTATTGCGCAGCGCATACAAATAAGTAAGCTATAAAATTGTTGACTGGTATTATGAAATCGATTGTCCATATTATGGTTAGTTCAATATATCCAAGGAATAATTAGATCCGTAAAACAAAGCGTTGTTGCGTGCCAATAAGTGTAACCTATTCAGTTTTCCTAAAACCTTAATACGCTTTAATGTCTTCTGTTCTGTCACCAGCTCAACACTGATTTGCAACAGAGCGTTGGCAATTCTCGAAAGAACTTTATCTTCTTCGCATTTTTTTACATTGTTCTACTATGATAGATTATCTCGTGCAAGGATGCTACTTCTCTCCCCCTACCGGTTCCATTCCGCTATGCGCCGCGGGGCGGAGCGGGGCGGTTTAATTACACTTGTTTATGCATGTGTCGTTCGAAGTGGGTCGAGCGAATGCACGCCGGCTCAGATAAGTCGACCACTTTGAAACGCTGTAATAACCACTGCTGTATCATCAGCTGCAGGACTTCCCGAATTAGACGAGTTCTAATTTATTAATAGTCGGGAAATAGCGCTTTTATCAGACACGTATTCAAGGACAATATTAACTCGTTAATAGGAATAGCTAATGATTCGTTGAAGCACGACGAACGCGGCGGCGTGGCGTGTGTCGTTTAATTGCCGAAATGAAATAACTATGTTTTAAACACAAGATGTAACTCTACGTTATAAACACCGTATAGTAAACATTTTGTCACAATTTATGTAATTTGGCAACAATTTTCTGCACGAAACGTATAAGTGTAATTACCTTCGTCAAAGCGTAAACAAGCTGGTGGCCTCGAACTCGCGACATTGGCACGGCCAGACTTGATCGACCTCCCGCGCTTCCTCCTACGTTAATCGTTTCTAATGATTGTAGAGAAACTTGTCGCATTATTGGAGATCTGGTAAATCTGGTTAGAGAAGCAAGAGTAGACGATGAGCTATCGGGAGACGCACGTGCTACGGATAGGCATACCTCACTTTTACTGCATCGCGTCGTGTTATCCAATCAACAAATACCGTATAGCTAACGGCAAAACGTGGTAGGTGTTGATTTTCAAAATAGTGAAAGAAGTGAAGGCAGGATGAATTTAACGAGAAGAGAAGATACTACCCTAACGATTAACAAAAAGATCTTTGTGATCCCAAGGGATTTAAATGTGACCATTCTCTTCAGCAAACACTACATACCTTCGGATATTTGTCTGTAATTTTAATTCTGTAGCCTTCATTGTTTTGTTACTTTACCGATGCGCGTTATTTACATGGAAATATATAAATATATTTGTTTCGCTCGTTTGTTACATTTAAATTCAAACATACGAGTGTTGTGGCTTGTGGGTAAATCCCCCAAACGTATTTATAGAAATACATATACATTTCTTACTTCTGAAACGTATTGGATCAAATTAACCAAATGAATCTTCTCTTTATGAACACAATATCTTTTAAAACTACGCAATGGATGTTGATCATAAAGCTAGATAAAACTTCTATAAGCTCTCAAATTAATGTTTTTACTAGCTTTCGAACAGATAAAAAGCATTCACCGCTTGGGGTACATGGGCTTATGATATGTGTCGCATATCTATTAGTACAAATCAAATAGGATGGCGCTCTGAACTTAGCTGCTCGCGCCACCGCACTGCAGTTTGCTAGCGGGGGGTGTGACTCTCCTCCCCCCGCTGTAACGCCCCGCTGACACCTAAAATTCGCTACTGCAACGCGACTTGTGACTAAGTTCAGTACAGCAATTCTATTTGATTCGAACTGGCCACTTAAATGAATCGGAATATGATCATTTCACATTTAAAAAAGGAACTTTATAAATAGTTCAATAAGGTTCATTTTTTTTATATGGTTGAATAAGGTAAGGCTGTAAAGGTCGGAAGACGGAAAAAGTCTTGGTTGCGAAACATCCGAGAGTGGACCGGGATAGCGAATGCTGCTGAGCTGTTCCGCAGAACTAAGAAGAAGGACTTGAGCATGTTAATCGGTAACTTTCACTAGTTGGAGAGGCACGTTTAGAAGAAGGCTGTAAACAAAGGCCAGCTTACCCGGAAAGGCGCCGGGAAGAGCGAGGACGCGTCCGGCTCTGGCTGGTGCGCGTGCGACATCTGGTGCGCGCGCGCAAGCCGCTCGCGCTCGCGGTCCCGCTCGCGGTCCCGGCCCGCCCACGCCGAGCCGGAGCCGCCGCCGCTGCCGGCGCCGCGATCGCGGTCCCACTTCTCGTATTGCCTGCAACAATACATACATCTATGTTATAACATTTTTAAGCAGACAACTAATTTTAGAAAAATCTGGGTCCGACGCAGAATGTAGACTTCGCAAAATGTACGCTCGACAAAAAATGTGCATTTCGCAGACTGAGCACTTCGCAGAAGGAGCACTTCGTAGATTGAGCACTTTGCAGAATGAGCACTTTTAGCGAAAGTTGTTAACTTATAGAAAGACTAGCTGGGCCCCGCAGTTTCACCTGAGTTCTAGACTTCAAATATCTGTGTTTGATCGTGTAGGTAAAGATAAAACGCAGTCTCATAAAATGTTCTCGTGCCGTAAGGTGACACGTCAGTTCTATCAATCTTCAAGGCTGTAAGTATCACAAAAACATACAAAAAATTGTTAAATTCTTGAATACAATACGTACAGTCAACAACATATAAAGATAATCACATAGGACATATACTATGACGCAGTACAGTACATTGCAATATTTTTAGTGGCTAGGTTTTTCTTGTTATTCATCTACCTCTTCCTTATAGATCTCAAGTCATGGAGATCATATTTTTATTGGGTCCCGTATATTTTAATCACCCAGGAGATAGACGTTGACGGTAAGGCTGTAAAACATGTTCATATTGGTACTTCTGTAATTATAAAAAAGAAACTTTATACTCCGTATACAATAATATATTGGAAACGTTTTGCAGTTTCCAGTTTACATAAACACTACAGCAAGTACTTTGAAAATGAACGACTAAACCAATCAATTTAACGTTCTGAATAATGCATTGTTTCACCTGTTATCTCTTAAAACTATCTGTATTATGATTCCACAGCAGGTTGAACTCATTCTGCTGGGAGTGCATTCAGGCGTACGTATCAGATGCACGTCAAACCGACCACTTTACGTAATGACAAAATACCACGAGCACCGATAAACGGCTCCATTCTTGATAACCTACAGTTCGTTTCAATTGCGATTAAAACAATAGCCGGTTTATCAATAAAACTACGGTTATTTAGCAATAGAATCGATCATGTTTTATCAACAAGTGACGTTACTGAAGTTAACAGAGTCCATCGGCGGGCGCGTGCTGTCCGCTGTTGTATGTTTAATTGAATGAGGCTGCAATGAAATTATCTTGAAACACTTGGATGACATAAAAATTACACCACGTTACTTAAGCCTGCGGCCCGTGGCTCCGCTTCCGTGGGATAAAAAGTACCTTATGTGCTATTCCCTGAAAAAGCACATCCATTAGATTTAACCTACAGAGATATATGTACTAAAAAACCCAATTTATTCTACCCATGTAGTAAATTGCGGTGGTTTTGTATGGAAGAGTACCTAATATCTAAACATCCATCCTCAGAATACAGCATCCATCCATCAATTCTCACAAACTTTTATACAGGATTAAGTGATGTGTGAAAAGTGTAGATTCACAGGAATTGATTCACTTACTTCGTAAACTGACACGAATACTGCAGGAATATATATTTTGTATGAGATAGATAAAGTCAAAATACATCAATAATTTGATAAATAGATCACGCGTGTGTGTAATGATGAATAACTCAATATCATGTAGAGCGATGTCCCGATATCAGATTACAAATAATGAGTCTTAGTAATAAAACATTTACACCACCTGAAGCATACTGGATCAACACCTGGCATTTAATTACATACGACGACCAAGTTTATATGCGCCTTGCGTTCGTCCTTGGCAGATATGTGGGGTTAAGAATTTAGTATTAGTATATTGCCTCATTTCAGCGATTCAAAACTTTACATAATTAGGAAATGGCAGTTGTGCAACCATGAGGCATATGTCTGTAAACATTAAATGTGGGTGTGGTATTTGTGTAAATGACAAGTGACGAATTAACTTTGACCGTCATCATCATAAAATTTAAGAGTGAGGTCAAAGCCAAAGTCAATTGTTTTTATTTAAATAGGCTTAAAAATAGCACTTTTTCACATTCTTGTTTGAAGGCTCTTGTCGGTGGAGTTCCTTCAATTTTTCTCTTTCCATTGCTAACTCTTCCACTTCTTTATACAGCACGACGATGCTTACTTTCTCCTTTATTTACCTTATATAACTCTGTCTTGGTTTCTCTGGGCCCCTTTTATCTTTAAGTATCTCGTATTAAGTGATCCAACATTGTAACTCTTCTAATTTCTATAATTTTATTTAATAATGGTTCTTTGAATGTATGAAATTATAATTAGGTGCCGAATCAACTATAGGGACTGTGACTCTAGTGGTCCAGTCAGTAGGTCGTCGACATAAAAGAGGATCGTTCTATACATGGAATAGACGTTTGTGTTGTGATGGATTGATATTTCACGGTGTTGTTTTTAGTTGAAATTGAACTTATATGCTGAACCTTGTGATAAGAAAGATCTATACGTAGTAACTTGTGATATTTACGTAGTAACTATTATATAATCTGTGATAATATCGTCACACCGTTGTTGTAGAGCAATTCTGGAGAGGCCTTGATTTGGCCTAATGCATTTCAAGTATTAAAAGTTTGAAATAATAACTGGTCTTTTTAATAGTCTTAACATTTGAAACATTTCGATATAATGAGCGTATTATCTCGCCTTTTGCGCCGCTTGCCAATAATCCATAACACCGGCCACTACCAGTTTCGAACCGGTCATTTTGGTGCAGTCGGCGCGCTTTGCAATTTATGTAATTTATTAAGATATCATGCCAACCTGACGGCTGCTGTGAACAAGATTATGATTACTAGCTTACCATTAACATATTGAGTCTACTGTACGTAGGATTAAAATTTACAGTACGTAATAAAAGCAAATTAAGAATACATGTTTGCTCTTGTAACTCGATCAAGTCGATATCCCTAAAGGTTAATTGGGACCCTTGGACATAACTATATTAATGTGCCTTGGAGCGCAGTTTTATCTTGACTTGCATAGAGAGCACGTCAATGTTTGTTTATTCCCGGTCAGGTCAAGATGGAAAATGATCTTTTTCAGAATGGTCTAGGTCTTGGATGTTTATCTATATCTGTATCTAATATAAAATATAGTATCGTTGAGTTAGTATAATATACCACAACACAAGGGAACATACTTTGGGGCTATTTTGAATGAATTTGTCCCTATGTATTTATTTATCATTTCTCTTAGTGAACTTATAAAATTAAGAAAATTATTTTGGAGTATAGCTAGTTTGTACTTCAAATATGTCACACAGGTCGTGCGCAGCGGGCTTGTGGCCCGTGCCGCCTATTGCTCACTTCACGAATATGGTCAAATGGGTTAGGCAGAAATTGTTATCGACCTAACGTCGTACTTGCCTACAGTGATGGTGCTATTCGCAGGAAAAGCTCACTCATTTCTCATTAACCAATAGCATACTGAACCGATCAGCTTGTCAGACATACTGTCGGTGTACATTTCACCTAATCGGTTTATTAGATTCAAAGCTAATTGGGTTGTTACAGCTAACGTACTGCTGAACCTATACACTTATATAATTGTCTTATGTCATTTGGAGGAACAGTACCTTCAGCACCTTTAAATTTAGTACGACCCATTATTTAGTAGTTTAGTAGTGGATAAACCCAACCTTCTGTACAATAGAGGGCTTAAACGAGGCCAACGACTGAACGATTAGCGTGGTCAAATATTGGTTCAAATAAATTTAATAGCCATTCCAACTCGACAAGAAGAAGAAGAATTTAATAAGAGTAGGGATCGTAGAAGTGTAATAAAAGTAGGGATCGTATATAAACATGAAGATATTTACGGAAACAAGAAAAGGATAGAGGTATCGACAATAGCTATCTCTTAAATCAAAGCAGAAGACACTAATTATGGAGGGCAGCGAAAGTACACCAATGGCCACCCGCGCTGCGGCGCGTGTTGTGTTGTGCAACGCAGCGAAGATTTAAATCTTTGCAACGCAGCGCATAACATTTCATTTGGACACCCGGATTTAGACGTAAACTCACTATACTGTGCTAATGTCATAACAATCTTAATCTGGTCAGTAACATGAATCAACATTTTTTTTTTCAGATTAAGTACGACATCTGGTTGAATATTCTGGAAACTTCTATTACCAAATAGTAAAAACAACTAATTGATAGTCAGAAGAAGACACAAGTCATAGTCTAGTAGCCTCTCTTTTTGATGTAAATACATCTTTGGCGCGGCTTCGCAGTAAAATTAAAATTCGAATGCCGTGACGGAAGTTGGTGTAGTCATCTTGTCATCGATGCTCAGATGTGTGATAATAAAGTTTTTTTTTTTTTAATTTCGTTGACCAGATGTTTTACATCTGCCGGGCGGCCCATGACGGCAAAATTTTTGTTGAGTGTATAGTCTAGTATTAATTGGTACAAGACTACTCATCCAGACTATCCTCGCTACTAGATATATAAGAACAACAATATTGGTGCCTTTTCACATAGAGCAGTGCAGGACCTACCTCGTAGTGAAGTTGATCTGTCCATTTAGCCCGGAAAGATATATACAGAAACAAGAAAAGGATAGAGGTATCGACAATAGCTATCTCTTAAATCAAAGCAGAAGACACTAATTATGGAGGGCAGCGAAAGTACACCAATGGCCACACGCGCTGCGGCGCGTGTTGTGTTGTGCAACGCAGCGAAGATTTAAATCTTTGCAACGCAGCGCATAACATTTCATTTGGACACACGGATTTAGACGTAAACTCACTATACTGTGCTATATATACAATACAATACAACATACTATACAATTTTATCTGGTCAGTAACATGAAACAACATTTTTTTTTCAGATTAAATACGACATCTGCTTAATACTTCTGGAAACTTCGATTACCTAAAAAATACCCGATTAGTAAACAACTAATCGATGTCAGAAGACATGTTATAGTCTAGTAGCCTCTCTTTATTTTTGATATAAATACATCTATTGGCGCGGCTTCGCAGTAAAATTGAAATTCGAATGCTGTGACGGAAGTTGGTGTAATCATTGTGCCATCGATGCTCAGATATTTGATAAAAAAGATATTTTAATTTTGATTTTTTTTTTAAATTTCGTTGCCCAGATGTTTTAACATCTGCCGGGCGGCTCATGACGGCTTAATTGTTGAGTGTATAGTCTAGTATTAATTGGTACAAGACTACTCATCCAGACTATCCTCGCTACTAGATATATAAGAACAAAAAAAAAACAATATTGGTGCCTTTTCACATAGAGCAGTGCAGGACCTACCTCGTAGTGAAGTTGATCTGTCCATTTAGCCCGGAAAACGCTTGTTTACATATGTTATTGACTTTAAAAATTGTACTCAACTTCACAATGGGTTGAAAATGTATTCTTAAATACGGATACAAAAAGGCCAGTGCACATAAGCCAATTTTTTTGTTTTTAACATCGGGATGAGGTAATATAATGGAGAGCTCTTTTACTAAATTAATCTGATTACCTGTGCAAGAAGGTATCGAACGCAAAAGTGTAAATAATAGCATTAAAGAAAAAAGCTTGGCTTCAATTCAACGCATGTCGACTAAAAAACTACAAAAGCGCTAACTAAAGCCAAATTTGTATATGTAGATAAAAGCTACTTTATACATTTAATAGTATGATAATTTATGTCTCTTTCTTCTTCGTTCTCTGAATATATCTCAATATATAACATAGTGTAAAGTGAAATGTGCTAAGCGGAAGTTAAATTAGAAGATCCTTGGAAACTCGTGATAAACTACAGCTACACTCCTTGGCTACACTACTACCTACTAGCGTTGCAGGACTATCGATAGTATCGATATATATTGCAATGTATATTGTTTCTCAATAAATGATATGATGATGATAGTATCGATAGTATTGCTGTTCAATACTATCGATAGTATCGGTACTATTGAAATAATTATATTATACTAGCTTTTGCCCGCGGCTTCGCCCGCGTGAATTTCTCTTCCCACGGGATCAGTGCTTTTTCCCGGGATGAAAGGTACCCTATGTCCTTCTCCGTACTTCTAACTATGTGTATGCAAAATTTCAGGAAGATTGGTTTAGTACATGAAGCGTGAAGAGGTAACAAACAAACAAACAAACAAACAAACCAACAAACAAACAAACAAACAAACTCACTTTCGCTTTTATAATATTAGTTAGGATTAGGATTGAATTTTTACAAGCTATCGATAGTGCAATAGTATCGATTGTTTGTTGAAATATAAGTGTCAATACTATCGATAGGCCTATCGATAGTCAACACTATTGCTGCAACACTACTACCTACTTCAACTTATGAGGCGCATTCAGAAGCTATCAATAATTGTAATTTGAATAAATAAAGTAATAAATATATTTGAAAAATGTTTATACCATCACCTAGACATAATTCGGGACATTTTCTTATAGGTAGAATCTATAAATATATTTAGGTGATGGTCACTACAAGCCCGCCGGCACACTTTTTATTCACTCTACGATGAAATATGTGCTATGAATATGTGCGTTTTTTTATCGCTATCCAATATGTAGTTTGTCTGGTTGTGGAACTTGTATTGTACACTAAAATCTACTACCGACCTTGCAAACCGGCTTTATTAACCGGCTTTATACACAAACGTCTTATATGTTCGAATAGGTGAATCTATTTTTATACCGTTATCAAGTTCTTTTGAAATATCGTAGTAGCGGGCAACACTAACAAGAAATTAATTTTACTAACCAAACCTCTTCATCTTCTTAGTCGTTCACTCTTGACAGAGTGGTCGGTCTTCTCGGACTTGGCCGCTGCTCTTGCGATGGCTCTCCATTTATTTCTGTTGGTAGCTTTTCTGGAGCATACTGTTGCCGAACACTGAGTTGTAATACACACTAACCAAACCACGCACAGATTAAAACTACTACTAACCGTGCTTTTACCGTTCATAATCTCTATAATATTTATCTAAAACTATCTAGCAAGCAAACGCAAGCCCTGAAAACTTAAATTCTCGGTTTTCTAGACTTGTGTGTTTTGGTTAAGTGAACGATCTTAGAGTGGGCCACAGATTTTGATATACTCCTAAATCTGTGGTGTGGGCCGTTGAATATTGTCTATTTGTTTATTTAAAAGCTTCCATAAAAGGCTGTTCAGCTCAATAAAATCAAGATACCCGACATCCATTATTTTATTAGAGGCATAATGTTCTGTAATGGTCTGCTATGAAGAATATGAAGATTGATGAGGCTGGAGTGATTTTGACAATAAGTAACACGTTTCTTCGGAAACAACACGAAACCTTCTTCTTATAATGATTATAGGGTTCCGTAACCGTAAGGTCATTGTGTAGGCGAAAGTCTTTACATCTGCATAAATAGAGAAGACATCTGCGTATCTGAATCACGACTCGTCTGTCCAAAGAGCATTTTTTATTACCGTCATAATAATATGATTTTAAATTAACTCTCGCTCATTAAGACTCGTTTACTAATAACCCAATGAGGTTGTTGAAAGGCACCCCTATACCAGGGAGGCGAACAGGCGTTATAAAGGTTGTTCCTTGCACAAATTGCTGAGAAAGTGGCTATTTCTACGTTTTAATTCCTGTTCCGCCACTTGTCACGTAATATTTTAATCCCTCGTTCGTACTGTGCTGCAAGGAGTGACAAGAAACACAGGATACAGATCCATGGTATATTTTTTTACATTCAAAATGTAGCCAGGTATATTCGATTTCTAACTGTAATCGACGAGCGACGTTGGGTGTATAAGTATACGCATAATCGCATCACAACTTACGAGTTAGAACAAAATGGCCTTTGAAATATATTCCTATTTATTATGACTTCTAGACGTTATGTCTATGTTCTCTCTCTCTCTCAGCCTAAAGACGTCCACTGCTGGACAAAGCTTTGTTGACCTACGTGCTGGTAAAAGGTCTCCCTTATTCCCGCTTATCCTTTTGGTCCAAAGCAACAATCGACTAATCTCACGGGAACACATAGAGAACGTCAGGCGGCCATCGTTTTACTGGCTTCTTCTGCGACGTCGTCGACCACCTTCTGAATCTGAACCCATGGTGTTATGAGGGCCGTCCATTATCAGGAAAGCCGAGACGTTGTTGTATTGTTACTGTTGTATGCTTTCTTTTCAAAATGTAAATGGTTGAGAATAAATCTTCTATTTATCTATTCTTGTGTTCTTAATAAATTTGAACTATGCCTGGGATTTGATAAGAGATTCCATGTGATTCGCTGAAAAGTCCACATTTTCTGTAACGATATTTCTTCATTCTCAGTATTTTGCATGCGGATAGCCGTATTTAAAACATTGCGGCTTACGCTATTTCATACACTGCATAGATTAAAAACTGTGGACC
Organism: Ephestia elutella; assembly: GCA_018467065.1. NCBI lineage: Eukaryota > Metazoa > Arthropoda > Insecta > Lepidoptera > Pyralidae > Ephestia > Ephestia elutella. The sequence continues at coordinate 1,285,595 of CM031577.1, read as the reverse complement.
AGATTTTTCACAATTTTTTTGGCAATCGGTCTGACGTGTTGCGAGCTAAATGGGTTTTCGTTTTTTTTTGGTCGCCGGCATTTTGTAGTTGTTATGTGTGGCTTTCATTCAACTAGCGACGAGCGACCTGGTTTGGCTGAGGTGAGGTAGGTTAGTTTTTGTTTGGCCTTCTACGAACTGAATGTATAATAGTGTTTTCGAAATATATCCTGATAAATTAGGTAGTTGCATGCAATTTAACAGGCATAGCTAGTAAAAGGATCCTACGGATAACGTGATCTGAACGGTATAATTCCATATTGAGTGAATGGTATAATTCCATATTTTATACTAGCTGCGCCCAGTGGCCCATGGGAATTTCGATATAAAAAATGTACCCTATGCGTTATTGCAAGTTTATTCTTCTCGTATACCAAATTTCATCGAAATCCATCCAGTAGTTATTGCGTGAAAAAGTAACCATCCATTCTCACAAACTGTCACGTTTATAATATTAGAAGGAGTCAATTATTTCTCCAAAACTCTCAGACAACAGCGAAAATCATTGATTTGCTCTCAGACTAATACAAAAACGTACTAAATAATTTCCATCGAATCCGATATCAGTACATAAAAGGTGCGTGCGCCCTTTTCACCTACACACCAAACAACGTGTTAGCAATCGCAGACGAGGACTTGCGTACGTTGACCCAGCTACGAGTAGCTCGCTAGACGCCTGTAATTGATTTTGTTGACGACATTTTTATTGTCGACGACACAACGCCAGTATCTAACTTTAATAAATGCGACAGTGAGTTTATACTGTAATTACTTCACCGCTAATCATGGAATTTGTTGAGAAGTTATCAGGGGTACAGAAAATGCCTGAATCACTGTGATATGTGCTTTTACAATTTCCCTTCTTCTTGTCGAGTGTAAATAGCAAAAATCTTCATATTTTTCTGACCAAATATTCAAAAAACATTACAAATGTTTGGATCATGTATTCACTTACAACCCACATATTTCACGGAAGCCTTTTTATCGGAGTTCGTTATCTGTTGCGTCCTCCGAAATAGAGCGTCAATGACCTCACTCACCTCTCTGACATCACACAATTAAAGAGTTAATTCTATATCTTCTACGTTACAATATATCACAATACAATATGCATTTTATTGACTAATTGATAAAATAATACAAGTTGCCAGAATTAGGATTTTTTTTCAAACATGCAACAGTTAGAATGTCACAGGGCCACACACACCACAGACAAGAAACATTAATGACAGTTTTTGGGGCACTCATGGTAAAATATGTAAAAACAAACAGTACATCATCTACCATACAGATTATACTCATAGTCATAATAAAGAAATACCTCGAGCCGCTTTCTTTGCCCGGTGTAAACGAATTGTGACGAGGTTCTCAAGACCGGCACAGTTAATTAACCTGACCCTTCGACCTGGCGGCCATTTGTCAAGCGAGCAAATAAATTTGAACAATCCGTTTGTTTTTTTGTGGGAGAGCTCAACTGCACGAACGAATAGCTAATACAAGTTATTACAATATTGCATCAAAAAATCTAGATGATACTGTCATAGAATTAGAAGACCTCATCGCGAAGATCCTTTCTATACAGAGGCTTACAACGACTTAAGATGTGACAAAAGATACGATACCAGTAGACCTAAATAAGGAACATATTCACACAAACGCTGAGGTAGTGATTGGCATAATGGACGAAACAGTTTGCAAAAAAAAACAGTTAGGTTGTACTAAAAAGGTTGTCGTTGAGTTTAATGATTTTATCTATAGACAGACAGACATCCCTAAACTTATTCATAAAAAATAGTAGTTGCAACAGGCGATTGTAAATAAGATTCGGAATAAACTAAAACTTAGATAAACATTCGAAATTGAACCATTACTTCAGTTCCCAATTTACACATTGGTGCTTAGTTTTAGTTGAGTGTATGTTGACAGGTAAGTTATCACATACTGTAGAGGTCAGGTTAAGGACGTTTCGTTGTAATATGAAATGAACATGCAAACATTAAAGATCGTTAGGAAATTAAAACACACGATTACATAGATTCTGTAAGAATTCAATTAAAACTGTAAGTTACTATTCAAATTTCATTATTTACTTTTGAAGATACTATTTAAATTTAAGCACTTGAGGGAAAATGTCAGATCACTTAATACGACACGATTTATTCTTAAGAAATATCATAGAAGAAAAGCTAAAAGAAAGGATGGAAACCATGACGAGTTGCATGAAGCAAATAATGGAAACAGTCGAGTCGAATAAGGAAGTCGTGTAAAGAAGTAGAAGGAGAAAATGAGAGGAACTCCACCAACAATAGCCTAACTCTTGAATTTGATGATAATAATGTCTTTGCTTTTATACATACTAGCTGATGTTCACTTAACGTTATTTTTAGAAAAAGTGTATTTCCTTACTGTCCTTTGGAAACCCCGATCAAGTATGCATCCACCATTATCATTATTAACTTTCACTAATCTACACTTTTATGGACACGAACCTTTACAACTTCATTGTGTTTTTACGATGTTTTAAGTATTCGGTCGCTCGAACTATAAAACCAGATCTTCACTCCAGATAATTTAGTTACACGCTGGATGATTACACGTGAGTTTTTTTATTAGTGTAAGTTTGTGTTCCCACATTTAGGCTGAACCAATAGCCTTCCCATTTTGTTCACTAACACAACCAACAGTGTTCGACTTTTCGACCCAATAAAGTTTTATGACGGAAACAACACTACTATTACGGTAATTAATAGGCATTACTAGGAATCATCCTTAGTTTGAAAGTAATAAAGTGGGATTGTTAAACAGATCCGTTCATAAGGTGAACCTTTTTGAGGTTCCATTTACGTAAATTAATTTGGAATTTATACCTTGTTTGTTTTCACGGAGTCTTTGTTTGATAAAAACGTAACAAAACATGCAATCTTATTGAATTGAGTATTCATACAATAATTCAATTTAAATTGGTCAACTAAAGCTAAACGTATAATCGAATCCCACGCTATCTTGGACATTATTATCTTTCCGCATTTCCTGTAGACGTCTACATTTGTCAAACTAGGTAATGACCGCATGCAGCCAACATCGTTGCGTAACTACGAGCAAGAAGTATACAGCAGCTAAGATAGATACTTAATATTGTTAGAGATTTGGGGCTTGAGCTGCTCTAGTTATTTATCAGCGTATGAATATTGTTAATCCACCGTGAAAAACAAAGCGATCCTATAAGGGTAACATTATTTTCGAGGAGTTTACCTCTTTGATGGTACAGAAACCTAATAAGATACTCATTCCATTCATTACCTAGTTTTATATTTGGAGCAATTTCAATATCTAGATAATTTTGTTGTCCAGTTCAATTAATCTTATGATTCTATCAAAGTCATTATAAGTATTCTAACTCTTTAAATTTTGGGCAGTCTTGTGACGTGAGTATAAGAGTATTTATAGGAAGAAATTACTGCAAATGTACGATATAAGTTACTAAAGATTCAGTTTGCACTGCAAGGCTTCTATTCTTGATCGTTACGTAAACTCATACCAAGAGTAAGACAACAAATTAATTAATAATGATTATCATAGAACCGACTTAGCAAGTTATACACGTCTGAGTGTATCCCGCCACATCTTCGTAGCTAATTCCCGCTATTGAGGATGTAAACTTATTTGCGATGAGGTAGAGTTACCGGATAAAGGAGAGAACACACGGCGGCGCAAGCGATAACCAGTATGAAACAATAGAGTGAATAGGATTTTTTTTTCTGCGGTGTTTTGATTGTTGACTCTGAACAATTTGATTCACCCGAACACGTGGGCCGTTGTTACGCATTTCGATTCTTCTAGTTAATAAGTATTTCAGTAGTGGTGTTTATTTATATTCTTATAACAAGAACTATTGAAAATATCACTACTTTTTTGTAACACCAAAAGTCTGTGATTAACAACAACTGAGAATATAGTATCCCGACTTCACTTTGCTACGCTTTTGTTCCTGTTACTTCATGGAAGCTGTTGTAAATGGCATTTGCGACAGACTGAGACGGAAGACAAAGCTACACCAGGCTTTACGTATGGCTACCGAGAAGGTTAATACGAGTCACTTCCAATCATGTTACTGGATTATTAGATTATCGCGAGCTTGTCTACTATCTATCATAGCGTGAGTTTGTTAGAATACTGTTTGTTACTCTTTCACGTAAAATCTACTAGACGGACTTTGATGAAATCGAGTATACGGGTTGAATGAAACCCTCGTAATTTTCATCTTGAAATTCTTGCGCAGCTAGTAAGTATAATGTATGTATAATGAAGCTGAAGAGTAGATTTGCGCGGCAATCTAGCAAACAGATTTATTCTATTTTTGCACTTTTGATAGCCGGTTCACCAATACTCACCACCGCCGTCCCATGGCAAAGTGTGGAACGTAATATGTATGTATACCTTTACAATTCTGTTCAATTCAAAACTTTTATTGCAATTTACTTTATACAACAGTTCTCTTAAATAAGTTATTACTTTTACGCTAAACCAGTGAAGCGATTTTAATAAATCTTGGCATAAAGATAGATTGACCTTGGTCTTTGCCTTGAAGTCATATATGTGTTACCATTTGTTGAGAAAATTCAACTGAAGAGGTTAAAATAAAAATCAGAGGACACTTTTCATCTGTCCACCGACGCAAATGAACTAGTAGTCACGAACTAGTACATCAACAGAAATTTGTGAATACCTTGGTACAAAAATATTCCATCTTTTCCTTATTTTGCCTTGCGTAAAGTAAGCTAATACGCATATTCAGAATAAACAGTGTTTATTCTGTACAAATGGCAACAATGGTTACTTGTGTGAGGTAAACATTCGTTATTGTTAGCCTTGCGTAGGTACAGTCCCTAGAAATTACATTTTATTCTGTAAGCACATTTTTTTCTATAGGATTGTAGTTTATCAGCACATTATAATAGTCGTGAAATTATGCATTTACATCAAGGGCATTCATATATGTTTAAAAAGATATTGATTCGGAGCTATATAATAACAAGTAGTAAAGGCACATAGCTCGTAGAACAGATAGCCGTTGGGGCAGAAAAGTTCTCGAGTGGCGACCACGAACCGGAAAACATAGTGTTGGCAGGCCTCCCACTCGGTGGACCGACGACCTGGTGAAGGTCGCGGGTTGCGCATGGATGCGGGCAGCGCAGGACCGGTCGTTATGGAAATCCTTGGGGGAGGCCTTTGTCCAGCAGTGGACGTCTTTCGGCTGAGAGTAGTAAAGGAAGTTCACAAATTAAATACATTTTTTAACCTTTTTCGTCTCACTTCTGCGCAAAGGTCTTCCTTATTTCCATCAAAATTTTCCTATCCAAGGCAAAATTTAACCAACAATACAATTACATAAACTGTATAAATAGCAACACATTGTCCGATCAGCCTTCAGTAAGCAAAGTGGTAAAAGCTGGTGAGCCATAGAACTAGTTGAAGAGAGAAAGGCAAAGATATCGTCCAGTAGTGGGACCTATTAAGCCTCCTCTACACGTTTATAGTGTAGCGTCCGCGGACGCTGACGGATGCATCCGCAGATGAATTCCAGATCACGAACTGTCCACACGTCTGCAGATCCATCAGTCTATGTTCGTTCGTAACGGACGCAACATACCTTCTGCACTCGTACGTTAAAAAATGAACATCGAGTCTCTTGCCGCTAATAAAAAAGATTGATTGAAAAAGGTTAAGTTAAAGTTTGAAGTACATAGACACAATACACACAATGTTTGTTACACAATATTTTTATTTTTATGATATTTATTTTTTTAATGGTTCTTCAGAGGCAGGGTTCCGCTTGATACAATTTAATAAACTTGAAAATTTCGTCGTCGGTAGTCTATATTATTACTCATTTTGTACGATGCGCCAAGTAGAAACAATAAATTAACTACAAGAAGCACGCGTGTACAGTTTTCGACCGCACCTCAAGTTACCCTGCATGTACATACTCTTATGCCGACGGCCGCAGAGTCGAATTTGCAATGAATTTGAGTAGGTTGATGTGCTGTTGACTGTACATAAACGCAACTCCAATCAAATTGATGCATCGGCAGACGTGTACACAACGCCGAACGTCCGCGCCAAATCCCTTTGATGCGTGCCACAAAAACCGACAACAAACGGATACAAGGCGGACGTATCTGGCGACGTTAAATACCTACCACAGATTGTCCGATCAGCCTTCAGTAAGCAAAGTGGTAACAGCTGGCGAGCCATAGAACTAGTTGTAGACAGAAAGGGAAAGATTTCGTCCTGCAGTGGGACATATTAGCCATTAAAAAAACAACACAATCTCTTAATAGGCATTCACCACACAAATATACCAGAACCAGGTCATCATACTAATGCGTTTCATTTATCTGGCTCTAGTAGATTGGTGGCAGTTTTAACTTGATCCAGCTTAAATGAAATAACTAACTTTTCGAATAACTGTTGCGAGTTGACGTCGCTCATTGCTACCGAAATGAAAACTTGGGAATTGAATAGGAGAGCATTTATAACGAGGTGGAGGCAACGGAACCCCTTGGGGTTGAGGCAGTAAAGGCTATTTTTATTTGTCATTTAGTGCTTTAGGAGTCACACTCGTCTTGAACCGTGAAAAATATTTGGAATGCTTTAATTAGCTTCGGAAGCAATAATAACATGTAATATATAATTGAGGATATTAAGAATTTAATATATGTACTTATGATGAGATTATTAGGATAATTTACTGTTTGAATATAACGGCATTTTTTAAAGGGCCATATTGATAATTAGTGATTTGTTAAGTTCATCCGTAGAAGCAGTAAATGCTTTTCCTTGACATTTATTTTACTATACTTTACATAGATTAATACAACAATAATAAAAATTTTCGATAAATAAATCTAAATAATCACAAAAAATATATTGACACATTCACAGTTACCTTTATAAAATCTAAGGATATGTATGTATGTATAGTTACCCTTACTTGACTAAGTTATGTGTAAGGTCAGGTAGAACAAACATTTCCGTAGTTTAAAAGGTTTGCCACGGACGTATTTTATTACCTAATTACAATACAATGAGTTTTTTTATTGTTTTCTTATGCCGTCATTTTGTATGCATTTGAAGAACCTCACAAAGAAACGTTAAGTAGATAAAAGAGAAAATAAAATCACAGGTTTTATCCATTTGACGGTAAATCTTGTGACGTCTGTAGAGCAGTGATATATAGTCACGTGTTGTTGTTGTCATGACGCAAAATACACAAATTTTAATCCTAACTAATATCATAAGTGCGAAAGTGAGTTTGTTCGTTTGTTATGTTACCTCTTCATGCTTTATCTTCTACCAATTTTCCTGAAATTTCGTATATACATAGAAGCACTGAGAAGGACATAGGTTACCTTTCATCCCGGAAAAAGCACTGTTCCCGTGGGAAAATCACGCGGGCGAAGCCGAAGGCAAAAGCTAGTAATTAATAAAAAACATTCAATGAAACAGTGGAAACTATAGAATGCCGGATCAACATCGATATTTAAAAGTTTGTACTTATATTATTCATTCGTAAAATTTCTAGTGAAATGAATCTACTTCAATAAAGTTTCGACAATAAAAAGACCCCACTTACGTATTCTAGTACATACATAGATATTATCACGCCTTTTTCCCGTGGGGATAGGCCTCTGCCTATGATCGCTAGTCTCTACTAGCGATATCCACTTGCTACGATCCTTACAGATATATCTTGCTTCCTCTACACTCTCTCTCAGCCGAAAGACGTCCACTGCTGGACAAAGGCCTCCCCAAGGATTTCCACAACGACCGGTCCTGCGCTGCCCGCATCCATGCGCATCCCGCGACCTTCACCAGGTCGTCGGTCCACCGAGTGGGAGGCCTGCCAACACTACGTTTTCCGGTTCGTGGTCGCCACTCGAGAACTTTTCTGCCCCAACGGCTATCTGTTCTACGAGCTATGTGCCCCGCCCACTGCCACTTAAGTTTCGCGATTCTGCGGGCTATGTCGGTTACTTTAGTTCTCCTACGGATCTCCTCATTTCTGATTTTCTCTTTTTTTCAATTTTCTCCTCTACACTTATCACTCTCTTAATACATGCTCTCCAGTTATGGGTGCTCCTAATATCTCCCTTTTCAAGGAGTTCCGCAATCTGGCCGCAGTGCGTTATTTTTATAGCCATTGTATTGAATCTCTTTTATATTGTTGGGGAAATTATCACACGTGTCTGTGACTACGCGTGACTGACTAGACTACGTCATTAGCACAGACTTAATATAGTACGAACGTCCATGTGGACACACGTATCGCCATTAGTCCGGGGGCTAAATGCAAATGACAGTCCAATGGAGAAAATACTAATCACGTGTCCAAACCAACCACGACGACGGGTCCAAACGCACATGTTAAGTGGATCCGTGCCTGATTGCACGGGTTATTGTACATTCGTCCCTAAAGTTAATTCGTCACCTAATTAATCCTAATCCTAACTAATATTAGAAATGCGAAAGTGAGTTTGTTTATTTATTTGTTTATTTGTTACCTCTTCACACTTTATCTACTGAACCAATCTTCCTGAAATTTCGCATACACATAGTTAGAAGTACTGAGAAGGACATAGGGTACCTTTCATCCCGGGAAAAAGCACTGTTCGCGAAACGAAGCCGCGGGCGAAAGCTAGTATATTATAAATGCGAAAGATTGTTTGTTTATTTGTTTGTTACCTCTTCACGCTTTATCTACTGAACCAATATTATCTACACATAATTAGAAGTACTGGGAAGAACATAGGGTAGGTACCTTTCATCCAGGGAAAAAGCACTGTTCTCATGGGAAAGTCACGCGGGCGAAGCCGCGGACAAAAGCTAGTATTCCATTAATTGAAATTTAATTCGGTACTTTAGATTGCAATAGATGATATGATGAATAGAAACATACTCATCAACAATATTAGTGCGTACGTTTGCTTACAAACAATATACCATAACATAATAAGCTGTGTTTAAAAAAATTGGCAAAGATCACACGCGATACGAAACCCACTTTTACACAGATTGGACAGGCAAGCATTGGTAGAATGCTTGAAATTCTTAACAAAGTATTTTTCAATACTGCAACGTACATTGCCGTTACTCACGCACGCATTTACATGGACGTGCTCTTTCTTATGCACACATTAAAAAAAGTCCTATGTAATTGATATCGTAGTGATAAGCTGTTCTTGCCCATATAGATGTTAGATAAATACCAACGTGACAATTTAGATATAATTACAAACAATCAGACTTCTGGTTAGACGAAGAACCATATGTTATTAATGCGAATACACCAGGAACATAGAAATGCTCAAAAACTTCCCATGACTTATTATAATAGTGGAACTAAGTCAAAATATTGATTTAATCTATTTCTATGTATAATAAAACTGTATATGGGGGCCGACCACTGTATGTCTGTCTGTACATAGGAAATGTATGAGGTGTCTTTATACTAGAAGCCAAAATGTTTTTTTATAACTTACGGCTGTCTGTCAGTCTGTCCATATGTTTGCAGCGTATCACGAAAAAAACTACTGAATGTAATTTGACGCAATAAGTTAGACTTTCTTACAATTATGAAAATTGTATGAAAGTCTAACTTAAAAACTAGTTCTAGAACCTAATATATCAACAAAAGTAAATGCCAGGCGAATTAATATAAGTACTACGTACAGAAAGGAAACTCCTTGCCCCTCAGCATCTAGCACAACAGCCTTCTCCCCGTCCGTTTCTAAGAAGCGCCCTCCTGCTGGGTATAGGCCTCCTTCCGTCTATGCCAACCTTCTCTGTCTTGGGCGATCCTACTCCAGTTGTTGCCAGCAATATTCTTAACATGAGGTTGTAGAATGGATTGGCAACCTTATGACTTAGCTGCAAATAATAATAATTCTTAACATCGTTGACCGGGCAAAAGCTAGTACAATATGACAAACTTACCCAACGCCTCCGTTCAAGGGGGCGACCACACCAGGCCTCTCATAGCACATATGCATACCAGCAATCTTGTCTTAATTATTAACACTGTCAATTGAAGACACTAAACACTTCCAATCACTTTGTCACTCACAAATTATAAAATTTAATCAACACCACGAACAAACATTTTGTAGAAGTCACTCTGTGGAGCAATTAACGATTAGATAATAATTAATAATCAATGTAAATTCAGACTTTATTAAGACAAAGAATTCATGGCTCGTGGCATTTGATTGTTGAAACCAGAAATATTGAATCCATAATGTAATTTAAGTTCGCAACTAGAATATGTATTACAAGAATATGATCTCCACTTCTAAAAACTACTTCTATTCATTCATAATTAAGTACATGAATAACTACCATTGTAGTTGAGAAAATATTTTCCTGTTAATTTACTACGATTTTATCCTACAAGCTATCCTTGTCCATATATGTGAAAATAAGGAAAACTGCAATTCCATTAACAGACTGACTGAGAGGACGAATCGGCGAATGACGTCACAGAATCCATGACGTCACACTTTCAACACCTACTCTTAAAACCGAGGTAGCAGTTGCTATTAGTATTAAATCGGTTTCACTTAATAAAGTCCAGCAATTAGCTGAGCTATAAAATATAAAAATCACGTTTGATTAAACAGATAACATTACAATGCGAAAAACTAAATGGCCTGATTAACGTGATAAAAAGAGTAATAACATTTTTTCGGTGGAGACACGGTGTGATCTTGAATCAAGAAACGGTGATTACTTGCGAATTTTCCGGCCGGGCTGATGATTAATTGCCTCAGCTCGTATACTTTTTGCCTTATTTAGCCGAGAACATCGGGTAAATAGGATGTGGCGGCCTTTTTCATAGGGTCATGAGGAGCCATTACTCGGGTCTTTTCCCATGTGATTGATCGGTATTACGACTATACAACTCCGTTGCTAACCAACCCCTTTGAATTTTAATTCAATAACGTACACCAGAACACCCGTACAATAACAGAACAGGTAATAGAAACCCATCGAGACGGTGCGATGAGAACAATGGCTCACTAACGTTTGTCAAGGTTGCCGGCACGACACTGATAAAATTTGAGGAAATTCTACAAACAAGCCAAAAAAAACCTATGGCCTACATTCGAGATACATTAACCCAGTTTAAAACCGAGGTCGGATTAAGACCACTTTGACAGTGTATGGGCAAAAACAAAAGCAACATCCAACTGCGCTTAATCTATCAAACAGTTCTCTTGCATATAAACCATAAAAGTTGAATGTAGTATTACTAAGATTCGCAGATGAAAATATTCTCACGGACGCTACAGACGGATTACTTGGAAAAGTTTAAGTGTTACAATAAAAAAATTAATTGATATGGTCTAAGCACCGAATTCTCATAAAGAGCCGAGTTAGATGCGGTGAGATAACCGAGCGGGCACCGTTTGTCAGGCCACGGCTTTTACAAGTCTATTCAGATAACCCTCGGTCAATCGTGGGAACGGCTTCATAACTATGAATGCGCCAAGTCTCTGCTTTGTCAACAATACAACAGATTCCTAATCTATCAACCTAATGCTGAGACATTAAGAATCTTCAGGAACTAAAACAGATTTATTTTTAATGTAAATTTCATATAACTCTGCAAACAATGCTTATCTCTATTGGCCTTGTATATTTGTAGATAATAAAATAAATTCATAGAGCTAGTTATCATAATTTATGTGAGAAATAGTTGGAGATTCAAACAGATTTTGGTTTTTGTAAATTTTATTATTATCTCAAATGTGTTGAATTTTCGAAACCTGATTTGGAATATTTTTCCATATCTAATGTACCATTAAGTTTTACAGTTCAATTAGAATTAAGTAATAAAACAAGTGAACATGCAGCATAAATATTGAAAGTGTAATCTGAAATGGCTACTGTAAATTACAATGAGTAATGCTCCACAGGGCGCCACGCGGCGGAACTATCAAGAACTACAGGCGCTGGACATATTGCGCGATCAGATGAGCGAGGCCAAGCGAAGATGCAGCCTGCTAATAAAATGATGGAAATCATTTACAAATTACTATAATGCGCGCCACTGGCGATCAAGATTTCAAAATCAGTTTAAGGTCATTAGAGGTAAAACTCTTTCGCCATTACGAAGATGGGTCTAATCAAGTAGTTATGCATATTGATGTACCTAAATACATATGTATATCTGTAGTTTAGCAAACTCCATTAGTTGTAAATAATTTACAATTACAACTTTGCCATTGGCACGGAAATACCTAATGACGTTGAGTGAAACAATACAATAGTAGGCGTGAGTGAGGACTAACACTTTCTAAAAAGTTAGTCAATCGTCGGACAAGTTCACAAACGGCAATAGTAAATCATAAATTCCCAGTTCCACCAATCAAGTGCGTCACGCATGAGTCAACATCATGGACATAACATCCGTCGGAGCGATTCTTACAAAAAGCCACGAAGGCGATGTTCTAATCCATTCCTATACTACAATCCAGCACTGCAATCCAAGTGATCACTAGCGGTCCTCGCCAGATTTCTGCGCGCCGCGGGGACACATGCATCCGCACGGCGAGTTGACAACACGAGCGCATTCCGTATCCGAATGCACGGCGCATCACGATCGCCGCTCACGTTCGCGCAAAATCGCGCCAAAAGTGAGTTCCCCGAGTACCCTTGGTGGTATTTCTCAGAGAAACGCACGGAGCTACAGACACAACCAGACGGCAGGCGACGACGCGCTCGACTGCCGCTCGAGGCAGGGCGGGAGCGACGAACGCCGCTCGCAGGTTATCGTGAATCGACTACACAGATAATGATGTCAAAAGTGGATCGGACTACTAATGCTCGCCATTATTATGTTGTATCTGAACGACCAGAGTATCCCAAGAGATGCTAAATCTTGCATAGTCAGCGTGCTGCCTTACGTTTCGTATCTCGTCAATTGAATCAATTTCGGATATCTAATCTGGTGAGATGAAAAGCATGATTATCATGTTAATGATAGCTCTATTGTGTTCATTTCCTTTTCAACTGAAATCAATCATCATAGCAAATTAATTTTTACTTTTGATTGATTTAGACACATTGCATGCTGTGGTTCCATCATTCGAATTAGATCATTCAATAAGGTCCTTTGAGCCTGAAAGTGAATACTTGAGTCAGTGCAATGCCAAATGTCTGGAAATTGTACCAACAAAGGAGGAGTATTAGCAGAGAATATCAGTCATCGAAGTGAGCGCGCGCCTGACGCAAAACACAAACCGTAATTTTATTGTCCCACGTCATTTTCCTCACTGGACAAAAATGATTCTTAACACGAAAACGCAAGATAATAAATTGCAAGTCTGCAGTAACCGGCACAAACTTATTCAAAACGAATAATGTTGCTATATCCTTGAGTCGGACTTCTGAAAGTATACCGTATCGTGATTGTATTGGAGTTGTTAACGCATCAACCGCGTTAATGCGGATGACACGTTTGTATTACTGGATATTATTGTTTGGTTCCTTGGAGTTTGCAAAACCAGCCATGTCGTCTCTATTGACAAAGTTGAATTTCGTTTGTCGCAAATGAGTTTAGCCCCGTATTTCCATTTAGCAAGCGTTGTGTGGGTTTATATTTTGGTTGTATTAAGAAGCGAGTCGTTTGATAAATGTTTCAGTCAGATTTTTTGCGGTGGATTTCGTGAAAGAGTCGTGATCGTGACGAGTAATATGGGAGTGTTTGATTTCAAACCAGCTTTAGCATCGCCGTAACGTCTGGGGCTCTGGGCAGATATTGCCCCAGGATATTACGCAATAGTAGTAATCTCCATGACTCACAAGCATATTTCAATCAATTCACTACACATAGGTATAACATTAGTGCTTTACGATTCGGGCAGAAAAACTGTTAAGGTACCAATATTAGCACCAACAACTAACAACTGAAGTATTTTAAATTAGTATACGTGTATGGAAGAGCGGATACCAATACTGATTTATATTAAGTGAATAACAACTAATTCAAATGTGACCCAAATTACTGGTGGCAAGCGGAGCAGGGCGGAAACAGTCAGTTGGCCCTTTGGGAACGACGTGGAGAAATTGAGGACCCTAACCATACATATGCCGATTTGTGCGGCTTTCTATTGCGAAATTACGTGACAAAGGTTTGTTTACATTCATTCCGTAATCATTAGAAGAGATAACATATGAAAGACTGTACTACGGGGTATTTTTTTTTTATCAAAACTAAGAAAAAATTAAGAGAAAGAATAAATGATAGGCCAACAAATTAGTGTTAATCTGGGGGAGGAGAAGAAAATTTAAGGTATTTCGAAAAAAATATCTTTAAATTTAAGAGTTTTATTAGGCAAAAAATATTACCTGTCTGGAACTGTTACTTCAAAGTCTAATACGATTGAAACATAATACTGACAAAGAGATAATCTGGCAACAGCAACAAAGAACAAGCAAATGTCATATGCGAAGAAAGTAAACAATCACATAGTCCGGTCATTCTATGTAGCAATGTATAGGGGAAGAAAAACTAATTTCATAAAGTTTTGAAACTTGTGTGACATATACAGCCTTGACCGGTTGTGGTGTTCAACGCTCACTACCCTCCCTGCCCTCCCCCTGACGCTACCCCCCTTTACTCTGGAAATGTGTCCCCTTTACCGGTTTTTTCAACTTTTTCTCGAAAACTATGATAGAAACGAAAAAAGGTGTCAAAGAGCAAAAGATGATCCTTATTAAATTCTTAATAAAATATGTCCCATGTTTTTATTTTGATAGGAATTTGATGAGTTTACGAGCTAAAAGTTGTGTTTGGGGCACATGGGGAGAAAATGTACGTAAAAAAAGGGGTATTGTTGCAGTTTTATCTATTATATCTCAAAAAAAAACCAGAATTTCCGAAAATATAGGTAACTATTAAAAGGTTTAGAACATTAAATTCTGCGTTTAATGGGACTAAATACCATATATTTTGGACCACTTTTGTCCTATATACTAGTGCTCATCAGAAATTGCACAAATCCCACAGATATTTTTTAAATGCGAAAAAGTTTTGATGTTTGTTTGATCCTCAATTCAATACGCAAAATCTACTCGGACGGATTTCAATGAAATTTCATATAACTGCTAGAAAAATACTGGGTATAGTACTTAGAGTACTCATTATCCCGAAATTTCCTACGGGAGTAGGGCCCCAAGGCGCAGCTAATATAAACATTTTTCATAGGTATGGAAAACTTGCTACGCCCCTTGGGGCTCCGCTCAGTTGCCGGGAATTTTGGGATAAAAATTATCTTACGTGATTTTCAAGTCTTTCTCTATTTGTGTACTAAACTTTGTCGAGATCCGTCTAGTAGACTTCGTGTGATTAAGTGACAAAAATTTCAAGTTTGTATGAGGAACTTCATCATTTATGATAATATACTAGATGCGCCCCGAGGGAAAACTTCAGGGCTCCTGTGAGAATTTCAGAAAAAAAAAGTAGATTATATACAATTTTTAGGTTTTTTAACCTCTACTTGTGTACAAATTTTTGTTGAAATATGCCCGGTAGATTTTTGTGTAATTGAATAACAAACATACATCCAGAACATCCAAACGTAAAAAAAAGTATGTTTGTTACTCAATTACACAAAATCTATCGAGCATATTTCGACGAAAATTAGTAGACGAGTAGAGTTAAACCTAAAAATGCATATAATATACTTTTTTTCTGGAAAATTCTCACAGGAGCGAAGCCTCAGGAGCGCATCTAGTATATATTATCATAAATGATAAAATTCCCATACAAACTTGAGCATTTTTGTCACTCGATCACACTGAAGTATACTGGACAGATCTCTCGATGAAGTTTAGTACACAAACTGAGAGAAAGACTTAAAAAAATCACATAAGATAATTTTATCCCGGAATTCCCAACTGAGGCGGCGGAAACCCGGGGCGTAGCAAGTGTTCCATACCTATGAAAAATGCTATATTAGCTGCGCCTCGGGGCCCTACTCCCGTAGGAATTTCGGGATAAAAAGTACTGTATGTGCTATTCCCGGTATTTTTCTACCTGTTCACCAAATTTCATCGAAATCCGTCTAGTAGATTTTGCGTAGTTGAGTATCAAATATACATCAAAATTTTCACATTTACAATATCTGTGGAATTTGTGCAATTTCGTTGAGCACTAGTATTGGACCGAGTGGTCCAAAATATATGTATTTAGTCCCATTAAACGCAGAATTTAATGCTCTAAAACTTTTAATAGCACTATGTTTTCGAAATTCTGGGTCTTTTTCGAGATATAATAGTAAAACTGCAACAATACCACTCTTTTTAGGTACATTTTCACAACATGTGCCCCAAACACAACTTTTAGCTGGTAAACCGTCAAGTCTATCAAAATAAGACATGGGACATATTATGTTAAGAATTTAATAAGGATCATCTTTGCCTTTGATTTTTACCTTTTTTCGTATCTATAATAGTTTTCGAGAAAAAAGTGAAAAAACCGGTAAAGGGGACACATTCTCCAGAAGTAAAGGGGGAGTAGCGTCAGGGGGGAGGGCAGGGGAGGGGGTAGTGAGCGTTGAACACCACAACCGAAGGTATATGTCCACACAAGTTTCAAAACTTTATGCAATTAGCTTTTTCTGAAAACATAGAATGACCGGACTAACAGAAGACAATGGCAAATACCGACAAATCGTTACAGATAGATAAACATGTATACTTGATAGGAACTGAAGTTAGGGGCAGTTATTGTGAATCTGTTACACGCTTTGTCATTCAAAAAGGTAATATAATTAATATAAAGGAGACAAAGGATATAAAAAAGTCACTATAAAACTTTTTAATAGATTAATACCAAGAAAGTAATCAATCAAGGAAGGATATATGCAGACATGGAAAATCAATCTTGTTAGCATTTCTCGTGACAAACAGGGTAAACAGTCGGGTGACTCCGGATACTAGGTCGGAAGTTTGCTACGCAAGGGAATGCCGAACAAAATACTAAATGTATACTTCTTCCGTATTAGAGCAAGAGATTTAGTAAGTGTTGTCCAACGACCAAGAGATGCTAATGTATCCAAGAGATATTGTGCTCCTATTGAAAAACAATTGTTATCTAAAAAAGCCATAATTAAAGGATTTAGAGATTTTTTATCCTTTACGGAAATACATCTGGTTAATAAAATATAAAGACCTGCTGTAGCAAGTATTGTTTTGTTGCTTCTCTCCAGATGGACATCATATAGGTAATCGTCAGATCGTCATTGTGATACCTATTAAATTGATTTAATTATATCTGGAATTAGTTATAATCCCAGAAGACCTTTTATTAAACAACGTCCGTCTTATTCCAAAAGTTTGATTTAGAAACAGGTTTAAACCTCGACTAAAAGATCCTGGAGTTGTTACGGTGTCAAAATTAGTACCAGGTTTAAATCGCGGTCTTATTACAAAATCTAAGACTAACCGAGGACAACATAAACCAGAGATCATCCGTGGTTTAAACAAAAAATGACAGTCATTCGTTCTTTCCACACAGACTTCGTTCATTATGACATTCCGTTTCTTTCGACGTTGATATGAACTTCATACTTAAAATTCGTAAATAACTTTTTATCAATAACAAAACAAATCATATTATTATTCTTTCTTTTAGTTTTAATCTCAAGAATGAGCAACAGCCAACATTGGTGCTTATGATTGTGTTTATAATTAATCATAATATTTTTAAAATATCTAGCATGAAATAGATCAAACGGAGACGCACTTACGCATGGCAAGTAATTTGACACAATGACCAAAGCAAACCCAAAGTTATGTTTATTTAGGTTACGTTTACATTACAAAGAACTTGTTGTTAAAAATAAAGAAATATCTAGTTTCTAGGAATACTGATGCGTAATTCTGTGCGAAAAATCGTGTATGTTTAATCAGTGGGTCTAATAGTGAAATTAATCACACCGACGACACATCAAGTCGCCAACACGTCTACAATAAATCGCAAGTCTTCGAAATCCATCATAATAATTGGTATTAATATCCACTTTCTTCAAAAATCTACACAACACTAAATCCCTAAGTTAACCTCAAAAGCAGAGTTAGACCATAAGAATAAACTAGGGGTCTCGCGGGTTTAACTTTTGGTACCTGCAAAGATAGTCCAAGACTTAGCATTAAAACTTCGTTTTGTAATAGGATTTTTTTAGTCTATGGTTTTAATCCAAGATTAAACCTAGTATCAAATTTAGTCCGCTTTTTTTGGAATAAAACTGGCGTTTGTTCAAAAACATACCATTACGGTAAGCTTAAACTAATACCCCGTTTACTTAAGAGTTCCCGGATCAAATCAATACGTGTATCCCGTGCATACACGTTTCAAAGCCGAACTTTATCTTAATTGAAAAATTGGGATTCCCCTCCACGTTCGGCTCCCAATGAACTGTATTACTACTTTGCGACTGTTGAAACGTACGTGTATCCCAAAGTAATTACATTAAGGCTCGGTTTCTCTACCACACAACCCATTCCAGGGCAGTAGCCCCTTTGCGTGCATATTTAACCAGGATTTCGTCGAACGCAAAATATTGAGTGTACGAAAGGATGAACACCAACAAGAACGAAGTTCTTAAATTAATTCGAATGCATGAACTACATATTTTGCATAAGCCTAAGTGATATTATTGCTATTGCTCATGGCACTGGAGATCATATAGACTGATTTCTCGCACTTCATATAGATGATCGAAGAAGAAAGAAAAAGTTCATACATCAAAATTATTCCAATTCCTATCGGCAAGTTACAGAAAAACTCTTTATCTTTATACATGCAATATTACACATACATATTATTAAATCAGTAGCTGCATCGTACTTCAATCCAAGCGTCTATATAACGCGTTATATGTTTGTAGTTTCGTTACTTTGCGTCTCTCAGAAATTGCCCTAAAATCCTGAATTATAATTAATTACGAAGCTCTTCGGTGTAACTGCGCCTTAATCTTGGAGCGGTTCAGATTTCACGCAGTTCTGAACGGCAATTCGCGAAAATACTTCCCGTTTTAATTATAACAAATTTGTTGAAAGAACTGATTTAAATCTAATAATGAAATTGTATTATCTTGTATTTTACAAACATAAATGACTGATGAATATGAATGAATATGACGACGGTCATCACGCTACGCGCGCCGGACTGCCACATCGGAGGTTGGTCGGGTCAAGATGGAAAATGATCTTTTTCAGATTGACCTGGTTCTTGTATGTTTAATGTATTTGTTAGAAAATATATTATCGTTGACTTAGCAACCCATAACACAAGTCTCGAACTTACTTTGGAGCTAACTCAAGCTGTGTGAATTGTCCGTAAAAAAAAAAAACAAAAAAAAAAAAATTCTGCATATAAACGAAAAAACCAAATTTCATAACAATGTTACCAAAATATGTTTACTTATTAGGTAACGATTAAAAAATCAACATTCATGAGATTCAACGTCATGACATGACTAATCTAAGGCAAAGACATAAGACCTCCCAAGCTATCTTGGTGATAACAATGTCAAATCAGATCTTAGTTAATAAAACACTTGTCATTTTCTTTGATATACTTTGGTAAGTTGTTAAACATCATACATTTAAATTAAAGAACATTGTTTTTGTCGCTGGTGTATTTTCCATCTCTTCCTGTGATCTCTCCCAATCCTCAGCCATCGTTTTGATTTGACCTCCTTGTACGACACAACTTTTGCCTTCTTCTTTATTTGGTCTATAATAAGCCCTTCTAGGCTTTCCTCTTCTAGCTTCTATTTTCCCTTCTATCAGGTTTTTAATCAAATCGTCATGTCGTACAAGATGGCCAAACATCTTTCTACGTCTCTGATTCTATAACTATAACTTTAATAACGTTCTGTTTTCATTAACAAGGTTTGGCACTTCTGTGTTTCAAGGTGTAGTACTTCTGTTAAACATCATAGAAAGAGAATTTATTTTCGCGATATGCCCACAATACGAGAACTCTACACGAGTATTTTTATTTATTCGTTTTGTTATTGGCATTTCCGACATCACCGAAATTGAAGGACAACATACAGTCTGTCGAATACTTCCAGGATTATATTTGAGGTCAAACGGCTACATGCGTCACTGTACTTGCATGACCTTTCGATTATGTCTGGGTTTTTAAAATAAAACTAATTCCATAATGCACATAAGATAATTTGTGGATAAGTTTTCAGATAGGGTTGCTCCAGTCAAGTGCGGAACGCGACGATGACGACAAAGATTATGCACAACACAATGTACAACCTAACTGCATAAAGTTTTGTATTTGAAACCTTTAAAGTTGAAAAATGTATCAATACGCGGGCGAAGTTGCTGGCTAAGCTAACTGAGATCAAATTTAAATCCGTTTCTTTGCGCGTTGTACTTTATTGTTTATTACTCTGACCTCCAAAAATTACAGAAGAAGCAATAACAACTTAGTAGGTCCAAACCATAATCTACTGATGATTTTGCGGTCATTACTCAACAATTTTTAGGATTGTGGTTAAAAATAATGACAGTTTGTTGGCTCGTGACACGTTCTAGCCGAAACATGATACAAGTTTTAACTCTAGTGTATGGAAATATGAAAACAAATATGTAATTTCTGTTGCAAAAAAGGGTAGAACTTACATAAATTGGTATTTATAGTGATAGTGAAAATATTTACTTCTCCTTTGTCCTTTCCCCATAATTTTTTGCCTTTTCCCATAATTTGGGGTCGGCTCTTCTCATTCTGCGGCGCCAGGACAGTCCCGGTCCAGGGTTGTCGAAACGAATAGTGAAAATATTTACATCAGTAATCAATCTTTTTATTATTTCGTCAAGTCAACATAAACATTTGTTGGTGGAGAGGCGCGAAATTCACAATATCATTAGCGTCCGCGCGCGGCTAGCTGTTATCTGTAGCGTTATCGCTCGCGACGTTTACCGAGCGTTTCCGACCGCCACAAGGACTCGGCGAATTTTAAAACAGCATTCAGCACTAATGGGTACGGTTGCTTGTGCGATAATGCTCGGTAAAAATAGTCTTTTAATGCCCAATGATAGCTACGAGGAGTGAAGACTCCTCGAAGTCTCTATTTGGACGCATTTAATCTATAATTAATATTTATAGTAATACGCAACTTGTATATGTACATTATATTGGCAGTCACATTTATTATAAACTAGCTACGCCCCGGGGCTTCGCTCCCGTGGGAATTTTGAGATAAAAATTACCCTATGTGCTAATCCCGGTATTTTTCTACCTGTATACTAAATTACATCGAAATCCGTCCAATAGATTTTGAGTAACAAACATCCTCGCAAATTCACAAACTCACATCCAAACTTTCGCATTTATAATATTAGTGATAGTATAATGTTAATGATATTGCCTGCGCTGCACCTTAGCAGTAACTAGTTATAGGTATAATTTACAGCACACAATCCATATCGAGACGTTGGAACAATATACTTCGCACGATTATCATTTCCACTTAATGAATAATGTTAGCCGTGGATAGTTAGCGCGAGCAGTCATAAATTGCACCAAGAGAGCACAATACATGACGCAACCAGTATGAAAGGTATACATATAATACGCAGCAGCAGCGCACAGTTTGAGAAACATTTGCGAACGCATTACACGAAGAGCTTCGAACAAAGACACGCGCTCGTGCGTTGTTGTGTTCCTGTTGTCATTACTTCTACTACTTAATCAAAAGCATTTTAAGTAATAAAGAAGTCTCCTACAAGACAAATCAACAAGACAAATCATGTAGGTGCTTTTTATATTGTTTGTGTGTATACACGTTACTAACACTAGTTTATAAGATCAAATTGTTACTAACATTTTATATGGACACAAGTCTGAAATAAAGCCGATTATTATTATTTACTGTCAAATCAAATGATGAAATCCAACCAAAGACGGATTAGTGATAGTTTGTTGCAATATTTATTGGTATCATTTATTTCTCTAGGCCTACCCAAATGAAAAGGCATTTGAACCACAGCTAACATGATTCGTAGTGGACCCTTGTGAAGACGAACATACCTAAGGTCTTTTGACATCACCCAAGACTAAAACAAAGAGATCTTACAAGGGTTCCGTTTTTAGCTGTACGGAACAGTAAAAAAATAAACTCATCTTAAACCCTTAATCCGCTCAAGTAGTGCCAAGTAGGAGCACACCCTTGCATTGGCATTTATCGAATGCGGTGAAAAGGTTTTCCATCCGAGTCAGTCGGAAAAACGACGACATTCTGATTGTTTCCTGGGCCGAACGGGGATGAACGGGGTATGAAATAACGTTTATGTCCGGCGAGGACCTACACTCGACACCCCCTCCATCCCCCACACATCTGCTTTACAGGGATGCCGCAATGTTGAATAAACCAAACATTTTTATCAGATTTCCAGGAGTGCAATGGAGATGGCACAATATGCTTTTATAGTTGTAACAAGGTTTTGAATCGATTGAAAATTATTAAAAAAATTCCGTCTCTCTGTATTGTAGTGCAAATGATTTATGTGTATGTACTAGCTTTTGCATGCCGCTTCGCTCGCGTAAATTATACACCAATGAATTAGGTCACACACAGTTAATTATTAAAAATAAAAAACACGACTGACGAGTTTTTACTCAAAAAGTACATACAACAAGTTATATACATTTTGAAATCGCCTTCTAAAGCCCTCTTCAATTTGATACCCCACTCGATAAGATTGATTAAATTTTATTTTTTTGGTTCGCTATTTATCGCATATATAATCCGCCATTTTGTTTTCATGGTGACGTCATATAGCCTATGTTACTTGAAGGAATGCAAGGAATCTAAAAATACCTCTTACATCAAAAAATCGGTTAAGCCGTTCAGGACTTGTGAACAGCAAAACTTACATACATACATACATACTTATATACATACTTACATACATACTTACACTCCTTTTTTGGTCAGTCGTGTAATAAGGAAGAGCCTTATGTTACTCAATTCATTGGTAAAAACCGCGTTATAATCCGTTGGAGAAAAATAAAAAAACTCATTATCGTTCAACTTTGACCTTTTTTATTACTAAATTATATGTATGTTATCTATTCGAATGAAGTAAAGAACCTTTATTTAAAAAATATTTATTTTCTTGAATCAAAAAGTTTGAGTTAAAATAGAAAAGTTGTACCGCATTTTAGAGTGGGGGGTGGCAACCCTTTCCCCTAACAGCCATCCGTCTCGACCCCTGTGTCACAAATTAAAGAAACTACAAAAGACTATATTGTTTTTTTAATTCGACCAATTATGATTTCTGTATCGTTATACATTTAACCATATAACCAAACGGAGAAATAGAAGTGTTGGCTTTCTCAGCCGGTTATACCAACCAGAAGTACATTGAATAATGTAAAAAGTATGTACCAGCTCAAGGCAAATAGGGTACTACGCAAACCACCGGTTTCAAAGATAAAGTCAATGTAATTTGTTATGCTGAAAGACTTGTGTCAAATGTCAAAATACTTTGGGGGTAATATAATAAGTAAATGGCCAGTTTCATGAATCGGAATATGATCAATATCTCATTTCTTAAATATTTAACAAGCTTCATCTTAAAAAAATAATCAATTAATCAAGCTAATTATTAAAAATAAAAAACATAACTGACAACTCACATAGCCTATGTCAGTCAGAGGAATGTAAGGAATCAAAAATACTCTCTACATCAAAATTTGTTAAGCTTGTTATTTCGGAATGATAATTTCCGATTCATCGTGTAAAAGATGAACTTATGAGTGGTCAAATAAGGTTCATTTTGAAATATTTAGGAAATGAAAAATGGATGATGTTCCGATTCATCAAACCCCTGATCACTCTTGCTTAGCCAGTGCTGCTCACTGCGTGATAATGATAACACATCTGATTAGTTTCCCTATTATATTTATTCGAGTGTGTTCGTATAAAATCCTCGAGTTATTCTTCTGATTCGTCATTATTTTTTAAAATACGCGGTAAAGTGGTGACAAAATGTGAGTATCTCCGCGAATGTGGGACTTGTTGCTCTCAGTGCCGGGTTTGAGCTGAGCTGCCGAAGCCGATGGATGTCGTTCATTAAATGGCAAACACCTACGTACTTCTTTACAATAAATACATAAGATTTATATTGCGCGAAAATTTAAAGTTAAACTCTGTACTTCCAAAAAAATGTAACCGCTTCATTTTACATTTTTAATGCACAATACATACTTACATGGTTAATTCGTATACGTCTTATTGACATCCATACTAATATTATAAATGCGAATGTTTGGATGTGAGTTTGTGAGTTTGTGTGTTTGTGAGTTTGTGAATTTGTGAGTTTGTGAGGATGTTTGTTACTCAATCACGCAAAATCTACTGGACGGATTTCGATGAAATTTGATACAGATGTAGATAATGACCTGGAATAGCACATAGGCTACTTTTTATCCCGGGAAAAAGCACTGTTCCCGTGGGAAATTCACGCGGGCGAAGCCGCGGGCAAAAGCTAGTAAATAAATATATATTGCTTGTTTGCCGCCCTATGTTATATATAAAATATATATATATAACTAGCTGCGCCCCGGGGAAGCTTCCGTGAGAATTTCCGGGTTAAAAATTACCTATGTGCAGCTACTTCCGGTATTTTTCTACCCGTGTACCAAATTTCATCAAAATCAGTCCAGTGGATTTTGCGTGATTGAGTAACAAACATCCTCACAAACTCACATCCAAACTTTCGCATTTATAATATTAGCAGGATTCTTCCGTTACTGACTGAGACAACACACCGCCAAAAACTACTGGGCGTAGGAAGCTGAAATTTGGCATATACGAGTAGGTTCCTTAGGGAGTGTAGGGAACACTAAGAGAGAATGTCACGAAATTGCCATGGGAACAAAGTCACGGGCCCATGCTGGTGTGTAAATAAATTTATTGACCTGTAAAGTGACACCATATTTAAAAGTAATTCTCTAAAGTACTCTCATATAGAAATTAGATATGGTGAAAAAATTCCATGCGAGCAGGACTTGAACCCGCGACCAGGTCTTTATACAACCTTGCTCTTCCAACTGTCTTATTTCTATATGAGAGTACTTTAGCACTAATATTGCATCTGAGATGCTCAAAAATCAAAAAAAATAAATATAGTAATTCTCTCTCTGTAATAAAAAAGCGACTTCGGCTGTTGCCTTTTATTTTTGTTCAATGTGTTATTTTTCAGACTTTCAGTAAGATTCATTTCATCAATGTGAGGGATTTTCCGAGACCCAAATTAAAAAAAAATGTTCCAAATGACTTCATAGATGGCGCTTAAGTAAAAGGCGAGTCCATACAAAAAGCAAAAATTGCACGGGATTGGCGATTTTAAAAAAAAAAACCTAATAAAAAACATCTAAAAAGTATCATTTGTGCAACTGTCAAATTGCTAAGGTGATTTTTTTTTCTGCCTCTGGTTGACAAGAAAAACGCACCTATAGGTTCAGCCATTATTACGACTCGGCTTTCATAAAACGCTATAGGTATCTGTTGAGACTTTTTTATACTGATTTTTTTTTCTTAACTTAACTGTCAGAAAATCGCTCATTCTAAACATAAGTTACTTATTATTTTACATAATTCATAGCAGGCTGCATTTAACGGTGCAGAACAAGCCGATTTTCTCACCACAAAGTAGAATAACTAAAGTTATTTCTCTGCACTGTGTCCAGTGAAGCGGCAAATGCTATAGTACCTCGGTAACATGATGCCGGGGTGTTGTGACACTACTATGAGAATATAACACTCAATTAAACGCATGACACATTTTATTTTGCATCCAATGCTGCTTATGCATATTGTCACGTCAAAAGTTGCAGTGCTAAAACTGACGTTGTAAATTAACGAAGAAACAAAATCATTTTTGTGTAATAAAAGCATATAATATGGACACACTCACATGCCCTTAACTCTAATAACATTTGCTTCTAGATTTAAACCCTTCAGTCAACAATAATTTGATCTCTCTCTGGATACTTACGCGTTAACTCACAGAAACTAGTCGGCGGTTCCGACTAATAACACGCGTGAGTATCCGTATTAATAATCACCTTCAGTCAACCTTTTTTTATTAAAATCGCACTACACCCAATTACAGTATGGAAAAACAACAATGTATCCCGACTGAAGTTATTTATCGATCCTTACACCAATAAACCATTCGGATCCTAGCATTGTGGACTAGTTTAAAAAAATAACCTGACGCATTCACCTCCACGACTAGAACAAAAAGCACCTCCACTTTCCATACAAAGTCGAACTCGCACCATTGAAATAAAAATATCAAGAGTCGACATAAGCCTTGTCTTGTGGATTTTTAGTGGGATTGTCGTATTATGTCGCTTCTATTGGTTACATCCACGGGATTTGATAAATCAGTTGTGATTTCGACAAAAGCTGTATGACTAAAATAATATTCAAGACTGCAGCTACCAGATCAAACCAAACTACGGGAGAGGTCACTTAGGCCCCCTCTGCCGAATTTCATATGATCATGCTCATACTGTTTGTGATTGTGTGCGTAATATTTATTAAGCTAGTACGGTAGTAGTATCTTTGTGTGCATCACCATTACGCTGTCAAACAATGCACATTGCATTAGTGAGCGCATTTTCCTCATACCACCGAAATTTGCTGATTAATTTTGCACATAAATTTGCGCTTGCATCATCTCTTGTTGGTTAAATGCTGTAAAGCCAAACTACAATGAACGGAAAAGAGAGGAAATTGAAGAATTCGAGCTCGGATGCTGTTATTTCACGTCAGTTTTTTTTCTGAATCTGAGTACATAAAAAAAATAAAAAAAATAAATAAATGATTATGATTACATCCCTTATAATTGCCATCTCCATAGGTCTGCCTCAGTGTCCGTCGATATAAAGATCATTGCTTATTCATACGTGAGTCTGCGCCGCACGTGTACGCTAATCCATTTTGCTGGTAATCTATTTTCTAGAAACAAGTACCTTAACTCGATGACACACGGGATGACATCACAAAAGCCTTATTGCTTAAAACAATCGGAAGCAATAAAGGGGCTTTTAATTATACTCACTGCGCTGAGAGAAGACTTCCTGTTCAAGCTATAAGATAACAGAAAGTCGATAAAGTGAACAATAAGATAACAGAAAATGATAAAGTGAACAATCCTAATTTTAAAATACGGTTTATATCTGTTATAATAAAAAATACAGTCGTCCAAACAGGGTCACAGTGGGTGACAACGGCGATAGATTCGTATCGGGAATCGAGAATGGGCCGAATCGATTCTATAGAAGAACTCGGATTGGGGCGCAAGCAGCAGGCAGAGTCGTCTCGTCGCGGATAATTGAAATACCTCAGCGAGATCAGGGGAGGCCGACTGTTGGCACGTTTACCTTGTCGGTCTTAAAGGAAGAATCCTATAGAGTTGTCATTTGCGTATACTCGGTAAGGGATAGACCTATTATAATACTCTTCTCTCTCTCTCAGCATAAAGACGTCCACTGTTGGATAAAGGCCTCCCCAAGGATTTCATCCATGGAGGGTCGGCTGCAATCGCCACGCTTGGCAGACGGGTTGGCGATCGCAGTGTGATGGCATAGTACGCGAAAAGATGCTGCTGCCCATCCTCCGGTGTTTTTTTAAATCCCTTTAGTCGCCTCTACGACAATCTACGGAAGAGATAGGTTGGTGTTATTCTAGGGCCACACCACAGGCCACATTGTAATAGGTACTACTAATTTGAAAACACACAATAACAATGGCTACCCTCTCACTATTAACAACCTACATCATTTGGTTGCTTATATCTCATACCGGGTTAACATAAAAAATTGCTTAGTTATTAAAACCGGTCAAAGCAAAAATAAGTGAAACATGACAAAGACAAAAAATATTAAGTATCTCTTTATCTTTCTTACTGAGATTCGTATAAAGCCGTCAATAAATTCTTTTGTGGTATTATTATTTGTATGTCCATTGTCTAGTCTTAGAGATACTTGGTCCGTGTCGTCGGTGCATCAGCGATTCGGGATTCAGCGAATATTTCACTTGACGTTGCCGTCATTTTGTCCAAATCCGAAATAAATATTGCGTAAAGAGCATGTAATCCTACAATCTTATTAATACAAAGTTAACGAACACCTTAAACCTATTTTTTTAGTTTTAAACCAATGATATACTATATAAACAAGAGGTACAGATATGTTATAGGCGCGGGCGCTGTGAAGACTCCGAATACGACCCAATTGGAACGTCTTGTAATCAGTTCAACGCTAAGCGCCTCGTCGAGCGTACCGCGTCGCACTATGGATCCTGTAGTATGGAGCGGCCGGTCATAAATCAATTTTTTGAAAATGTAGGTAGATGATTATTACTTATCGATTTAATAAATTGAAGATATGGTGCATTCGTTTTCGATAAACAAAGTACCCTTAGCCGTCAAGTATTGTTTGTACGACGCGTCAAACATTAGCAATTTTGTGATTTATTATTGATCAGTTTCACAAAACAAAGCTTGTTCATACTTTGAATATAAATATTTCCTAAAGTAAGAGCGTGAAGTTGATAAAAATAATCATAAATAGTGATGAAGGTATGTAGTATTTAAATCAAATTATATGTAACATTTTACGATCATTAATTAAGCACGGATAAAAAATCGAATACAAATATGAGTGAGTTTCGAAAAATGCACTTGTTTTTATTATTTTTTTCAAATTAGGGGATTTTGTCCTCTTCAACTATTGATTATAGGTGAATCTTTTAGAATAATGTAGAATACAGAATTGAGTTGGAATCGTGCGGACAAAATCCCTCAATTGGAAATGGCAGAATTTAGAAGTTAGGGGTAGTGGTTTTTTAATTTAAAGCGTTCGTGTTTATGATAATTTTGAGCACAGATAAATGAACAATGTAATGTTATAACTTGTGTGAAATGTTAACTTTTTATTATACTGTAGCTGATTTTTATAGTTTTTTTTTATTTATTCTTTCTTAGGTGTAATAGTCTACTCATTGCTGGAGGAGAGATTTGTGTGAAAGATTGTTTTCAATTGAAGTATAATAAATTAGAAACAAAGTTTTCGAAATTAGAAGAGATGCTTATTAGCCGAAACCAACTGCCCTTCTTCAGACCAACCGGAACTCAAAAAAACATTGCACAATTTCTTTATAAAGCTTAAAAATAAGTGGTTATCGTCGAACAGGGACAAAAAATATTTTTCTTAATATTAATTCGTTATGGTTAGATATGGGTTAGATGGACAGTGTATTTAAAAAAAATATGCTAATAGAAACGTCAGCCCAGGTAGGCCGGTGAAAGATTTCGTTCATCTAGTGAACGCAGTAAACGTTTTACGTGCTTCTACTTCTGTGGACGAACTGCTTTTTTCTGCTGAAGTGAAACTTCGAAGTAGAAGGCCATTTTACCAAATCACAGGAAGTAAAAATATTTTATCTGGTAAAATATGCAATATTTTGACTGACAATAAATCTGCAATGAGAATGTTTGTTGTGTAACGTAACTTCTAAAAATTTTAATAACATTGAGAACATGCTGACAAAACCTATCGTGAATGAGTCAGCCATGTCATTTAGGTCTGAGTGTTCTTCATTGTTGGATAAAGTTTTTCGAATGCTGTTTTTACATATAGCTTTATAAATTAACGACACAAGAATGGAGACAATATCGAGAAACGAAGGCAATAATTGAGGAAAGAAAACGAACTATCCAACAGTAAATTTAGACATGTTACTGGATTGCTTATAGATTTACCTAAGTCTGGTTACGGAAATACGAATGTGTTGGAAATTAGCTTAATTAAATTTAATTTATTTAACAGCTAGACGCTTCTTTTTCCAACCCCGAGCAATCTTCTGAAATAACGGGTGTGAACCTAGATTTGATCAAGAGATTCAGTATAATCTTGAAGACAGCCAGTGGTTACAAGATAAATATTGAAATGTTAAAAAGTTACTGCACTGAGACCGCTTTTTTGTACACCCGCCTTTACCCTTGGTATAATATGCCCACAAACCGTTCATAAAGTGTTGATACACGGTCCTTCTATAGTCTCAAATGCTATAATGCCTATAGGTCATTTGAGCGAAAGAACGCCCAGGAAGCAAGGAATAAAGATTTCAAAAATTTTGAGAATTCAATGCACGAAAAACATCAAGAAAAAGACACTCACCGATATTTTTAATTTATTCTTAATATCTTCGGACCCCGTTATATCTTGCTCAAGAGTTGTGAGAAAATATAAAATAGCACTTCCTAGTGAGGTTCTAGATATGATTTTTACCTGAGTAGGCAACTTTACACTCGATTTATATTGCAATAAAGTATACATTATTTTATTTTATTTAAATTATTTGTAGGGGAAATATTTATAATTTTATGACCTTTGAAATATATTCCGAAGTAATTAAGTTATTTTTGCCATAACACACGTCTACAAATTAATTTCAATCGAAAAAAAAATGCACCTAAATAATTTTGACCGGGCTGTCCATAGTGCAGGGTCCACCGTGCGTCGTAAGTTCCTGTGTCCTTACCAAGATATATTGTGGGAAAATGCCATCGTGTGTGTTTCGAAAGTGTACCAATTATGATCTCTAAAGTTAACAAAGTACAAGGGATCTCTTATCACATGTGAGTATGCAAAAATAGTGTTTAGTATATTTCAATTATTTTTCACTCACTGACGCCATGTTCAGACAAAGAAAGAGAGATTCTAGTTTTGACGTGAGAGCGACAAGGATGCAAAAAGTGCGCTGCGGACATAGATTAGTTAGTGCAGAATCGAATACTGATGGTGACTTCAATGCCTAAAATTAATGTTCAGTTGTTTTTTTATTATTGTTCGTTATTATAATAGCTATCTAATGTGTGTAATGGACTAATTTAATAAACATTAAAATAGTTTCACTGAATTCGATTTTCTACTCTTATAATACATTATAACTGATAATTGAGGATTACTATTGTTTTTCTTTTTATCAATTAGGTTTCAGAGTTTTTTCCGACACTGAATTGTTAAATATTTCAATATATATGATTTACTTTTATAAGATGTGTTTTATTTCTTACTCCATGTACTTTCTTTTCAAATAAGTGTCCTCTCTACAACAAAAAATGTTACTCTATGCATAAGAAACATTTGACGAGGAATCATTGAAAACTATTGCTATCTCTTTCATTCGCATGCTCTTTTATATCTTTTGGTCTTACTCTATCAGTAAAACTTGTCGATGTGTGTAGTTTTGGATTGCTCGGAACAGACCTAAAACGCAAATTACTATGAACGTAACATATCTGTATTATAATATATCATTGTTTTAAACAGAATAAGTTTCGTCTTCCATATCTCTTTCCAACATCTACTAAACGAAACATAAACTAAACTAAAATGAGCTTTGGAGGAGTTTTCACTTTTTATGAATAAGACAGGTACACTTTTTATGAGTAAGCACATTGTTTTGTTTGTAATAATGGATAAATTAAAAACACTTGGAATCATGTATCTGCAATACAAAAAAGATATAATAGGGTAGTACGGCACGGACTTTTGGTCCGTTTATCTTGTAGAAATTGTAGGTAGACAAATATTGGACTCTGACACCACTATTTAAATATACTAAAGAAAGATACATAATTGCTTGACTGCTTGACTGAAATACTTGTACAAACTTAACTGGCCTTCAATTTTATCACTCGAATAGAGCTTTTAAATTCTAAACCTATTTAGTGAGACTTACTTCGTTGGCTCGACGACCCCAAGAGGATCTTGGCCTTCTAAAAGTTAGTGAGACTAACTAATAGTAATTCTTTATTAAAAAAAAAATAACTTTATTGAGATAACATTTTCAAAGAAACTAAAAACTAAAACTAAATAACTAAAATTACAAAAAAAAAAAAAAAAAGTTTAATCAAAAATACCACCCCGAATAGTACCCGGCTCAAAGGTGCCCATGACGCTAGCTGCATTCCCCCTTTGTATAGCCAAGGATATCCTTTGAACCAGGTACCACTCCAGAGCGTTGGTCAAAACCTCTTTCTCTTAAGCGTCTTCCTATCTCAGCAATAAAGGCCCTCGCTTCCGGACACCACAACCCGGCCACTTCGACAGCGAATGGCACAAATTCATAGTTTGTGGACAACACAGAATATTTTAAAACTTTTTGTCCAGTACCACCCTCGCAGCTTGCCCCAGGCGACTGTGCAGTATTGCTGAGATAGGAGGCTGCGTATGTGCTCACACACGTTGCGTCCCATAAAAGACAACGACCTCTCCGCCATGGTATTGGCTGATACCGTCGGGCCGCTTCCCATCCGTTCTCGAAGAGACCTGAGTGGCTCCAATTGGCACGGAACGTTGGCCGATATTAAAGCTCTTCGGATAATATCATTAAGCGAATGATGACAGGACAAACGACCAGCACATTTTGAGCAACCAAGAGCGTGGTGCCCATCGGCCTCGACAGCCTTACCACAAACGCAGCGATGTGGCTCGCAGACAACGCACCCCAGCCGCAAAGCTACTGCCACTCTCAGGGAGTCGTTGTCCAAAAGCGTACCCATGTGAGGGGATGGCACAGCATGTAGCCAGGCACCCGACTCTGGTTGGGCCGAAGCCTTAATGCGAGCCAGATGAGCACCATCCGACTGATTTACTAGCTCCTTAAAAGTATTTTTAGCCCCTATCTCGTCCCACAGCCGCTGAACTTCCGGCCTATCTGGATAAGGCAAATTCGGGTATTTCGCAGACCAGGCCAATAAGGCGTCGTTCACATGAGGCAAAATCAATACATCGCCATTAATGTTCAATATTTTAGCAACTGTATTGACCACCCCATGCGACGACGCCAGAAAAGCCGGCAAAGAAACCTCGGACATGCGACGAATTCCAAGACCTCCGTGGCGTATAGGCAATGAGGCCTGAATCCATTGTGATTCGCTGAGCTTGACATTGAGGATCGCTTCCAAGATCAACCGCAACTCGTTGTCAAACTGTTCGACCTCTAGTGGACACGACCAAGTAGGACTAGTTCTGACAATGTACGTCATGCGAGGAACTGCGAGACAGCTGCGAAGGAGTACTAAGGCAACATGGGATGACAAACATTTTAAACGTTCATGCGTGGCAGTAAACGCAATCACCTTTTCTTTAATGGAGTTCGAGATTGCCTCCTCAAAAATAGGAGCACCCAGAAGGACAAAATTATCTTTCTGAATCACTCTCACACCTGGGATCAAGCACTCAAACTCCGGAGAGAATCCCGTGCCTCCTCGCTGCAAAAAAACACCTCGCACTTGCTCGCCCCCACATGCAAACCGAGTCTCTCAAACTCATCACACAATTTTCGCACATCACTTGCAACAATATCCGGTGGCCCACCTAACGTACCGTCATCCAAATACCAAACGTTCAAAGGCGAATCCAGACTGACTAGGGTTTTATGGATGGCAAGGCTAAAAATTAGAGGTCCCAAGGGATCCCCCTGCTGTGCCCCAACTTGGGATAAAATGGGAGATTCATTATAAAAAGAAAGCTTGAAGAGGCATAACACTGATATATGAAGGGATATAGGGTAGGTGTATGCTCGAGTACCTCATTCAAGATTGCGTCCCTCTCAACACTATTAAAAGCATTAACTAAATCCAACTTAAGAATAACATTGTTGCTATTATTATTGATAGTCGCAAAATAACGTGTTGCGTGTATGGCAGCCTCACAGCCTCTCGAAGTCCCAAAACCTAGTTGCTGCGGCTGCAAGTACGCCGCGATGTTTCTACTTACTGAAGTACAAGCCAGCTTTGAGACTAATCGCCTAAACGTGTTTCCCACAGCTATAGGCCTAATGCCACCCTCTTTCTTTTTTAGAGCACATAAAGAGCCGCCATACAAATATGGGCACACTTGTGGATTTACTAAACCCTTCAAAAGAAAATTGCAGAGATCAGTAAGAGACTTCAAGAGACGGTTACCGTTTTCTCCAGCCGAAGGTGATATTAACTCTTTAAGATGATCTGGACGCAACCCATCTAACCCAGAAGCGGAACCAGTTTGAAAGGAATTCAAAGCGATAGCAACCTCCGCTGAAGTGACTGTAAGGAAAACGTTAGCAAGGTTCGGCTCCGCTGGAAGACAAAGAGGACGGGAAGGTGCTGGATGTTTTTGAATCAACGCATCTCGTGTGTCGTCATTGGTTGGCGCAATAGAACATTCCGACACCAAGAGACGGACTGCACCTCTAAAATCGCCATCGTGCACCTTTGACTCAATGCGTTTATTAAGTGAATAGGCGTTCCTTTTATTATACGAGCCATTAACATGACCTGCACTGTTAATATTTTCCTTCACTTTTGATGTTAGTGAAGAATGTCCCTCACGATTAGGCACTCTTAGCGCCGTATACGAAAACGACAGAAGAGTATACCAAGCATCAGTGCTATTTTCCCTCAAACAGTCCTCAATAAGTGTCGCTAACTTCCCCGCGGCCAAGTGTCTCGCACCTTTTGGAATATGTTTTAGAACCAAAACTTGCTTTTTTAAAGTAGACAAAGTATCCAATAGATTACACACATTGTCTGACGAAGTCTGTGAAGATGGTGCTGAGTGATCTCTACTGGAGTCGGGCCGATTCTGTCGGTGCATGCGACTCATGTGCACAGCTAATCCCCTGGGGACTACAAATTGACGAGAAGTACCCGGGCAGAGAGGACATGTCGCGTGATTTAAATTATCTGACATAATAAAATCAAAAAGGCAAAATCAACAAAAAATTAAATATTAAATTAAAAAAATGAAATAAAATAGTTTAGCTGTTCTGTTAAGGTACTTCATCAGGTGTTCCAGTTTTCAAAATAAATTATAGCCTATATGTTGCCCAGGCTTAATAGCTATACAACAAAAAAAGTTTCATTCAAATCCGTCCAGTAGTTTTTGCGTGAAACGCGTACATACAAACAGACAGACAGACAGACAAGAAATTCCAAAAAAAAAAATTTTGCTTTCTGTTATTCTTTTTAAGTGTCCCTCTATCCATTTCAGTCAAAAATACTAAATGTACAGACAAAATATTTTTACTGTTTTATTATATGTATAGACTAGCTGTCGCCCGCGGCTTCGCCCGCGTGACTTTGGCTTAGATGAAAAGTCTTTTTGTGTTCCAAACTGTTTCCTGTGTTCCAATCTTCGATTTTTATACGTCTATAGAAAATTCTCATCAGATTAACCAAGTTTTGCTAAGGCGCCATTTCTGTATATGTTATAGTGTAGCTGGTCTCTTGGAGTTATTCATCAGATGTTCCAGATCTTCAATTTTTATACGTCAGCAGAAAATGCTCATCAGGTTGAACGACTTTTGTTAAGGCACCATTTCTATATTTCTTATAGTTTAGCTGTTCTGTTATGGTTCTTCATCAGGTGTTCCAGTTTTTTTCAAAATGAATTATAGCCTATATGTTGCCCAGGCTTAATAGCTATACAACAAAAAAAGTTACATTCAAATCCGTCCAGTAGTTTTTGCGTGAAACGCGTACATACATACAGACAGACAGACAGACAAGAAATTCCAAAAAATTTTTTTTGCTTTCTATTGTTCTTTTTAAGTGTCCCTCTATTCATTTTAGTCAAAAATACTAAATGTACAGACAAAATATTTTTACTGTTTTATTATATGTATAGATAAGTACCTATAGCAAGTACTAAGTATCTGGCCAACTCTTAGTACAGTCTTTAAGTTGTAAGAAAAGAAATAACAATTGTAAATACATTTAATGTTATCTATTTGAATAAAAAATATTCAACTGACTACATACATTTCTTTATTTCTCTTACATTTTATACAAATAAATACACTTCTTATCAATACACTACCAAATATTATTATTATCAATACAACAGTGAAAACCGTATCAAATTTGGTCCAGTAGTTTTTGTGTCATGTGTTTATAAACATACAGCCCGATAGGTTAGACAAAAATTATAAAAATGGTTTTGGCTACTATAAGAGAAGCCAATCTCAAATATTGACCATAATAACCTCAAATTTTAACATAACAAATAGATACACTATAATGAATAAAAGATATTTTTAAATAACAAATAGGTTACTGAATCTCTATTTACATAAGTACAACTATATTTGAAAAGTAATATTAATTCTAACCTCCGTAGATCACAACCTCCGCACAATGCAATTTCTTTTGCTGTTGTCGGCCACTGGCTAACACCCTTGTTCACCCCTGTTTGTAGAGCCGGCATCCTGTAAGGAGATTAGTGGATTTGATTTTGCTTATTTCAAACATCTTGTTGTATTTCTACAAACAGTCTATAAAATATACACAATTCAAACTTCAATATTGTGATTATAATCTCTTCTTGAATAGTTTATTTTCTTTGATCATTTCAAAATTGTATTAGACCAAAAATAATTCAAGAGGATGTGGCCGTTCTGGGGGAAATGGACCCAAATACTAATCAAACAGTAACTTCTATACTGCAACACCCCATAACTTCAGTATTTACATTATTATTTACTTTTGGGGATGCCAGCACAAGCGCCAGACGGATGATCAGTCCTGTCATACTGGGACCATTTTACCTAGTTCCCCGAGACCCGTGTAGAGTTTTGAGTACACTAACTCAAACAGTAACTACTGTAGTAACAACAAACTATTGACCAATCATAATAAGTATATTTATATTCTTCACCCATTCATAATGAACTGCCTTTCTTGTAGTGTTTGAGGAAAACGAATATACTTAGTATTCTATGATGGTTTAAAGTCCTTTGTGACTTCTCTCACTGCAGTAGACACTAAGCTGCCTCTTTTCTGTGCAAGTAGCTCATTTCATACACAGACTTTGATACAAAACCATGGCAAAAAAGGGCAATGCTGTGAGGACCTGAAAATATATCATCGTAATTAAAGACGTGACAAATGTTTTATAACATGTTTACAACCAAAGATCTTTGATAAAAACCATGTAGGTTTTTAGTTCCTACTTAGGAAATAACTTTACTTACCTTATTAATTTTCCAAACGATCTTTTGTTCTTCTTCTTTTCTTTCTGAGTCTAAAAGCTGCAAGACGTTGGCTTGATTTCGAAGCCTAGGTACAATTTTTAATTGTGTTGCTTGTGTTGTGATGTGTTTTTACTCGTACATCTCTTCTTCTGCTCATCAATAAATGCTTCTAATAATAAATAATACCGCACGAGCCCTGACAATACACTTTAAAATAAGCAAGCGATCAGAGGCGATGAAGAAAAATATTACTTTCTTTTGTAATCGCAATTTGACAGTTCAAATTGCTGGCTGATTGTTATCGCAACGCTGTCAAAAGCCATATAGATAATAGCAAACAATTCACTGGGCACAAAGAGGGATTGAATCGATTGGGAATGCACAAAAATAGTTCTTCGATTAAGTTCGGCAGAGGGAGCACTATCTTTGGCTTTGCTACATCGCTCTGCTATGGTTTGGATTTCGCTGTACGTAATACGAATTTGCGAAAAAAAAAAGCAAATTTTGCGCAATTATGGCTAGTCAGCTTTGCTTTTTGCAAGATAGCTAATAAGGCTGCCGTTGTACAAACAAATAAAGCGCAATACACTATTGGCATAGCGGTCTCCAAACAGCTGCTAAACAAGTTTCACTATTCTATTGAACTAACAACACGTATTCAATTTGTGATCGCTAATCGCTATGTCATACCTACCCAGCCTTGACATTGACTTACATGTTAAATGCAAATAAGCCAGTGGAAACATTTTTTTTAGTATGTATTATCTACTAACTAGCTTTCTTGGCCCGCGGCTTCGCCTCTGCGTGAATTTCCCACTTCGGGAAACAGTGCTTTTTCCCCGGGATAAAAAAGTAGCTCTAGGCGTGCTATTCCAGGTCATTATCTACCTCTGTACCAAATTTCATCGAAATCCGTCCAGTAGATTTTGCGTGATTGAGTAACAAACATCCTTCACAAACTCACAAATTCACAAACTCACAAACTCACAAACTCACATCCAAACTCGCATTTATAATACTTATTAGTATGGATTACAATGCTGGCTGCTTTTTTTTTTTATCTATGGAAATTAAAAATTCTCATTTTGAAGGGGCCATAAAAGATGGCGTCATCTAAGCAAAAATAACTACGAGTAGAAATATAATAAAATGATTTTGTAGATTTTTGTTAAAACTCACAATATTGTTTTTCTGTTAGAGAAATTAAAATGTTATTTTAATCTGTTTGTAAACAAATAAAACATTATTTTTCGTAAACCTCAATTTTAAAACTTTTTTGCGGTTTTCTGTAGTTCCAATAAAAGTTAAATTTTATTCATATATTACTCGAAATATGATAATAGATATTTGAATTTTAGATGATTGAAGAAATTAAAAGCAAGCAGAGGTACTTTAGAATAATTTAACAAAACAAACAATAAACATGAAAATTGTAACACTTTGTGTAAAAAACTTGGAAGTTAGTAGGAAAATGTGGCCTCAAATAACAAAAAGTGGGCCAATAAGCAGACAATATCAGAAAACTATACTCAAACTCAATAACGATAACGATGAGGAACAAAAAACAGATAAAAAAGAATGTTGGATATAAACGCAAAACACCATGTTGAATTATTACAGTCGCCATGTAAAAACGAGTCAAAATGAAAACATTATATATTTTTCCGGTGCAGTTTTCAAGCACTTCTGCCCCTTAATGAAAGCCAATTAAATAAATCTGAATGAAAAGCCCCATATCGCGCGATATCTTTGGCCAAACATAACTCAGTTTATAATAGCGACTGTATCGAATTACGTCCCGGTATCATATACATTTCGGTCTCGATACGACTTGGCTCTGCTCTATACTAAATGGATGGAGAAATAAACATAAAAACGGACGAAAACTGACTCGTATGAAATATCATCCGATCCGAGACAGCGCTGGTGTATTTTCATTTATACGAAGACCGTATTTTCAATCATATTATTTATGTGAATAAGTATAATTTTAATGATAGAAGGATTCGATAAGAACTAGAAGGAAAAGACAGAGATGAGTGGACAGAATTGGGGGAGCCTTTTGCCCAGCAGTGGGACATAAATAGCTAGATAAAAAAGTGACAGTCGGTGCAGAAATGTTTTAAAATGGCGGCCAAGCCCCAGAAAGAGCGGCGAAACACCTACTAGATACTATGCTGAACGAAAATGGAAGACGTTGAATGCAGACTTTTTCCAACTAATATTGTAGAATATAGGAAAGTATATCAGTCCGATTTTTGTGGGCAGGCAATGATTTAAACCTACCATACAACGGAGCCGATACTACTAATTACAAACATATGTCGTGTCTCATTTGTGCCTCAAGCCCTCAAGAGACAAAAAAAAAGGAAAT
This sequence comes from Ephestia elutella, assembly GCA_018467065.1. NCBI lineage: Eukaryota > Metazoa > Arthropoda > Insecta > Lepidoptera > Pyralidae > Ephestia > Ephestia elutella. The sequence continues at coordinate 1,246,046 of CM031577.1, read as the reverse complement.
AAAGTGACAAGATCCCTGTAAGACTTCTATGTTTTATTACGACTTCTTTGGCTTTTCAGACACAACTGAGGCACGACATCTACGTTTGTAATTTTTAGAATCAAGGGCCGGAACTGCAAGCACTGAAATCCCATCTAAATGCTTCATTTTTGGCTTCAAAACAGGAACAAACCCGGAGAAATTAAGATGCACAGCATTCCTAAGTATAACTAGAGCTTGCTCCCACAATCGTACCTTGCAGGTTCACCCTTCACCCTTCCCGTTCACCCTTTGAAGTCGAGTCTACTCACTTTGCGATTCGTTTGAGGAAATCTCCTGATTAATACAGGGTGTACATTTATTGTTATTGCCGTTTTGAAAATTGCAAAGTAATTTATGCGGAATTCGATTTCAGAAGGTAAGTAGATATATTTTAATAATTTTGTATTGAACTATTTTAATTTTTTTCCTAGCTTTTTTTCCTGGCCTCCCCTTTCTCCTTCCACAATTCTCTGTTGAGAGAAGCCCGCTCCCACTCCCGCAAATTTTTATACAAAAGACAAAAAAATCTTCAAACCTCCTAAATTCGTTTGAAGACGCTATCTTTCTAAAAATTGGATAATCTACAATTCTACAAAATCAAAATGGTCGTGACCACTTTAAAACTATTAACGATCATATACATATGTACTAAACAAATTATGACAACTTTGTCCCGTGGGAACCTGCCTGGATCGTGCCCAATCAGAGTAAATAGTAGCCTTATGGAATTATGATTGGGATGAAGTGGGCTGTGGGACCGTGAATCAAATTATCCTTTTATTTATTTTCTAGTGATGAACTTGACGAGAACTAACCGTCTTTAATAGCTTTTACTCGGCTCCCGAAGAAATTTCTTAAAGTATTTCTATATATATAACTCAATGGTGACTGACTGACTGACTGACATAGTGATCTATCAACGCACAGCCCAAACCACTGGACGGATCGGGCTGAAATTTGGCATGCAGGTAAATGTTATGACGTGGGCATCCGCTAAAAAAGGATAAAACGCGAGCGAATCCGCGGGCGCCAGCTAGTTCTATTATAATGTTAGAGAGTGTGGTTTCCGGTTAAAAATAAGACCTGCCCTTTCCTTGGGCTGATAAAAGCCGATGGATAACTTTGATTCAGACTGAAATAACAGCAGAATACCAAGGAATTCAAGCATTCTTTGCTGGTAATTTTAATTAACTTTTAATGTTAATACCTATATTAAACAATGACTAATTTTATATTTAAAACATTCCTACATTTCTGAAAAAACCACTATTTTTTTAATCGGTTGCTCAAACGTGAAATTGTATCACAAATACAATACGATCGGTGGAACATTACAAAAATTCCTTCTCACGGGCCAACGGTACCGCGCGCACCTTTCCGAGGTCAGAACACACAACAATGCGTCCCTTTTGTTCTCATTGCATTTTGATGTGTGCGAGCGAGATGCAAGGATTATGCAAATGACGAAGGAAAAAAGAGCGTCCGACTTACTGGCGAGTCTGTGATTGATCAGATGCAACGATTTAGGAATTGGTAGTTAGAATGCAAATACATCGACATGAATGATAAGATGTTAATAAATTAATCCTGACCATAAAACAGGTAAAACCACCAAAGCATTAAAGGAAATTAATAATTTATATTGAAATTTGAGTTCATATAAGGCATTAAAACGCCACACCCACCTAAAATTTTTGTATAACCAAAGGTTGGCTGGTAGATAATGCTTAAGCATTAAGCCCTCCTATTGTTCGTTTACTCTGTATTTTTGTTCAATAAAGGTTAAATAAAATAAAATAAATAAGGCATTATTGGCCTTTGGTTGGCTATTAGCCTAAAAGTAAACATTCATTGCAGGCTGGTCTTTGAACACCATAAAAAGTTAAACAGCTTACATAACACTTGAGAGGTGGCTTCTGCTAATATCCAATATAATTAATTCTGCAACTGTACTTTGCTTTCTTAGTACATTTCCCTTTTTAGGATTCCGTACCTCAAAAGGCAAAAGCGGAACCCTTATAAGATCACTTTGTTGTCCGTCTGTCTGTTAAGCTTTTTTTTCTCAGGAACGCTTAACGGTATCAAGTTGAAATTAATATCGAATAATCGGATCCACGGTCTCTTTTTGCAAAAAAATAATCAAAATTATACGTCAACGCGACCAAGAGATACTACCGTAAATGCTGCGAATTTTCGCATATTTTGCGATTTCAGGCAGAAATCAAAACCTATGGGGTACTTCCCGTTGACCTAAAATTATGAAATTTGGCAAAAAGAAAGGTCTAACAGTAGGTACATATACAGGAATAAATCTGAAAATTTAAAATATGTTGTTGGAAGTCCGGAAAAAACTGTTACAAACTTATTTTTGCGCTGGATTTAGTATGAATCCAAGGGATCGAACTGCAAAGTTAAGTTAGTTTTTGAAACTAGTTGGTCTTTTAGTTAGAGCTATAATGTAAGATGCTTTGCGTGTAAGGTACCCTCGGTGCGCGAGCTTGACTCGCACTTGGCCGGTTTTTTTTTATTTAGGTCACAGAAAAATTCCACGCCATCACGATAGCAAACATAAACAGTTATTTATCCTCGCACGTGTAAACTACTTTATAACGCAATACAAACTCGATCTATTTACAGGCGACATCAATAATTTATTTCTGATGTCTTCGTGTCGTGTGTTTTTACAATAATTCTGAATGCAAATAACCCGATTGAATAACAAAAGGATTAATAAGATGAAAATCTAGTATACAACAAATAGAGAAAATAGAAATACTAGTTTCTCGTGGTCATTTCGGCTAACCAAGAAGGCTGAGATCATTGTAACATGGATATTTGGACAATTTTTAAATTATGTAATACTAGCTTTCTGCCCGCGTGAATTTCCCACGGGAACAGTGCTTTTTCCCGGGATGAAAGGTACCCTATGTCCTTCTGAGTACTTCGAACTATGTGTTTGTGAAATTTCAGGAAGATTGGTTCAGTAGATAAAGCGTGAAGAGGTAACAACCAACTCACTCACTTTCGCATTTATGTAGGAGTAAAGCTGCGTCAATCACCAATGCGCAGGGCTCCGCTTCCGTACTCTATGCTATGTGCTATTTCCAGGTTATATTCTATAGGTGCACCAAATTTCATCACAATCCGGCCACTAGAATTTGCGTGATTGTGTCAAACATCCGCACATCCAAACTTTCGTATTTACATATTAGTGGTAGTATATAGTAAGATGTGAAACCAAAGCATGTCATTTCCCACTAAAAATTATAATTCTCTATCACACGATATTACTTTAAGACACTTTTACAAAGAATATCTTAGCAATAACTTATGTCCTCGTAGCTCTTACCCAAAGAGCACTTTTAATACTTTTAGTGGAGGTATCAGTATTTATTTAAGTGATACGATACAGTTTTCAAGTGAACTTCGGAAGTAGGTCAATTGCGGTGCATTTATTATTCCCGACTCGGGGCCCGTACGCTGCTTTCTCAATTATGCTCTTATAGGATATTTTCGTGGTTTTGGATTGTCCTATCTCGACTAGCTGGGCCCCGCAACATCGCTTCCGTGGGAATTTTGGGATTCTGAAATGAAAGCTTTTCTAATAATTGTCACATAAATTATGATATCAAAGAAAGATTTTCTAAGGCGGTCGTGTTGATGAAAAATCATTATCATCAACAACCTTCCGTGACACACTGCTAGTATAGGCCTTCCGTCTACGCGAACCGATTCAAAATCACTTAACTTTATTAGTATAGATGTCAGATGTGTCTTTTTTTCTTTATTTCAGTGGATGGGCTCCTGAAACATGGCAACTAGCAACAACAAGCAGAACCAAATACCACACTTATGTATTTGAAACAAAAAGGGTGTATAATAAAAAAAAACAAACACACAGGTGAAATGAATAGCGGCGGAGGCGATGTTGATGTACTAACACACCAATATGAAAATACAACAAAAGGTCGGCCATTGTGTATTTACCTTTTTATTTATATTACTATCAATTATGTATCCTAAGTACAATAAAGATACTACAAACAAACAAACAACATAACATGATACCAAACAAACTATGTACCTATTTAGAAAATTTCAAATGCATACAATAAAACATAACAAAGAAACATTATAATAATCTCAATACATACAGAATGAGCTTCGTGAGCAAACAAGGAGGACCTTGACTGACATATTACAGAAGCACTCGACCTTATTATTCACACATAATATGTAGTGCATAATCTCATATTATGTGATGTACAGTGATGTAATAATACAAGCCACATGTCCTTGAAGAGACCCATAACGTGACGGTAACAACATTAACTATAACAACATTATACGACACCTCCGATTTCAGCCTCTTAGAATTTTTAAGTTCCTATATTTGACCTTGGGTCTTCAACTTTATCCATTCCTAATTTCATCAAAATAAGTTCAGCGGTTTAGCCGTAAAAGTTAACAGACAAACACTTTCGCAATTTTAGTATGGATTCTTCAATAAAGCGATTGTCATCTAAATATTTTACACGCTTAAAAGGCGTGCAAAAGACATTGTTCATCGCCGGCTTACTGCGGACAGTTCGTTCAATAAATAAAAGTATTATCATTCATCATAATTAATTTCAAATAGATTGTCTGAATATATATTGGAGTATGAATATCTATAATTAAAATATACCATTTTGTAAGTATTTTTTGCGAATCCGTTGTTAAAATCAAAGATGTCGGCCTTTACGTAAGGTCTGGGATGCCATTATCTAAACTAATATTACATTTAAGTAGTTTATTTTTTATTCTATGATGTAAGATTGGATTAATTAGGTATTTTTTTTGCATAATACGTTAGTTTTATTTATTAAGTACACTCATATCATTTCATATTTATATTTTTGAATGAAGATTTACGTATTTATTTCAATTTTTACTTTAGTAATTCAATATTGCGTTTTCTTTACTTGGTAACACTCGATTCTTCGGCGCGGCTTAATTTTGACTTTAACAAGTTGTCGTCGGTCGACATTGACACTTGGATACTTGTCAACAACTGTCAACGTCAAAATCAAGCCGCGCCCAAGAATCGAGTGTTACCAGGAAAAGAAAACGCAATAATGAATAAAGTATTTAGTAAAAATTGAAATAAATACATAATTCTTCATTCAAAAATATAAATATGAAATGATATTAGTATACTTAATAAATAAAACTAACATATTATGCTAAAAAAATACCTAATTAATCCAATCTTTCATCAAAGAATAAAAAATGTACTACTTAAATGTAATATTATTTTAGATAATGGCATCCCAGAACAGACGTGAATGCCGACATCTTTGATTTTAATAACGGAAACGCAAACAATACTTACTAAATGGTATATTTTAATTATAGATATTCATACTCCAATATATATTCCGAAAATCTATTTGACATTTATTATGATCAGTGATAATACTATTATTTATTGAACGAACTGTCCGCAGTAAGCCAAGCCCCCATACACTTTGAACGAAGTCCTTTCAACAACATTATTCTGATAGTTATTCAAGTTAATATAGTGTAAGTTGACGTTGAAATTTTGGTCCGACTCCAAGCAAGTTTGGTTGCATCAATGCGCTTTTCATCTCGACCCGCTTGCACGATGCAGATTAAAGGCAAGGAGTGCAAGTAACACAGTGCAATCACGGTCAATAACTGCCTGTATAATAGCCGAGTTATTTATTTATTTAAATTTTATTGCACAAGATACATGTGTAAAAGTACAATGTACAGTCTTTTAGTATAAAGGTACTGACAAAAGTACTCTGGTAAACTCTGGTTTAAGTATCAGAAGGCACATCATTAGTTTTACGACATCTAAGTACAATATAGTGACTTGAACTGTCTGCCATTCCTTAACATGTTAGACTGAGAACATATGTTAAGAAAAGCAATAATCCAAGTTACATACAAAGCACACATCAATAGGATATTCCACAACTCTATTGATTCTCCACAACTCTATTGATATCTCACTTATTAGCTATGAATACAAACACAGGTGAAGAACTAAAGAGTATAAAACCCAGAAGAGTATCATTATGAATCAAATGCTGATAAGCCATAGAAAATCCCGAGTCACGGGTAACTTCACTAAGATGTTATGCTTCTTAAAAAAATATACTCAGTTGAATAAACTGGCAACAACATTCGAGAAGACATGGAAAAAACAAAGTACAATGATAAAAAGATTCAAAATAAGATAATTCTAGACGTTTATGCGAATATAAAACGACCATTTGTCTTTCAAATGAATTCGTAGTAACTCGCGACCTGGATACAGCTGAACGAAAACCAAATTAAATTGCAAATTTTAACACCGACATAGTAATTGTTGACACCTGGCTTACGTAGAGATGTTAAAACTGTATTTTATCAACCGCGGATGGAAAAGAGGTGTGTCAAAAGATTCCAGGTTCGAATCCTGGCAGGGTCGCCATGTGCTGATGGGACTACTTAATGATACGAGTGTTGGTTATAGACTCTTTTATTTATTTCATTATACTTACCTCTTATATCTATCTATCTTATACTACACTTATTCATAAAATAGTAACAGATCGTTATAGAACATTGACGTCCTTTTTCTTAATATACGGGAATGTGCATATGCAAACATCTTAAAACGCATATACCTATGCCGTCGTGGGTATAAGGAAACTATTAGATAAGATGTTCAATGAAATAAAAGTAAAAGTGCAAATAACACAAGGCAGAAATATAAAAAAAGATACTTTCACTACTGCGAATCCCGATAATTCGCACTCGCTGCGAAGTGATCACATACCGCGACTAATTAAGTACTATGACTACAATCCTACAATCCAATATGAATATCACTGCTATCAAGAGTCGAAATTCTCAGATTATAATACATATTTAATGAATCCTTTATGCTCTGTAAATAATGGAGAAAACTATCAAATCACTTAGGACATGACGAAGGCGATAGAAGTATTTGACTAATTTACAGTGTTACTTCATATTTTTACATTTTTCTGAGACGATCATTAAATTTCCTTCGGAGGTATACATACGTACAAGTCGTATAAAACTAGACCAGTCGAGTTTTCTACACCACACGACCACAAATTAGGAGTGTACACATAGCCTCCGCTTAAGATTGTATTGAAGTATTTTAGCTTACACAGAGCATCTAAAATATATTTACAGTAATAAGAGCAGTATGAATTATGAGACTGAATATATAAGAGGGCTCATGATCATAAATAATTTTGAAGACGGATGTCTCGTATTGTCTCCTGACAATTGTGTTGATGTTTTGTATAAAAGTGAAAACCAGTTTCGCTGTGGTTTATTGATCTTGATCCGATAAAGTAGGTGCACTCGCTCTTGACGCAAAGTAAAGAGAATACAGAAATTTTCTTTTCCATAAAGTGTCTACTTTATGGAAAAGCAAAAGAAACTAAGAAAGATAGAGGGAGTGAGAAAGTTTAAGTGGAAAAGATCTACAGTTTTGGAAACTTAAAATTTCTGTATTATCTTTACTTTGCGTCAAGAGCGAGTGCACCTACTTTATCGGATCAAGATCAATAAACCACAGCGAAACTGGTTTTCACTTTCATACAAAACATCATACATGCTCATAAATTATTGATACTTTCCGTTCATTCAAAGGTCGGTACGTGATGGATTTTTCAGGGCAAGGGTATTGCAGCCTCGACCCAATAACCAGTAGGACCTCAACGCCCACTGGCCTATGACGTCACAAGAGAGGGTGTCAATGGGTTAAGACAAGAAGTTATTCGGGGAAATCAAGATAACTACATAGTACGATGAGGGGTATTGAGTGTCATTTTGGATGAAAATAGAATCAAATGTCTTTGATCTGGATCAAATCTAAATATACATATATTGTATTAATTGAAATAGACGGAAGATAGAATAGAATATGCTTTTAGTAGGGTAAATGGAATCTTGTAGTAAATGTGAATTGATTAGTGAGTTAAGTAAATGTTACTGTTTATCATTGACTAGTACGACCTCAATGCTGTTTTTGCAGTTGATTTTTTCGCTATGTACAATAAATCAATTTGTTTCAAAGGAATCCGAAAACCAACAATATTCATAACACTACAATGCAAGTAGACCACCCATTGTGTCGGATTCTTCAAGGCATTGTACTGAATAATACTGAGATATCAGATATAAAGTATGAGTCTTTATATACATATAATATATATTTAAAACTTTTGAAATCGCCTCTATGTTTACCCGGTAATGCAAATACGTTGCGTTAACGAATGTTTTAATTTAAACTTGTAACAAGAAAACAGTTTAAATAGTTTTATGCAAAATATATTCAGTAAAGCATACTTTTCTGCCGAGCTTATCCAGCCCCACTAGGAGTTACCGGTGATAAACTTTTATGACGCTTAAATCTCAACTAGAAACTAGTATGAATCTAGAGATAAAGCTATATGAATTGCAATGAAGAACTATCTTACTCATAACTGTAATATTAACAAGACTTAGCTGTTACGTTTACTTAGCTTTTTCTTGTCAACCAGAGGCAGACAAAAAATAGTTTGACAGTTGCACAAATCACAATATTGATACTTTTTACGATAGTTAAATAAAAAAAAAATATATAAGTTAATTTTTTTTAAAGTGCCAATCCCGTGAATTTTTGCTTTTTGTATGGACTCGCCTTTTACTTAAGCGCCATCTATTAAGTCATCTAGAACTATTTTTTTTTATTTGGGTCTCGGAAAATCACTCATTAGTTTCATTTACTTTATGATTTCTAACACGAACCTTTTTTAACCGACTTCCCAAAAAAGGAGGAGGTTATATGTTTCGATGTATGTATGTTTTTTTTTTATGTATGTTCGCCGATTTCTCCGCCTATGGTGGACTGATTTCCGAAATTATTTTTTTATTCCACACAGACTATTCCCAAGTTGGTCCCATTTTAACCACGTCAGAATCTGTTTGGTAATTTTAAAGATACCTAACAAAATATTAAAATACTAACATTGGATTATAGAGCAAAAGCCTGGACAGCATACCCTTCGTTATTTTATGAAAACTCAAGATTCTCTTTGCATGTACCAACATAGAAATAGCGATTATCGACTTAATAGTTGCATCAGGATTACTTAGGCAGATAATATGTAGTAATCGTATTTAATGTTGTAGCTCAATTTCCTCAGAGTAAAAGTTTTTTAAAGATTTTATTCCGAATAATATTAGAAATCATGCCATCAATTGCCAAGCAATTGGTGCAGATATAAACCCCTGCCAGTTAAAACCTAAATTATAGTTATATTTGTTTTATTATAAAAGCTGAATTTAATGTTACTTTGAAAGATCCCCAAGGGTGCTGTTACCTACAAAAATCACCTTTGCTATCCATATTACCTGCATAAACAACTAAGATCCAAACTTCATGTCTAGTCGCAAATTTATTTTACCCATATATCCCACACAGAGAAACATTCAGCATTTTAAAAATAAGAAAGGTTTGGTCGTCGCGGGCTCTTGGTCTATTTATGTGCCAAAAATAATGGATTCTGACATGTTTTGACATTTCAAATCAAACTGACATAAAAAGTTTCAATTGCTTAATTTTCGGCTAGTGATAAAATAAGTTTAATAATAATAATATCATTTATTGTCAGACCAAGATCCATATACATTATTAAATACAATATTATAAATAAGTTCGTCGCTATTATTATCAACATAAATAAGTTAAGTAATAAGTTTTCATGACAACAAAATTAATGAAAATAGGTAGGTATCATAGGTGCACTAAAAATGATAAAATATTTTTTTTTCCAAAAAAATATTAACAGACTTCCATCATGAAACTTAAAATCATGAAATAACATAAAGGCAGATTTATCAAAAAGAAAGTAAAATGTATTGGCATGCCACCTACTGAACGAGGTGAAGTCGGTGCTAAATTAAAAAAATAAATAGTCTAAACTAACATTAGAATCATGTAGTATATAAGTAAAATGCCTAACTAAACAATTACATAATATCCTTACTCCTGCACTTGGCACCGACTTCACCTCGTTCAGTAGGTGGCATGCCAATACATTTTTCTTTCTTTTTGATAAATCTGCCTTTATGTTATTTCATGATTTTAAGTTTCATGATGGAAGTCGGTTCATTTTTTTTGGAAAAAATTTTTATTATTTGTTGTTGATCACGGCGACTGCAACATTCTCACTAACTGTCAGCTACAAGAAATAAATTAAAAAAAGGTTTGTGCTAAGTTCCGTTATTTTTATCATGTTTAAAGCGCGATAGTTTAAAAAAGACATCTATCTTGCTCTCTGAGCCATACCAATTGTAAGAGGAATATCCAAACAGTGCTATAGCCGTATGCTTTATTATCTTAGTGGGTACCAGTTTTTAAATTCGTTAACTGTTTGAGCGAATTCATGTTGCGAACAAAAAAGTATCGCTCTTAAAAGGGTACAAAAGAAAAAGTGATTGAATAAGCTTAACTTCTACGCTGTCGATGATTTTGTCAGTTAAAACTTTTAGTAAGAAATGGTATTACATTTTGTTTGCCGTACTCACCGGCTCGACTCCAGCATCATTTTGTGTGGCCTGCAACAAAAACAAAGTTAATTCATTAATTACAAATCATATTAAGTTTTATAGATCTGTTAAATAAAAGAAGAAATGTTATCTTGGCAATTATATTCTCAAAAAATAATTTATTATTTATGTTGGTAGTTGTGTTGGTACTAAAGTACTCTCATATAGAAATTAGATATGGTGAAAAAATTCCATGCAAGCAGGACTTGAACCCGCGACCAGCTCTTTATACGACCTTGCTCTTCCAACTGAGCTATCGCATTTCAATCCTGCACATCGAAAATCTTCACCATATCCAACTCCTATTGAAACGCATTAGGCATACGTCACCTAAAGAACCTATGTATGGTCGCGGGTTCAAGTCCTGCTCGCATGGAATTTTTTCACCATATCTAATTTCTATATGAGAGTACTTTAGTACTAATATTGCATCTAAGATGCTCAAAAATATAAAAATAGTTGTGTTGATGTTGGTTGTTGTGTTGGTGGTGTGTTGGTGTTGCGATGGCCCAGAATAGAGAAGCTTGGCGTAGACAGGGAGACGCTTATACCCAGCAGTGGGTAGTATAAAGCTGATAATGATGATGTTGGTAGTTGTCAAGTCATGTCAGATGCCTTTAGAAGACTTGGGATACTCGTAATCTGACAACAGTGTTACCAATAACATAATCGATAAGAAGAATAAGATGTTTTTAATGATAATGATATTATCTAAAACAAAACGCACGTAAAAGCAATAACTAATTAAAGTTAAGGTACAGAAAGCGTCATCAACAAAACTACAGGCCATCGGCCCGCCCGAGCAATTATAACAATCTAGAAAGGTTGTAGACGTTCGACTGCTAAACATACAGTACCTGACCTTTTAATAGCTCTGAATTAATCTGTTTTTATCCCGAGATCCCATTTGATTCCTCGGATGAATTGCTTCTTGGCTATTGAAAGTCTCGAGTGATCAAATTGCTTTTATTATTTCAATAAAATAATATCACTTGGAAATTTCATCAAATTCGTTTTAGTATTTTATTATTTTTTCTTTCATTGAATACGAATCAATAGTACCTAAATGTTTTAAGAAATGTAAATGTTTTTTACACATCAACAGAATTTATAAAAGAAATATCTAACACTATTTGACATTGTTCTTTTTTTATGTAGTGACTAGCATGATCATGTTACGTGTAATAGTTTAATGAAATTATTGTAATATATCACCACCATATTTCACTACCAGTAAAAAGATGTGTGCATTCAGGATCAAGCAACACTACTGTACAAGTGGGCAACGGTCTAATGACGCATCTCGTGTTGTCGAGGGCGCATTCCTCAAAACGCATACAAAGTCACGTCTTACGGAAAGCTGCTTGCACTCGCCTGCACTCCTGAATACTCAACGCATAGGGTAAGCATCATTTCAAATCTTTCTTCTTATGCCGCAGAATACAATAAAATAATAAGTACGCTTTTTGAGCGTAGCATCTCATAATGCCAACTTCCTAAAATGCCAACCGCTAGCGAATTGAGAGCAATTCTAAAATGGACACTCCATTTTGGATCCCTCAAAAGTTGGTAAATATATCGCAAATTTTTACGAATTTTAAATATTGATCTATTCAGCACTTTTTTTTTTTTTTTTTTTTTTTATAACATAGGGCGGCAAACGAGCAAGCGGGTCACCTGATGGTAAAGTAATCACCGCTGCCTGAATGGGACAACCACAATGGGTATCGCAGGAGTGTTGCCGGCCTTTTAAAAAGACGTAGGCTCGTTTTTGAAGAGTTCCAATGTCGTATCTTAATAAACTTAACTCCCACAGAACATACGATTATAGAGATCAACTAACTACAACAACAAGAATACTTTATAAGCACACAAGATTACATTTTATACACTACTACTACTGACTATAAATATTTTTTAGTCTTACATTTTTTAAATATTAGTTGATGACCGAAGGTTGACTGGTAGAGAATGCTTAGCATTAAGTCCGCCTCTTATACCATTGTATTATTGTGGTCAACTAAAGTTTTAAATAAATCATAAGGATACCTGCAATAACAGTGCTAAGTAGCTGTGTAAGTAGCAATGTTGCACGATAAAAAAATAGATACGTGCGGTCGTGGGACTCATTGCAGAGCGTGAGCAAAATTAATGGCGATATCCCAACACCGGCGAGCCTTTCCTGGAAGATTTCATCTCCGGATTGAATCATAAATTCCACTAACCAAAGCTTGGCGAACATCCGACCGAGGTCTTTGAGGTCGTCCCTCTCGCACCATCGGCGACTGCGCCAACCCATTGTCAGCGCGAACACAAACGCTTGTCACTTATCGGTTTCACTTCACTATAGGCTATGTTGTTTCACAGTGTAATTTAATTGATACTTTCTATGGTAGAGACTTTCTGAAATTGTCGAAGGGTGACGTAAGAACAAATATGAATGGTGCTACCCCGCCGTTCCCATCTGTTTAATATTTTTCGCGTGATATTTTATTTTAAATGTAACATGCGAATTTTTCTTTAGGACGATAATTATAATGATTCGAAGAATCAAGTAATACAATACTGGGCTACAAAAGTGTGAATCAGCCAGTTGAATACATTTAGTTCTTAGAAATGAACTAACTAATAATAATAAAGGTATATTAAAATGCAGAGAGTTTCTTTACATAGCGTAAGTAAGCAATTAAGAAAGGAATTTTGGAAATTCCACCCCTAAAGGAGTAAAATAGGTCAAAAAACTAACACAGGCGAAGTCGAAGGTAAAAGCTATATAAAAACCTTCAGTGGAACATGTCGTTAGTTGCGATTGCAAAAACCTTTTTTTACAACCCACAAATAATCACAACAATATTATTTAAGAAGGTGAATGAAATAAAACCGCGGGTTATAGCTAGAATTTTTTTTTACTAGCTATATATGTCCCACTGCTGGGCAAAAAGCTAGAATAACACATCAAAAATGGTCTTGGAATAAATTCCCTTTATGGGATACTTCCAAAACTCGTAAAGTGGGTTACTCATCGACTTTTTCGAGTTCTACAACATCACTGGGAACAGATTCTTCTTTGATAAACATTCCAATTTATCAAAACTTATATTGAAAATGAAATAGGTTACACTCATAAATCACTTGGGCACACAAAAGAACTTTTAGCAGACTTCAACAAAGTCTAGAAAATTATTTTGCGATTACACAGAAAATGTCACACTTTTTTGTTATTTGTATACAAGCTTTTTTGTATTTTGAACTAATAAACATATTTTCGAAATGACATTGCGTATAGATTTATCATAAATAAATTTTTAACCGATATTAAAACGTGAATCGTCACACTATACAACTAAAACTGCTCTCTTCCTGCCGATCCTCGCAGCAGGTATGTATTCGCAATTATCCGAAATCTTTTTCGGATAACAAAAAAATACAACGCATTCTAAACTCAAACCTTATAGGAATAACGATTGAAATATTTAAAGGCAAGATACAGCATTCAGCAAATGAATTTTGTCTTTAAACGTTCACCGATAGAGTTCATTATAAGAAAAGATTTTGTTAAGGATGTCGGTAATTTACAAAGGATGTTCCTGAGAAAAAATCGTTACGGTGAATATCGGACGACACAAAAACTATTTAAATTCATTATAACTAACAAAACTTGAATGAATGACCAGTTATTTGATACACACGATCATTAGATATTTCGGACGTTATCTGCAACTTCAATAAATATTATATAATGAAGAAATATTCAATTTATGTAATTCCCATAAATAGATTCCACAAATAAAATGGGTCTGATAATGAAATGGCAGAGATAACCTGTACTTATTTTAATTATGGAAAATTTAAGCGTTGGTCCAAATAGATGTACATATATAAAATATATTACTTGTCGTTTGTTTTAATTACTCATTAAGATTAAAATGGCCGTGGGAACACTGCGTAACAAAGTATATAGGTAAATAGCAAGAGAAAGTCTTATCGATCGCGATAAACGATTCGATACTGGGGCAAATCTTGCGAACTTCGATTCAAAGTAGCTCAAGAAGTTCTTTATATCATTCCCGCTGTTTACATTTAGCTCCTTAGCTTTACTTAATAAGTGATATGCCACACACACACAGACAGGAAAAGGGACACCGATTGCATTCTTATGAGTAATACTCTTAAGAATTTCTTCGGTGTAATACACACAGTTTGGTGTGTTGAAAAAAAGTCTTCCATTTTTATAGTTTTAAGTAGTTTGCCTCGTCCCCAATAATCTATCTTCCACATAATCTTTCTTAGCGTTCTGCCAATATGTTTTAAAAGTAAAATTACATAATATTACTTACCTATGTTAGTTTACTAACTATGAATATATTAGTAAAGTATATGAGTTGCACAAAAGTTATATTACTAATTACTTTTTATGTGAATTCTACCATCTTCTTCTTCTCTCAGCCGAAAGACGTCCACTGCTGGACAAAGGCCTACCCCAAGGATTTCCACAACGACCGGTCCTGCGCTGCCCGCATCCATGCGCATCCCGCGACCTTCACCAGGTCGTCGGTCCACCAGTGGGAGGCCTGCCAACACTACGTTTTCCGGTTCGTGGTCGCCACTCGAGAACTTTTCTGCCCCAACGGCTATCTGTTCTACGAGCTATGTGCCCCGCCCACTGCCACTTAAGTCAATTCTACCATACCATATTCAATTCTACCATAGTCTATTAGAAACATCTACTTACCGATATAAATATTATTATAACTAATATTGTAACTATTACAATTTAAACTTAAGACCTCAGAAGTAGAATTTTGCATAAGCAATAACAAACCTCCGTGGTTTAGTGTAATGCCTATATGTGTATTTTGTATGTAAAATTTAAATGATAAAAATAAAAAAAAAAAACTGTTAAGACAGTCTTTGTTCCAGCTTATAATTATTTTTTCTACTTATTGATGTCCCATTGCTAGGCACAGCCTCTCCTATTCCACGTAAGCCTTGTATCACAGTTTTTTTCTTTCCAATCCTTATCAAATTCCTTAAAAACATCTGACTACCTAATCCTTGACATCCTTTCTTTCTATATCCGGCATAATTTGAAAAGATAAACTACAGTTTTAAAAACATCAGCTATATAAGTCAGTATATAATATCTCGATGACTATATATAATATCGCACTGCTATATATTTTTCGAGTATCAGGCAGGGCAAGATAAAAGAACCTGCCCTCCCTTTCGATATACATTGCGCTATAGAGTTCCGCTCTGTAATTTCACCTGATGTATTTTCATATCCAGGTACAACATAGTAATCTCCGCGAAACGACGTTTTAAACATCAATTTGGAGCGGATGTTGGAGTTTTTGCTAAACTTTGGATTTTAGGAAACGGGTTCATTGGACGAGTTATGGTTTGACCTTTTGTTGACAGACAAATTGATGTTCCGAGAAATTTGAAAACCGTAAGATAATTGCTGTTGCGTCGCGGCTTTGTAAAGCCGTATTTGGGTCGGGGAAGAGGATCGTCTTGATAAACACCTGTTTCAGCCATTGTCTAGGTTAGTCGGTCAATTAGTAGTCATCATTTAATCTCATCATCTTTGATGGTGAATATGTAACGTTTAAATAATATCAACGTTGGATACAGATCACTGGAGTGACCTTTGATCCTCGTATACCCCTTAAATTAAAAGACAAAAATAACAAAACTATTATCAGGCCTGACATGTTGTATGGATTCTGATCCATGTTGGATGGATGTTGGGCGACAAAAGTGACAAGTGAAAGGAAAGCAGAAAGTAGCACCAGTGAATGAGAAGTTGAATAGCAAATACTATTAAACTCTAGCGTTATAAGTAAGACTGGACATTATACTATTATATACGAAAATCATATTACAAGGGCCCTAATTATGGACGTGAGGGGCAAAGAAATAGAGGAAGAATGGCAAGAGGAGGGAAGGGGAAAAGAAATGAGATTGCAATCGATAGAGTTAAATGGAAGGAACTGTCATACTGAGCGTGCCGACCCAACATGGAAGTAGAAAAAAGTAAAGGAGAAGAAGAGGATAACAGTAATGTTAAATTATACTCGTATATAACAATAAATGAAATGACAAAACCTGAGTTAATGGAATATTTTAAGTTATTAAGCTATTAAATATTTTTTTACACTCCTAGTAGACTTATCAAGCACTGTTTGTTACTTCATTATGCGATAACAGGTCAAGTTATCACTATAAAAACGAAATAACTTAATATTATTTACGTAAGTTATCATCACTTATGTAAATAAATTATTATTAACTCAAAGTTAAATAACAAATATTTTTTTAAAATTCTAATAGCCAATTTCGTAACACAGAATCAACTTATACCAAAAATATTTTTTTTCTATAAAATCAATGACAAATAAGACTGCTTAAAATAAAAAGTTCATTCATAGCTGTGCCCGGCAGATTCACTCCCGTGGGAATTACGGGATTCTGAACCTATCCATCCAGGGTTCTCCAGAGATTTGTGCGTTCAAACAATCAAACTCTCCAGCTGTATTATATTAGTTCAAATAGTCAATCTAATAGTTTAAAAGGCACTGGCTATCCTAGAGAAGAAGTGGGGCAAAGGTAGACCGCCAGCCACGTGGTGGACAACCGTTACCAAAGATATGGAACGGGCAAAGCTCAGTATACAGACAACCCAGAACAGAACGTCCTGACGCCTAAGAACGAGGATACCCAAGTTAAGGGAACAGGCTAGGAAGAAAACTCTCTATTAAAAAATACTGCAAAAAAAGCTCATGAAAGATCCCACTTCTGATACAACAAAGGGAAAATTTTCGCTAGGTAGTGCAAGCACTAGGTACACTAGACAACTCTCATTAGCAGAGCTGCGCAGGGCCGCGAGGACCTTATTACGATGAGATGTGTCTAATTTATTTGCTAAGTGCCCTTCCTGAAATAATGAATGGGGAGCTAAAGTTTTAATGCGACGCCGTGGAAAGGGAACATGATTAAAATGGGACTGAATTTACGAGTGTGATGCGATGTAACTTAGGCATTTTGACAGGGTTTGGATATGTAAGATAATTGTTTCAAACTTCAAGCTAGTTCACATTATTGGTATATGGAATCTGAACTTTATTTTTAAGTATTATATAGTGAATAATTTAATTTACAACAGAACGATTTCCTATTGAAATTATTCACGAGTTAGCATTTATTATCGCCCTTTGCCCAGCCACCCACGTCAACACCATCATAACAGAAAACAACATTATTGCGGGCGCACGCACGTGTCTGCACCAACACAACGACGCTAGTTGTACAGTGCGACAAGGATCTTTTTGCACGTGGTAGACAACGGAACTAATGTCTAAGCTATAAAAAGTTCACATTTGAAACGTAGCACAGACTGGTAAAATGACCAAAAACCTGGTCATAAATCAAATTTCTGAAAATGATACAATAGACTTCATACTTCGTCCCATAAAAGGTAGATAACCCCCCCACCACTTGGCAAAATTTCTACCTGATCCCACATTCCAATCCACTACACGGCTAGTCGGAACTTAGCTTTTGTTGAAAACACTCATCTCTGTTCGCGACTACTCTAAAAAACCCAACATTTCTACGTGGCTTAATTTATGTGCAAAGTGGCTAAAGGTGCAAAAAGTGTCATGGATTCTATTAATCAAGGTATGTACTATATATTATGATCCATTTTATACAATCAAAGACCTTACTTTTTGTCTTATTAAGCAGTTTATTAACATGACTTAAAATTTTTTTTATTTTTTTTATTTTTTGTAAAAATTTGATATTTTAAATGTGTGCAACTCATCGCCACTGCATCATAGTTATATTTCAATAAACTTGAGGATATGTACAATCATACGAGACAGTAAAAACATTCACATATATTCACCTAAATTATATTTTTGACTTTGAAAACGGTCCCTTTGTCCACGATTTTCTAACAATTATTTGTATTGTTGCAGATTCTTTACATTGTGTCATATCTATGACCAGGAAAGAGCTTCATATGTTAGTAAGAGCTAGTCCGCAACGACTACTTGACGAAAAGCTCCAAGATTTGGAAAAAAAGTTAATAGAAGTGACTAAGTGTCTAAGAAAAAAGACGATTACATTTGTCTTATAAAATAAGAGCGGGAGTCACAAAAGGGCGGATAACTGGAAAAGAAACTAAAGATAAAATCAAAATTGCAAAATCAAGCATACAAAATGAATTCCGGGAAAAAATGGGTTTGCTTGTTGATATTCCTAAGGCTGGGTACGGAAACACAAATGATGGGAATACCTCCCGCAAGTTCTATTCTGACCCAGAAGAAGCAGCATCAATCACAGGCATTGACGCAAATCTGATTAAAAAATTCAGAATAATTTTGAAAGTTATATCTTCGGGCTTCAAAATAGATTTAAAAAAAATTTCCGCGTTTACTCTAGAGGTAGCACATTATTACTGTAACCTATACAGCTGGCAACCTATGAGCCCTACTGTTCATAAAATATTGATACATTCAGCAAGTGTCATTTCTCACGCGCTTCTTCCTATTGGTCAGTTGTCAGAAGAAGCCGCAGAGGCCCGCAATAAGCACTTTCGGCTGTACAGGGAAAGCTTCTCTAGGAAGTTTTCTAGAAAAGCCTGTAATGAAGATGTGCTGAACCGGCTTCTTCTGACATCAGATCCTTACATAAGTAGCCTACAATGTAAAAAAAGGGGGCTAAACATAAAAAGGCTTTTTCTAAGGAAGCTTTAGATTTTTTGTACTTGAAGAGGCGAGTGACGAGGAATAATAAATTTTTTAAGTATGTTTTTATTTTTCTATTCATGTTTTTTTTATTTGTATACCTACTGTTTAATAAAATTTACTGTATCATAAAGTATATTAAATTTTTGTTTTGCTACAATAAACTTTCTCCTAATTTTTTTATTTTTTATTTTCTCCTTTACCAAACATCGTCAAAAACTATGATTTTTTATTAAAAATATCATTTCTAGCAATGGGTCACCCAAATAATTAAGAAAATACACAAAAATATTTTTGTGCCAGGATTTTGGTCATTTTACCAGTCTGTGCGTAGGTGGCGCCCTTACTCGCGTGCAAAAAGATCGAGGGCTGTAGCGCCATGCCATGCCTGCCTACTTCGTCAACAAATGCTGCGAGAACGGACTATATATGGAACATTGAATTAATAAACATAAAACAATAAACATAAAACAGCTTGTTACTGCAATTTCATCGCCATTACCAATGAACAGTACCGTGGTTTCAGGATAACTTGATAGAAATGATTTTCAAAAATTGAAAATTGTATTTTTTTATGCCACTTACTATTACAATTTGTAAAAATATGAAGACAAAGATTTACAGGAAAGTTAGAGACCGATCAACACGCATTATGCCGAGTATGCTGATGTGATGATCGTTCAAAAGAAACTGTTTTTAGTCAAAACTATCCCAAATTTCGGACAGAAAATGACTTACAGCTTTGATCAGTAATTTGTAACTTGAAGTATGATAATAATATTACAAGATATATTTTCTGAAGATGCAGAAATGATTAAATTAAGATATTAAGGTAAGGTTATTAGAATCACCTTTTTTCATTTTGTATTTTTAGTCTGAAAGGCACAAAGTGTCGTAATTTACGAGTATCATTACCTGGAGGTGTTCAACTAAGTGTAATATAATTAAGTTGAAGAAGCGGCACGTTGAACACGGAACTTAGTTGTGCCATATAGTGCCGAGCTCACCCGATCTGATTTTCAATGCAACGTATGCACGAGATGCGGATCTTGTCTTGACTGTCTTGACAAACTTTGTTAATCTTATAACCTGACTCACCTGAGTGAGACACCAGTAGGAGAAATTGCATATTCGAGTTACTCAACTCTGATGTCAGATTTTATTCAAGTCGCCTAAAGGCATCTGACATGACTTTACGACTACTGCCATCTAGTGGCAGAAGCCGTATACATATTATGTTATAGTCACCTATATCTTACAGAGTAAATAGACAAAGCATAGCGAATGCTAACGCTCAATGAATTGCGAAGAGACTTTTTTTTACAAAGGATTAACTTAAATTTAAATGAAGTGTCATTACATTATCACTAGTGGTTCTGTCAGAACAGTAGACCTCGCGAGCCCTTCCACGAAATAACCGATATTTTACCGTGTCCCTGGCTAAAGAGTTTTGAAACCAACCTACCAATGCTGGAAAGAAAGTTCTCATATTTTACCCATAAGCCCAAACATGTTCTTGTGGTTGGTCAATTCAATACCACTAAAAACAATACTGAAACCTGCCTTTTTTGTCTCAAATAATATAAATAATAATATAATAATAAATATAGACGGACAAATCACACAGATTGAGTTAGCCCCAACGTAAGTTCAAGACTTTACGGGATGCTAATATAACAATACTATATTTTATAACAAATACATATAGATAAAGATCCAAAACCCACGTCAATCTGAAAAAGATTATTTTCCATCTTGACCCGACCGGGGATCGAACACATTCGGCCACGGAGGTCGTCAGTCGTCAGAAATGCATGGTACCTACCTACCTATTGGTTATATGTATGTACAGTGAAATGCGGGTATAACGACGACGAAGGGACCGCTGTGATTTCGACTTTATATACGGATGACGTTACAGGCAAAGGCCGATAATTTCCGCCTTTTCTTTAACAGTGAATGTGCGTCTAGGAGCCACAGTTGCTACTCAGAATATCACTTTGTAAAATTTAACATCGAGGTATAGGTACTACATATACCTCGATGATATTCAACTCCAAAATCAGTGTCCAAAATGCACACCCTAACCTACCTGCTTAGGAAGCTAATACATATCTATAAACAAAAGGTAAAGGTCCCCACATTTATTGCTGACCATCTGTGTGGATGTACACAAAAGGTCTCCACATTTATTGCTAGCCATCTGTGTGGATGTACACAAAGGACGCAATATCTGAATGGGATTTCTAGGAATTGTTACAAATAATTCATAAAACAACTGGCTCTAAAACCGAACGCGACGTTACTTCCGAGGTCGCTATTGCCAAATGATTTTTGTACTAAAGTATGCCCTAAATTCAAGGGGATTAGATTTTACGTCGCTATATCAAAGTGGTCGCTACTACCAAGGGCGTAATAAATGAAATCCACTGTATATGTTATTTGCGCAACAAAATTAAAGTTCAAAAAGAAAGTTTTATTTCAAGTGTTCAAGATAATTCTACCATGCAAAGCAATCCACAATACAATACCATTAACCAAATAAATACACACAATTCATAGCTAAGCAAGACAAAAAAAAGCCATATGATTTTTAAGAACCATTTAATTTTATTTAATAAATAAATCAAGTCACTCTTGTAAATGTATTAGCGATTTTGCAAGTATTAAAAGCTTTGCTGCGCCATCTATTGATTTTTTTGTGAACTATCGTATGAGAATTTATAACATATGGATTTATAGCGGTTTTATTGAATTTTACTATGTTGTTCAAACAAAAAAATGCGTCTTAATAAGAATAACAAAAATGTCTAATGACATTTTTGAATTATTTTTAAATAGCTGAGATATGAGGTTTTTATATATTTCGGCCATTTTTTAAAATTTCGAAAAACTGGCTCGACTAAAAAATTCCATAAAATTACCGAACCTGCTTACAAAATTTCATGAGAATCGGTTCAGAAATGCGACCTGTAGGCGATAACATCCGGACAGACAAAAGAATTTTCGGCTAGTGGAAACTGAGACGCTTCGCTCGCTGCGCTCGCTCGGTCGATTATGGAAAGTTTGAACGCAGCTCATAAGAAAATTACTATAGAGTATAATTTAAAAAATATATAATAAACACTTGTTAACAATTACTTAATAACAACGCAATTAACGCTTTCGGCCTGCGTCTGTGTAAAATTAAA
Organism: Ephestia elutella; assembly: GCA_018467065.1. Lineage (NCBI taxonomy): Eukaryota > Metazoa > Arthropoda > Insecta > Lepidoptera > Pyralidae > Ephestia > Ephestia elutella. The sequence goes on along the minus strand of CM031577.1, from coordinate 1,223,452 downwards.
TTCCATATTCGTACTCTAGAAGAACCTACGCAAATGACCTTTTCACCTTGAAAATAATAGCAGAGTTCAAAATTAAAATTCAGTATAATTCGCATTGAAATGTCACAGTTACAACCTTTCGCGAGCGAGTGTCACCCACCCACCACTGAGATTTAACTTTGGACACAATAAAAAGGTAAAATTAAGTTACATTTAAGTAAAATTAGATGTGATGTGATGCTAACTTCTGTTCCAGAATTTGGTAGAAGCGGATTCTGATAGACACCATAGTACATTTTAACATAAATGACTTAATTATTACTTAATAGCTTAATTTATTTTATAGCCACAGTTTTACGAAAAGCCGTAGTTCGTTGTGGGTCAAGTCAGCAGGGCTAACATGCGCGCCACGACATAATTTTGTCGTGGCATTTTGTCGATATGAGACGACATATCTCTATATGTCTACAGTCGCTAACATGGCAGCACAGTCAAATCATGTCCTTCTGTCAAATGAAGACTTCGTGACAATTTGTCTACGAACCCTAACATGCGCGCCAAATTGAATCGATTTTTGAAATGTTTTGATGCATGATACATGATAAGTTTGTCGTCAAATATTTTTTCGACGACAAGCGACGAGAAAAAATTGTACTCGAATCGTGCGGGATATCTGGATACCTACAGTTTCTAATTAAAGTTGTTGATTGTGATTTTTTTTTATTCAAGATGGCCGATATTTTTTTATGTAAATACATCTATAGGCGCGGCTAGACAGTAAAATAGACTCGAATGCCGTGACAGAAAATAGCGTGACCGTCGACCGTCGACCGCCGTGCCAGGATGCTAAGATGTTATACATCTGCCTGGCATCCCGTGAAGGCCAATTTTTCGGGATGAGGTTTACAAAAATAATATTTTTGGATCCAAGATGGCGGACAATTTTTTTTTTTAATTTTACAATATGGGTATCGTTTTACAGGTTTTTGGGGACGCTGATGACGAAAATAATATTTATTTTGAGATCCAAGATGGCGGACATTTTTTTTTTAATATTACATATGGGTATCGTTTTATAGGTTTTTGGGGACGCTGATGACGAAAATAACATATATTTTGAGATCCAAGATGGCGGACAATTATTATTTTTTTATTTTACATATGGGTATCGTTTTATAGGTTTTTGGGGACGCTGATGACGAAAATAACATTTATTTTCGTATTATTATAAATCCAAGACGGCGGACATAATTTTTTTCTGGCACTTGTTTCTGATATACAGTCACTCGAGTATAAAACGATACACATATTGTAAAATTAAAAAAAATATATTGTCTGCCATCTTGGATCTCAAAATAAATGTTATTTACATCATCAGCGTCCCCAAAAACCTATAAAACGATACCCATATGTTAAATTTAAAGAAAAAAATTGTCCGCCATCTTGGATTTCTAAATAAATGTTATTTTCGTCATTAGCGTCCCCAAAAACCTATAAAAAGGATACCCATATGTTAAATTTAAAGAAAAAAATTGTCCGCCATCTTGGATTTCTAAATAAATGTTTTTAACGATACCTACCTATATTATAAAAAAAAAATGTCGGCCATCTTGGATCCAAGTAAAATGTAGTATATCATCTAAGTAGCTTTGTTGGATTGGAGGGTCTGCCTAATCGGCGTCGCTCCGCACAAGTTTTTTTAAAACATACAACCCTTAAATTAGTACCGCACTGCCATACTAAATCGAAAATGAAATTAGTATGGCCGTGCGGTACGCCCCTCTGTCCCTCGGCATTCTATGACTGACTGTATGAACCATATAGGTAGGTTGTGCTATTTTACAAAAAACTTGACGTATCGAGAAGAGAAAGCCAAGTTACGTCGAGATAATTCTCTTTCGTGGCGCGCATGTTACGGTAAACGACAAAATTGTCGAATTCGACAAATTATGTCATGTCGTCTTAGAGATATGTCGTGACGCGCATGTTAGCCCTGCAGGGGCCAATTCTACAAATTACAAACGTAAATGTCGTGTCTCAAGATCCAAAGAAATTGAACTAATTAAGCGACAAGATAGAGTTCTATGCTTTATTACGATTTTTTTTACTTTTGAGGCACAACTGAGGCACGAATAGTACGTTTGTTACTTGTAGAATCAAGGGCCACGCCATGTCATGACAAGCGAGCAAAAACATGATCTTCAGCTGTTGAAAACACTAAAAGTTTTACAAAGTGAATTATTAATAGAACATATTATCATCATAATTATTTGTTAACTTAAGCCTGCATCACACGTTTTTAGCCAAAATAGGCGTTACTGAATTGATTCTGGTACTAAATCTAGATCACTAATGATAATAAAAATAGTACAATAGGCTTCTCACATAACTGCTACTACTTGTACGAGACAGAAAAAAATAATTTTTCTGTTATTTTTGCGTCTATACCTTCTAGAAAAAACGGAAATCACGAAAAACAAGGTTCACGGCTTTAACGAAATCGTTATGTAAAACACAAATCATAATTTCTACATAATGTTAAATCGCGAGTTTATCAAACTAGCTACAAGTTGCTGGTTTTAGATTTTTGAAAAAAAACTAGGAAAAAATGTTAAAAATCGTAGCAATTCACAAAGAAATCCCCCATACATTTTTACTATGGCAGCGAAACGCTCAATATATAAGAGTTCTAAAGCCACGAAAAATCAGTCTGCCGTAAGAATTCAAAGGGAATCCACGTCGCTCTGCTGCTCGGGAGGCCTTTAATTTTCGCGTGTTCGTGTATTCGCAGACAGCAGAGAGTAATGTAGATCAGAGTTGCATATTTATTACTTTTAATCTTTTTTAAATTTATATAGGTACCATTTTCATACTCATGATGGCCGACAATTTTTGATGAAATAGAAATCGTAATAAATCGCAATCATAGAAATCGTAATAAATCGAAGTCATAGAAATCGAAATCATAAAAATCAAAATAAATCCAAATCAAGATCCAAGATGGCGGACAGCTTTTTTTTTAATTTTGCAATATATCCCTTTATAATTTTTTGTAATCAGTTATAGGTTCATCAGTTATCAGCATAGGTTTTTCGGTGCGCTGATGACAAAAATAACATTTATTTTGAGATAAAAGATGGCGGACAACTTTTTTTTTCAATTTTACAATATGGGTATGGTTTTATAGGTATTTCGGTGCGCTGATGACAAAAATAACATTTATTTTGAGATCCAAGATGGCGGACAACTTTTTTTTTCAATTTTACAATATGGGTATGGTTTTATAGGTATTTCGGTGCGCTGATGACAAAAATAACATTTATTTTGAGATCCAAGATGGCGGACAACTTTTTTTTCAATTTTACAATATGGGTATGGTTTTATAGGTATTTCGGTGCGCTGATGACAAAAGACAAAAAGATCGCAAAATCACTAATAACTGATGCGATAAAGGAATCTCAACCCAGGCACTCTTCTGTGAAAAGACAGCACTGGATGACGACGGAAACGTGGAACTTAGTGGAAGAGCGCCGACGGCTTAAAGCTAGTGGTGCGGGTGCTACTGAGTTAAATGCTAAGAAAGCGGCTATACAGGCTGCATGTCGCAGAGACCGCAATAACGCACTGGCAGGGGTTTGTGACGAAATTGAGAGGCACTCGGACACGTATCATACTAAAGATCTATATAGATCTTATCTATATAGATCTTTGGAAAAAAAAAAAATCAGCTGTTCCATACTATTTTCCAATACCTACTCACCCGAAATGTATGGAACAGCTGATTTTTCCATCGGATTGAGTCGGTCCCATACAAAAAGTTGCTCATGTTCATGAGTACTTTCACCAGTAGAAAGGATGCCAATGATTTAAAAAACATCCTGTATATTAAAGGTTTTTAGGGACGCAGATGACGAAAATAATATTTATTTTGAGATCCAAGATGGCGGACAGTTTTCTATTTTATTTTACAATATGGGTATCATTTTACAGGTTTTTGGGGACGCTGATGACGAAAATAACATTTATTTTGAGATCCAAGATGGCTAACAGTTTTTTATTTTTATTTTTCAATATGGGTATCGTTTTATAGGTTTTTGGGGACGCTGAGCTTAAAATTAATGTTATTTTGGTCATCAGCGTCCCCAAAATCCCATAAAACGATACCCATATTGTAAAATAAAATAAAAAACTGTCCGCCATCTTGGATCTCAAAATAAATGTTATTTTTGTCATCAGCGCACCGAAAAACCTATATAACCATACCCATATTGTAAAATTGAAAAAAAAGTTGTCCGCCATCTTGGATCTCAAAATAAATGTTATTTTCGTAATCAGCGCACTGAAAAACTTATAAAACCATACCCATATTGTAAAATTGAAAAAAAGTTGTCCGCCATCTTGGATCTCAAAATAAATGTTATTTTTGTAATCAGCGCACTGAAAAACTTATAAAACCATACCCATATTGTAAAATTGAAAAAAAGTTGTCCGCCATCTTGAATCTCAAAATAAATGTTATTTTTGTCATCAGCGCACCGAAATACCTATAAAACCATACCCATATTGTAAAATTGAAAAAAAAGTTGTCCGCCATCTTGGATCTCAAAATGTTATTTTCGTAATCAGCGCACTGAAAAACTTATAAAACCATACCCATATTGCAAAATTAAAAAAAAAAGTTGTCCGCCATCTTGGATTCAAAAATACTATTTTTGTAAACCTTATCCCGAAAAAATTGCCCTTCATGGGATGCCAGGCAGATATTTAACATCTTAGCATCCTGGCACGACGGTCATGCTATTTTCTGTCGCGGCATTCGTATCCATTTTACCGCCAAGTCACGCCAAGTATGTTTTACATAAAAAAATGGTCGTAATTTTATTTTTAGTATTTATTACCGTAAAGCAAGAAAAAATAATTATATAGGTACCAATAGGTACCAACAAATTCTTTGCCGGATCCCTGTCACTTATTACTTCGGGTTGGCGGCAATCTCACGTCGATGTGTGCGTGTGACTTGCACACAGCCAGCTGCGGTCTATCAAATACCTAAACTCGGTCGGGCGCGCGGACGTGATACACTCTTAAGAAGTGTGCAGCATACATACTCGTAGTGGCATAAAATAAAGGTAATGGACCCGACGCTGGCGGGTAATTTACCTTACAAAAGAAAGTATTATTTATTATTATTACACGTTCCTCGTTACATTTTATACCTTTTCGCATAAGTAGCCAACACGTAACTAGCAAATATCTATAAAAATATTTATGTAGCATAAACAATGTTAAACCCGCAGTGAATTACCACCACACACTTAACGTCTACAAAATTAATCGCATGCCGCGTCGCGTGCTGTCGAGGACAACTCACACCATCAATTTTGTACATTGTTCAGTGCAAGATCTACTAACTGAGCGTTAAGAGAAGGTTTTACTCATCAAATTTTAAACAAGATCACGGATAGGTAATCAAAAAGGCTTGATTTAAGACATTAAGGGGTGATATAAACTATACCTCTATACCAAGCAAACGTATTCCCATCGATTTGCTTGACGGATTATAAAAGATTCTCTGCAACTTTTGCGTATTAGTGAAATGAAATGAAAATGATTTTATTTAAATGGGCTAAAAAATAGCACTTTTAAATCGTCGTATACTTAGTTTTTGGTTAGTTGACGTCATAAAATGACTTAAAGCTAAGGTTACCACCGCCTCCAAAGCGCAAGTGGAGAAGAGGCGGCGCAACAAACTCCACTGCTGCATTTTCTCTAAACACGTCACTTTACTACATACTGGTTAAGACCGTTACGGCACGTGGTGCGTATTAGTTGAGCTCTCAGGAACCGGTAGTAGGAGCAGCCGGACTGGTCGCAAGCGCAACTTGCGACCGACCTTGCACAGCTTTCGATTCTACGCTCGCGACAGTTTTTCGCGTCGTTTATTAATGAGGACATTCCCCAGCGGTGGGAGATGGCAAATTCGAGATATCCCCTTATCACTATCAGACCTCTTACAGACTTGGTCGTTCTGAGATCTAGTCTTTCTAGTAATTAAGTAAAGACTAGAGTCATTATGATACTAACTGATCACTACATCCGATGTACAATAGAGGCTTTCAAGAAGAATTAGATATTTGAAGTATTTCTAACACTTCCTGTCTATATTGGAATTTTCATCAAAACCTATGTATTGCTGTAGCTGATAGAGTTACACGTTCTATGATCAAAACGGTAGCTAGTAACTAAGAGATTTCGATTGTCTCGCAATCGAAATAAAAAAAAACTCTATAATCGAAGTCCTATTAGTAGCATAGGTTTAATGTACTAGAATATTTACATTTTGATGAGGAGGCATAGTAGAATAGATAAATATAATTATAGAAAAAGTACGTCATCCACATAATGAAACATGACCTTATTGAGCTCAACATTTATCTGATAGTGATGCCCTGCTTAATTGGTCATTTGTATTTTCCCCCAGACCCTGCGTACGAGACAATCGAACTAGACAACAAGGGATTTCCAATCAAAATGTAAATTTCAATCCAACTATTTTACATTTATTTGACGGGATCGGACGGACGGATCCAATGTTTTATTTTGCGCCATTACAATATCTACATAGAGAGTATCTGTGACAGAACCCTCAAATGTAACTCGAGATTTTGCATTTTGTGAGCATCTGAGATGCTCGATAGTTCAGCGGCGCGTGAACGTTATTCGCGATTTAACTTCAATAGATCGTTGAGAGTAGCATAATTTTGCTCAGAATCGCTGACCGGGTTATATTGCCGTAAAACAACCCCGAGAACCAAGCCGTAAGACAAAAACTTAAGTTTACCTATCTTATCCAGCTAAGCGCTCTTCAGACAATAGATACTCTAAGCCTCCAATCTATTTTAGTCTGGTTGCCTTGCCTGCTCGTCCATTTCCTTCCCGCTGTCCTATTAAAACGATTGATTCTGTGGATCAGGAATAGTTAATTTTTAAGCGGGATTATTTTTATTTTATCCTGCTCTGTAATTAAAATTAATATTTGCCGTGACTATACTACTTGGGAGCGCTTTGTTTTGCTCTTTTGAAACTTCTGTGCAATTGTGAACATTTCAACTTCAACAACGCAGTAAGAACGAGAATACTTTAAACTTTGCTTGAAGTTTTCAGTTTTGTACGTGTACATGCCACATTCAGCATGCATTTTGCCCGACACCAATGCATAGTATAGTCAGCACTTCGTCACATTCACGACAACATAGCAATGCTTCGGTTGTAAAATTACTTTGATTATCACGTTATAAATAGTTGCTTATACTTGAGAGCACAATAAAATTGTATGTAAGCAGTGAATGTGAGCGTAATGTATGATAATCATAAAACGGCTATTTTACATTCACATGTGGACAGAGCGCAGTGTCAGCATTAAATCTGTCAGGACGACATTTATTCGCAGTCGCGGCGCGCAGCCGGACACTTCCTTCATTACCATATCTATGAGCCCTGGTTACACACTGGTGTAATCAACAGCACACACTATGACATCCAATTTAGATATTACTACGCAAAATTCCCATGCAAGCTACGCCGCGGGCGTGGCTTGCATGGGAATTTTGGGATAAGGAGTACCCTATGAGTTATTACTGGTTTTATTCTACACGTGTACGTGTGTCATCGAAATCAATACATATAATAAAACTGTACATATGAGAGGTTTTTAGAAATAGAAATTTTGTCTGTCTTTCTTTCTGTCTGTATGATTGTACACGCATCACGGAAAAATTTATAACGGGATTTGAGAGACTCTGGAGTCGATGTGGAATAAGTGTATTTATTGTTGTTGCAAGAATTAGCTTTCATTATCGTAATTGTGATATGAACATCTCAATATCAATAATCTAAGATACTGTTATCTCTAACAATACGATAATGTTCGCAATATATCACTGTACCGTCACCTAAGCAATAAACAACGTTCTTTAATTTCCCTATAGTTTCAACACAGTACAGGAAATGTACAAAAAAGTAAACAGTAGCTACCTGACAATTCATCAATTTAATACATTTTGATAATATGGTAAATATTTAAAGTCAATGTGTCAATTGGCGATTGCTAGTTGACTTTATGAGTGTACCGGCGACTCGGCCCGGTGCTCACTCGACCCGCGGGTCGTGTCGCCGGATTTTTAAATTTTCTTTTTCTCCTTCCGGCGACTGGGACTACTCACAAATTAAAAAAAAAAAAATCTATTGTTTAAACCAAAAAGAGTACAGTCAGATGAAAAAATGTTTAAGGGAATAATTAAAAAACTGAACTTGATTCAAAATATCATTTATTTAAGTATGATATAGGTATAAAAAGGCATAAATCATTCCCTTTGATTATTGTTTATGTTAAAATAAAACCCAAAAATCTTGCTAAACAATAAATTATATTAAAATAATAATATCGTCATAAACATTTTTTGTGTGGTAGAGCCACGCTACTGGCCAAATCTTTGCTAGTAGCTTGAATGGGCCGGCTCGTCCGGGGAATTACCACCCTCTCACAGAAAATCGACGTTTGAGTAGTTGCCTTAATGCTTCTATGCTTCGTTCGGTGAGTGAGAGAACCGGAGGCCCACCCCTTCCCCACCCCCTCAACATGGCAGCGGAATTTAATAGTAGAGTACCCCAGGAGGGTACCGGTACGTTACGTACAGGAGAATCCCTCCCTGAGCATTCTTGCTTGGGCTGCCCTACGTACTCTGGGGAGGGCAAAATCCCGCTCGTCATTGCTCAAGATAAGGCTACGGCACCCCCATGCACACCATGTCCATCTGTGCAATATCAGGGGTATTCACTCAAACCTCAACTCTGTCCACTACCATCTGGAGGCAGAAAAGCCTGCCTTTTTCTTTTTGACGGAAACCCAGATATCGTCTCCAGCGGATACGTCATACCTACATTATCCCGGCTACAAAATCGAGCACAAATTCGTGCCACACGCTGACACGGGACGATGTCTGTGTTCGCCGTCTATGCAATCTTGAAGGCAAAGACTTGTCCACTCTATGGCTTCGTGTTGATTGCGACGACCACCCTCGCGTCTACGCTTGCCTCTACAGGTCCCATAGTGGTGATGCCGAAACTGACCGACTCATGGAGCATATTGGCACTGCAACGGACTATGTGCTGCGACAGATTCCATCCGCGGAAATAATAATTCTTGGGGACTTTAACGCCCACCATATAGAATGGCTCCAATCGGGAAAAACCGATCATGCGGGTAGATCTGTTCACGCCTTTGCCGCGGCCTATAGTCTGTCTCAGATGGTTTCAGCCCCCACACGCATACCTGATGTGGAAGGCCATACGCCCTCACGGCTTGATCTCCTGCTGACTTCCCACCCGGATGGCTATGTAGTATCTGTTGGTGCCCCTATTGGCTCATCAGATCATTGCCTAATCCGGAGCATGGTGCCATCCACGTGCAAATTACGGCCTCGTTCCGCCGGCTGTCGCCGTGTCTGGCACTTCAAGTCAGCAGATTGGGATGGGATGCGGACCTTCTTTTCATCCTACCCCTGGGGCGAAGTTTGCTTCTCGCTTCAGGATGCTTCTGCCGTTGCCGACTCTGTTGCTGATGTGATATCGCAGGGCATGGAACTTTTCGTCCCAAGTTCTGTTGTGCCCGTCGGTGGCAAGTCTCAGCCTTGGTTTGACCGCTCTTGCAAAGAAGCGTTTTGCCAAAAGCAAGCAAGTTTTCAGTCCTGGTCCAACGCGATGGCAGCTAAGGATCCTGATGCGAATGTCCTTAAAAGGGAGTATAACTTTGCCTCTAGATCTTTAAAAAAACTGTGGCTACGGCAAAGGCGAAATACATCGGACGAATTGGTGAGAAGCTGGCCAAACTACCCTCGGGTACACGCTCATTTTGGTCTCTTGCCAAAGCTGTCCAGGGCAATTTTTGTCAGCCATCCTTTCCACCATTGCGCACGGCAAATGACACGTTGGTCCATGATGCAAGAGAGAAAGCCGATCTCCTGGGCACCTTTTTTGCATCTAACTCTACTTTGGACGACGGTGGGAAGCCTCCTCCGACTATACCACGTTGCGCGAGTACTATGCCGGACATCCGGTTTACTCAAAAAACTGTTCGCAAATCACTTCTCTCCCTCGAAGTCCACAAGTCTAATGGACCCGATGGAATCCCTGCCGTTGTGCTCAAAACTTGCGCTCCTGAGTTGGCTCCGGTCTTGACGCGTCTTTTTCGACACTCCTACTCTTTAGGCGTCGTCCCGTCTGCATGGAAGATTGCTTTAGTCCACCCAATACCCAAAAAAGGTGATCGCTCTGACCCTGGCAATTACAGGCCCATTGCCATTACCTCCTTGCTCTCCAAAATAATGGAGTCCATTATAAACCGCCAGCTCCTGTTGTACCTCGAGGAGCACCAGCTTATAAGCGATCGCCAGTACGGATTTCGTCATGGACGGTCTGCTGGCGATCTTTTGGTATTCCTGACCCATAAATGGGCGAAAGCGGTTGAGAGTAAGGGAAGCCCTGACGGCCAGTTTGGACATGGCGAAAGCCTTCGATCGGGTCTGGCACAAAGCTCTTCTATCGAAGCTTCCTTCCTACGGGTTGCCCGAGAAATTATGCCAATGGGTTACCAGTTTCCTCACAGGGCGCAGCATTAAAGTCGTTGTTGACGGTTCATGCTCCGAATACAAGCCCGTGAATGCTGGTGTCCCTCAAGGCTGTGTTCTGTCCCCGACGCTCTTTCTTTTGCATATCAATGATATGCTTCAATCCAGCAGCATTCATTGTTATGCGGATGATAGCACGGTGGACACCTCTTATACCGGTCAAGCTAACATTTCTCGGGCGCGCGTCTCCGAGTGTCAAACAAAACTTGTGTCTGAAGTTGAAACTTCATTACACCAGGTTTCAAATTGGGGTCACTGCAACTTGGTCCAATTTAACCCCAAAAAAACACAAGTTTGTGCGTTCACCGCGAAAAAAAGCCCCTTCGTCGTATCTCCTTCGTTCCAGGGCGCTTCACTAGATACGCGGCCGAAGATCGAAATTCTAGGCGTCGAGATTTCGTGCGACGTTCAATTTCGCGGTCATCTTAAGGAAAAGGCTAAGTTGGCCTCCAAAAAACTGGGTGTCCTAGGCAGAGCAAGGCAGTATTTCACATCGGCGCATCGCCTTCAGCTATACAAGGCACAAGTTAGGCCGCATATGGAGTACTGTTCCCATCTGTGGGCTGGGGCACCTCAATACCAACTTCTCCCTTTAGACCGCGTTCAACGTCGTGCGATTCGCATCGTCGATGACGAGAATCTCGTCAGCCGTCTCGATCCTCTGGCTCTGCGTAGGGATGTCGCATCCTTGTGCATTCTTTACCGAATGTATCATGGGGAGTGCTCTGATGAATTGTTCGACGTAATACCTGCCGCAGAATTTCACCACCGTACCATCCGTCACAGGCTGAAGTTTCATCCATACCATCTGGATGACTGGCTGTCAACCACCGTACGTTTTAAAAGACACTTCGTGCCACGTACGACCAAACTGTGGAACCAACTTCCTGCGGCGGTATTCCCGAACCGATACGACATTGGAACCTTCAAAAAACGAGTCTACATCTTCTTGAAAGGCCGGCAACACTCTTGTGATACCCCTGGTGTTGCAGTAGTCCATGGGCAGCGGTGATCGCTTACCATCAGGTGACCCGCTTGCTCGTTTGCCGCCCTATGTTATAAAAAAAAAAAAAAAAAAAACTTAATCAAAAAAAGAATTAACATAGGTACTATCATCATCTGAATCCTGCATCCGAAAACCATAGTTTTGCGCCTCAATATCAAACACAACAAGATTGATTGAAGACCACTCAAATGCTGATCAAATGTTAAATTTGATATTAAAGTTTCTTTAGATTAGACTAAGAACCAGAACCTTTACGTAATATTTCAGTTTTTTAATTAACTCCAGAACCTTTAATCAAATAATTCTAAAAAAAATGTATAAGATTTTCAAATTTTTGTACTTTATCAAACTGAATATTGTCTTTATTGCTTTAATTATTTTTTCGCCTGACTGTACTTATTGGCTTAAACGAATGATTTTTTTAATTTGTGAGTGGCCCCAGTCGCCGGAAGAAAAAAATAAAAATTCGAAAATCCGGCGACACGGTCCGCGGGTCGAGTGAGCACCAGGTCGAGTCACCGGGACCCTCGATTTTATGATCTATACTATATTAATATTCATAAAATTTATAACTTGTTAAGTTCTAAGAATAAACGTTTTATTGGCACTTGGTAAATCGTAAACTATCGATTTGTTTATTGATGTTAATAGGTGTAAGAAGGTTAGTACGTGGATGTAATCAACTGAATATGGAGATCGTCCATCTTGATGTAATTATTTATGACTTTATAGATATATTTTATTAGCATTTATAAATCAGAGGAATTAATGACATGTCAATATAATAACATGTCAATAGTAAAGCTGTTCAAATATAGTCATAAATGAATCTTAAACAGTCAAGTTAAAGCAAAGCAATATGCTATAATTAATCATAAACATTTATAACAGCATGAATTTATTGCACGCGGCGTGGCAGTCATTAGATGCAATTTCCTCCATTTTGCGTGCTATGCAGGACAATGTGACGAACTGATTTGTCACAGAATATGACATTGTCATTATATTCCTTTATGCACCGTGCATTTTAATCAGAGCAAAGATTTCTGCAGTTTTTATAGCGCGTCCGGCAAAGTTAATGCATTTCTGAAGAGACCAACGTTGGGTTTACCGCGAACATTTCCTTCGTTCCTATTCTAATGTTTTTATTTTTAACCACCGATACTAAACGAAGTTGTTAAAATGATATCGCCATTTCTTTTCAAATGTATATCATTTGAGGCATCATAAAATGCTGTGATGGCAGGTTTTTTAAATTTATTCAATCAAACTTTTTATTGCAACGTGATTGACCTTGTTTAGTTGAAATATAGCAGTCTGTGAATGCGTATTTTGGATATTTTCAGTTCATAAACTTGGGCTTAATCATTTTTTAAATGATTTGATCAAACAATGAAATAACTTCTAAAACTTTAACCAATATGCACTTATGGTACCTTCAAACTAAGTCTTTACTTACGGCAGGTAAGCTAAGATACCTGGAAATCTCTTTTTTATCATTATGTGGAATATAGAAACTGTTTCAATTATATCAACGTTTTCTTATCGTGGTTAAGTACTTACATTATGGATGTTATTTATATATTATGCAGGTGCAAGGAAAATTGCAATGGAATTGTTTTCATGCGACAATGAAGAGTGAATGTATGAGTGTAAAATCCCAGGGCAATGAAGTCAAGGGTACGCACTACACTAGTCACAAGTCTAAAGAGCTTGCTGCTAGCCCTTGATGGTCTACAAGTTACAAACGTCACTTTTGTGTCTCAGATCTCATTTGTGTCTCAAAAGCCAAAGAAATCGTATCAAAACATAGAAATCTTACAGAGATCTTGTAGCTTTAGTTCAATTTCTTTGGATCTTGAGACACAATGAGACTCGACATCTACGTTTGTAATTAGAAGAAGAACGCATGACTCACCGCCATGAAGATGCGACGGTGAATGTTGCCATTTTAGAAAATACAACTTCGAACTTCGAACTTATTACAAATGGTCAAAGATACCAGAAGCGCTAGAACTACATTATTTTCAGTCTAAAACCATTCACATTCACACCTTCGTCAATAAAAACTGCAAATAAATATTCAAAATAAGTAGAAGTCCATTACTACGAAATCGCAGGATATCTAAACGGGACGCATAAAACAAGGAGCTGGGAACATAAGCGAGCTAAATAATTACAGCAATTAAAGTTTAACTGACGAGAATACCCGGAGTACTCTAAATAATTCACCTGCCTTGACTCCTATCTGAGCAGCATCATTGTCCACACCATTACTTGATGCAAAGCTGCAATAAGTGCATAAGATTATGCGGTGCATGTGTGTGGTAAGAGGTAGTATTTCTAGATGCTATCTAGGACGTTATCAATTGACATAAAGTTGAACTGAGTTCACAGTATTTTAATGTTGATATGGAATTCTTATATTGTGATAAGAATAAAAAGGTATTTTTCTAAAATTTGAGCCTCTTTTATACCTTACGCTTTGCCTATTCGTTGCGGCCATACATAGTTGAATTAAATATCGTACGAGTATATATTCTCGGGCATAATTTTCTTTGCTTTGGTTACGGCGATTACGAATAAGATTAGTGGTGTAATAAAGTTAACCATTAAACTACGTCTTTATGTTAACAATTAAATAATTTCTTTTGAATCCATACAATAAGCGTTTCCTAAAATACTGTAAGATTTGTTATGCTTTTCGGTATCAATAAGTCGGGATATAAACAGATGTGTAATATAGGAAAAAATACTGTTTTCGAATGCGTATAATATACATGAATAAAAATTCAGTTCATTTTTATGATTTATAAAGAAATATTATAATATAGTCCAGATTTTTCACCAACATTGACACAGATATAGGTTAGTTCAGGAAAAACAAGGAAAAATCGGCGGATTCACAGACGCAGTCCATCTTCGGCCATTGTCCGAACATGTTCATTTTCTGTTTGCCATTGCTTGCTACTTCCAGGCTTCCCGCTAGATGGCGTACAGTTGGCCCCCAGCCAGGATATACCGCTCCTTCATTCTCTAAGTATTCGGGACTCTCGTATTTTTATAGTCGTGTGCAAAAAATATACATCGATTTACTTTCCAAGGTTTGGATAACAATTTACTAGCTCTACTGCTTTCTAGATCACAAACTGGATGGATATAGGATGGAGTCATAATCACTAAGACATCGAGGTATTTCTTGAACACTATTTAATAACGGGCAACCTTCTCACCTCAGTTAGGTACCCACAGTTACAAGTGGTCCTATAGGTGCAGTAACCGATTATTTATCATCAAGCAGACCATATGCCTAGACAATATTGGACATGGTACAGTAGCTGTTAATTATCAAATTGATAGCAAACATTCTACCTGTAATAAGCAAAACAATATTCTCGAAATACGACATCACCTAACATCACCTCTGCTTATTATGTATTTGCGACTGACTTTTGCTTAAAAGATGCATGCTTTATAAATAGAAATTGACCACAACAAATATTTTTATTGGTTATTTAAAAATTCTGGTGCTCAATCTTGAATTCTACCATACCAAGGTGATGTCATCTGGCTGCAGTATGTCTCACGCAAACGATATAAAGTTACGCTCGATTAACATAAAACAAAGCGCTTCTATTAGAGTCTCCGATTCGATAATTACCATACCGATTCTAGTTGTTATGCAGAATAGTTTCGATTCGATAGAGTGTTATGTAAAATGCGATTTGGTGAATTGTTAATTCGAGTTGGTGGACTAGTCTCGCATCGCATGCGATGTGATACAAGAGTTGCAATGTTCGTATTGATCGAATAAATAAATTTTTGTTTCGTATCTGAAACACTCTATTGTGTCTTTGTTTTATGATTAGCAGAAAAAAAATATGACATAAATCTTCTTCAACGGAATGTTCAACGATGAATAATTGGAAATTTATATACATATTGTTTAAATTGACTAAGTACTTACGTAGGTATTGCCCGCGGGTCAACGCTGATTAACAATCATTGATTTGTTGGTTATTACAAAGATATAATCAATATTTCATCTGGTTGAAACAAAAGTGAATTTGGTATACATATTTACATACATATACTTTTCTAAATAATTCCCAATATTATTCGTAATTATAATATGGCAACATTGTCGTCAGATAAGGCACTTCGACGAACAGGCTTTGCCGCTTTCCCACGATGCGCTCTCACGTCGCCGAGCGGACTTATCGAACCATTTCGTGTAATGAAACGTCTTCGAACCAAATTACAGCCGTGTTGAATATCAGCCATTGTGCCGGTCTCATTAACCGGACAGCTTTAATTTGCAAATCACGGCTTTGTAGCTTGCTTCTGTTTTATGTTGAAAAAGAATAAGAGAAAATAATATCACGTTCGTCGACTGCTTTTCAACTAATTAACGATAATTAGCAAACTAGGTATTGCTTTGTTAACTTCTGATAAAACAAAAGTACGAATACAGAACATTACAGAACCAACTACCTACATCATAAATAACAGATGTTGATACATACAAAATAGGGGACCGGACAACTTTTTTTTTTGATGATCCTTTGAAATATCTCACAATAATAGAATTATCCTTTAAAGAATTACATCAATAACCAAAGTATTACCCAAGATATAGCAAAAAACAATTCACATTTTTAAGCGATTTTTGGGCGATACCAAAACGCCTCTAACTAAACGTGCATTCATATGAGGTCACGAGCAGAAAATAGACTTACCCAAAAAGTTTGTACTCTAATAAATTCGCTCTGGAGAATAAACTCGTACTGAAAAGTCGCAAAATGTGTTTAATTATATGTTATCATAAAATTTCTTATTTTTAACAATTCTCATACCTTGGCCGGTCCCCTATTAATATAAAACATAGTTTTGATTTCCTTTCCGAATAAAGATGTTAATGAGGCAGTCGTTAAGGCTGTTTAAGGACCAGGAGTACATGGGTCGCGAGAAGTAACGGGACCTACCTCAAGCCAGGGTTGTGACGCGTCGAGGTCTTTGACCCGCGCGACATGGTTGGCGCCCGCGATGACCTGTGAACTCCTTCCAGACTTCCTATCGTTTGCTAACCGCCTGGTATCAGAACGCCTTGCATCCCTTTGCCGATACGACGATTTCTTCTTCTTTATCTTACGAATGCAAACTCTTTTATGTTTATGACTGTAATATCTAACGTAATTCATTGTCTACTGATATTGATAGAAGATTAATCAAAATAAGAGATAACACTACGCGCGTACTTCAATGAATGACTGACTTTAAATCGTATTTACCATAAAAATCGGGCTTACCATGCAAGTTCAAGTTACATGTACGATAACAAATTTTAGTCAGCGCACGAACCTACTTTAAATGAGCTGACCGATCACAAATTGCTTGATATACGTACATAATTGGTCGAGCATTACTGTCTTGTGAAACAATGGTATGGTTTCGCTCGAGCTTAGGAATTATAAACAGATTTCGAAACAACGTCGTCGCCCGCCGCCCGGTCGCGGTATATTAAAAGTTATTTGTAAATAATACAGTTTTGTTTCACTCAAATTTTCGAACTTAATGAAGATTGAAATAGGATTTTAGCCTAAACCGAAATTTGGTTAAATTAACTTGAAAACATTTGTAATAGGTTTCAAATTAGAGATAACGTCCAAGAAATAACAATTACATTAGAAGTGTAGGTGTCGCAGCTATAAACAGGAAGCAAAAATATTTAATAAAGGAAAATTACTTCAATAAAGAAAAAGATTGGAAACATTATATGAATATAACAAAAATACTCGTATGTTAGGTGTCCAGCGTTAGCACGCGACAGCGTGCTAGATAATATTAATAAGATTTATTGACTTCTCTGAATAGTAATCTTTAAAATTGTTTATTCAGAAATTAGACATTTACCGGTAAATAATTTTAATTTCAACTTTACCAATAAGTTTTCAAAGCGTTCCAAATAAAAATGTTTTACAGGCAACAGGGTTATGCCATATCATATGAGGGAGATAACAATGATGTATTTATCCCACAGCGGCTAAGGCGGGGCGCCAGAAAGATGAACCGGAAGTGTCGTCCGGTACCTGAGCACGGGTCTGTTGCCGGATGTGCGGTGAGGGCATCACGCGGAGGCTAGTTTATTATTCATCTTTGGGTGAGAGTAAACCATAATATATGTAGTATTTTCATAAAAATCAGTCGCGCGCGCGCAGCCTCCCCGTGCCGTGCGTGTTATCGGTTGCGAAACCACGTCTCGCAAAAATGTCGTGTACAGTGAAATGTGTTACCTGTAATATTGTTATTGATGAGCTGCTGGCCTATCTGAGGGCTAAGCTTTCCAAAACTGATGAAGAGAGCCTGGTCAGAATTTGTACAGCAACGTTCTCGACTGAGGATATTCAAAAATCACATACGTTGCTGTTTGAATCTGTGCCGTCACAGTTGCGTAAAATTGCGAGGAGAGGAATAGGAAAAAGAAGATCGCCTGATTTACGATATGCTACATTTCTTAAAAGCAACTGAGCCAGAGGCGTTGCCTGTTTTTGTAGCCCACAATTTGGAGAAGCTACCGCCAATTACTTTCGATCATCTGGATGTGTCTAAGCTACTGAAAGATGTTGCAGTTCTACAAGCTGATATCAAGCAAATAAAGACTTCGTATGTTACTGTTGAACAGCTCGAATCAATGAAAAAAGAATTTTGTGGTTCCAAAACTATATCGCCTCCTTTTTCTGCTGCTAAAATAAACATGAAGAGGGAGCATACCGTGATAGTGGCCCAATAGGTTTGTCACTGTTTGACGAGTCTATTAATAATGAGAACAATCCCAACTGTTCAAGTGAATATAGTTTGCAGTATAGAAGTATAAACACAAAACGGTTGGAGGGTAGTAGTTGTATGCTGCCCGATACAAAATCTCAAACAACGGCCATAGACCCGTTATCTGAGCGCGCTCGGAATGACGATGCGAACGATGACTCATACGCACAGCGCAGTATTGTCGAACTGCCCAGCGATCAGCTGACAGCCGCCGCCGCCGCCGACGCCCGCGAGTTGTCAACAAGTAATGAGACCTATGCACAGGCAGCAAATAAAACTAGTACCGAGTGGACAGTTGTTCAGAAAAGGAAAAATAAGTCTAAAAAACCGAGTCGAAGGCAAAACCGGTACCGTCGCAGTTGAATCTGGCGAAATGTTTAGAGCGGCGGAACGGAAAGTTCCCGTTTTCATAACGAATGTTCACCAAGACACTTGTCAGTCGGACATTGTAAGATATATTTCTAAGATGACCCAAGAAACAGTTAAATTGGAAAAGATAGCCATTAAGCGTCAATGTGACTACAATGCATACAAGTTTTTTGTACCCAGTAACAAACTATATCTTTGTTCCTTGATGAAAAAATATGGCCCGAAGGAATAATTTTTCGTCGTTTTGTCAATTTTAAATTGAAGCGTAAAAATGTAACTTCTGATAAAGAAGTCGGCCTATCTAAATAAAAATATGGATACATACAGATTTGTGTCTTTTAACTGTCAAGGTGCAAAACGATCAGTAGATCATATTCGAGATATTTGCAAGTCCCACCAGATAATCGCTTTGCAGGAAACGTGGTTGTTCGAGCACGATTTGCCCTTTCTGAACACCATAAGTAGCGATTTCAGCTGTACAGGAGAATCTGCGATTGATTTGTCAACAGGCCCGCTAAGAGGTAGGCCGTACGGGGGTGTCGCTCTGCTGTGGAATCGCTGTGTTTTTAATAATGTGACCGTTATTCAGTGCGATAATCCGCGTATCTGTGCTATCAAAATAGTGATCAAAGAAAAGTCTTTTCTGGTGTTAAATGTGTATATGCCTACGGACGACAGTAAAAATTTGGCGGAGTTCACGGATATTTTATACTCGGTGAGTGCTATTATAGACAGTTATAGCGTAGACTGTGCTTATATACTGGGAGACTATAATGCTCATCCTCATGAACAGTTTTACTACGAGTTAATGAACTTTTGTACGGAACAGGAAATGTCTTGTGTTGACTTTAATATGTTAGGTATATGTTCCAATACGTATACGTATGTTAGTAATTTAAATGGTGCAAGGAGATGGCTCGATCACTGCTTGGTAACAAAAGCAGCGTTGAATTCTGTTAAAAATGTATATGTTATTCACGATGTTTTCTGGTCTGATCACGACCCCCTTGTAATAGAATGTAATTTGAGTGTTAATTTGCCGTTGAGACTCTCATATAATACATTTAGGAATGAAGTTGTTTGGGGTGACCGGACACCAGCCCAAATAGACTTATATCGAGAAGAATGTCACAAAAGGCTAAGACTCATTGACTTCCCGTCCGATTTACAAAAATGTAGTGACAGTATGTGTGATATTTCTAGTCATAGGAGTGTAATAGACGGATTATACAAAAGTATTGTGCAGGCCCTCAAAGAATCCTCTATAATATCCTGTGAGAGGAAAAAATCTATAAAAAAGGTTGTTGCGGGCTGGAACAAGCATGTCGCTGGAGCTCACGGGTTGGCCAGGCTAAAATTCCAAATGTGGGTCTTGCAGGGTAAACCTAAAGATGGCGATGCATATAAAGAAATGTGCGAATCTCGAAAAATATTTAAGTCTCGGTTGAAATGGTGTCAAGACCACGAAACTCAAATAAAGATGGATATTCTAGCCTCCCACCATTCCAAAAGGATTTTCGTTCATTTTGGAAACACACCAACCGCTTGCAATGTAGGCCGAATCAGCCCGTGAGCGTTGGCGGGATGAGTGATCCAAAGAGTATTGCGGATCTGTTTGTGGATCGTTTTACTGTAAAATCACCTCTTGGGCCTTCACTTTCGAAACTGAATATTGAGCCCGGTGTGAAAAGGGAATTATATTTTTCAATAAAGGATATAGCTACAATAGTAAAATCCATGTCCAGGGGTAAATCACCTGGCCACGACGGGCTCAGTATTGAGCATCTTAAATTTGCGGGTCCACATTTGCCTCGTGTGTTATATTTACTTTTTAATTTTTGTATAGGTCATGGGTACATGCCTGAGGATATGATGCGTACGATAGTTGTACCTATAATTAAGAATAAAACAGGGGATCTCGGAGATAAAAATAATTATAGGCCTATTTCATTAGCTACCGTAATATCAAAGGTATTTGATGGCGTGCTTAATATACAACTAAATAATCACATAAAACTGCATGATAATCAGTTCGGGTTTAGGCCCAATTTGTCAACTGAAACCGCAGTTCTGTGTCTTAAGCACGCTGTCTCT
Organism: Ephestia elutella; assembly: GCA_018467065.1. Lineage (NCBI taxonomy): Eukaryota > Metazoa > Arthropoda > Insecta > Lepidoptera > Pyralidae > Ephestia > Ephestia elutella. Next base: position 1,202,494 of record CM031577.1, on the reverse strand, counting down.
TACTACTCTAGGCGCAAAACTCCAGTCTTTGCCTGTTTCCCAGACCTGTCAACCGCTTTTGACCTGGTTTCATACGACATATTATGGAAAAAACTTGAAACAGCCAACGTTCCTGTGGATATCATAAACATTTTCAAATTTTGGTATTCTAACCAGGTCAATAATGTGCGATGGGATGGAATCCTCTCCAAACCGTATGGATTGGAGTGCGGGGGTGAGACAAGGGGGCTAAGCTCACCCACGCTCTTTAATCTATACATAAATGAAATGATAGAGAAGCTCAGCAGCGCTAGTGTCGGTTGTCACATAGATGGGGTGTGCGTTAATAACATCAGTTACGCGGACGACATGGCGCTGCTGAGTGCATCTGTCTGTGGGCTGCGGACGTTGGTTGCGGCTTGCGAAGCCTACGCCCTCTCTCATGGCTTAATATACAACGTTAAGAAAAGTCAAGTCATGGTCTTTGGGGACGGGAGGAAGCTATATGACGAATTTCCACCAGTGTACCTCAACAATACTGTACTCCAGAGGGCGTATAAATTTAAATATCTCGGCCATATGTTGACTCCCGACCTCAAGGACGATGAGGACATTGAGAGGGAGCGGAGGGCTTTGTCAGTGAGAGCGAACATGCTTGCTCGCAGATTTGCGCGTTGTTCTGGGGAAGTAAAACTTACCCTGTTTAAAGCTTTTTGCTGTTCTTTTTACACGTGCAGTCTGTGGGCAAGGTATACTCAAAAACCTTATGAAGCTCTTCGCGTGCAGTTCAACAATGCGTTCAGGATGCTGTTGAGGTTACCTCGCTTTTGTAGCGCATCAGGAATGTTCGCTGATGCACGGGTGGATTGTTTTAACACAATAATGCGTAAAAGGTGTGCATCCCTGGTGCGCCGAGTGCGAGAGAGCAACAACAGCATCTTGCGCATGATCGCAAGCAGGCTGGACTGTGCATACATAGGCCATTGCTGCCATATAGCCTGGGGGATGGTGAAGGAGTGGCCTCCGCAATAAATTTTGTAAATAATTCCTACTAACATAGCATAAGTTTACTAACATTATGAGTCCTGGTTACTTGAATAAATATTATTTCATTCATTCATTCATTCATTCATTCATTCATTCATTCATAAAAAAAAAACGTGAAACATGTCATCATTGCACCGGCGCGCGGCGGCAGGAAGACTAAAATAATGTGAAAATTGTTCAGTGACCAGTCTTGTGCAAAGTTGACAATTCGATTTATGTTTTGTGTAAATAGTTTTACATATCTCTTGCTCTGTAAGTACACCCTTACACCCCTGAATGCCGGGGTGTATGACTATCATTACAGCATAGGTTTTGGAATTTGAAAAAAGAACTGTCATACTCATACTGCACGAAGAATATTTTTAAAAAGTTAATATTTTTTTCACGGTATCGATTAATTACTCGAATCGGAATCTAGACAATTTATTTTAATTAAATACTCATTTTTTCTTCTTAATAAATGTTCATTGAAACCTGCTGTCTTGTTGTTTACTTACCTCACAATCGATATGTAAAGCAGAGTATTTATCTCGAGCGTAAGCATCAATTGCATACTCGGGTTAATTAGCGCCTTCGCTTCGCTCAGGCGCCAAAAACCTCGTATGCAATTGATGTCATACAGCCCTTGGTTAATAATCTACTATTAATCATAGAACAATTACGTCACTTAATTACATTAACTATGTAATGCGACATAAATTCAAATCGGTGCGTCAATTTAAACTTAGTTTAAAAAAAGTGCGCTTGCTTTTGAATTAAGAACATCTTCCTGATCTGATTTGTGTTTAATCGAACTAATAAATGCTCTTGTTAATTTTACAGATATTTGGCAACCCTAGTACCATGCAAACGTAGCTTCAAACTACACCACAACAAAACATACATATCAGTCTACTCAAAAATAATGGATTTTCATACAAAATTGACAAGTGCATAAACTGATAAAACCGCGCCTTTGCAGCTGCAGTTTATTTCAATCGCACTATTTTGGTCACAATTTCAAAGGCCCGCGGCACGCGCCAACAAATGACATCAATCAGTGCATCTGTCCATAGAGGGCGCTGCGCGTTGAATGACGGAATATGTTTTCATGTAAGCGGGCAACACTGTTGTGTTGTAGTGTGTGTATTAATATATTTTCATAAAGCTTGTTGCGTCAGCTCTAACAATCTCGCTGAGGGTAGGGTCCCTTAATATTACGTTAACTTACTTTGTTTTTTCCCAATAACCTTGTCGGTATGTGGGTGTTTATTCAGTTTAGTCTTATCAAATTTTTAAATGAAAACACAATGTTTGCGCTGTGGTTCGGCATAATAATAAATAAGTACTTACTTAAACTTATAAATTTATTTTTTTTACTGTTTCGTCTCACCCCTCTGCTAGACAAAGGTCTCTGCCATCTCTTTTTTTTATATTTTGGCGTTTAAAAATTGAATAATTTCGTAACATCCAGATTCCAATATCTCATAGAGCCTACTTAACGCTAAATTTTCACTCACTCAAGTATTATTGTGAACGATTCAACACAAGACGGAGTCATTGACACGCGGGCGATGACGGCACAGATTATTTTCCTCATATTCAGCACAGCCGGACAAATCTGATTACCAAAACAATCAGCGCTGGACGCAGACACGCAGAGAATTCCGACATTTCCGACTGACCCCGTTGAAGCTAGATCCGCGATTCCAGTTGACGGATAGCAATATTTAAAAATAAATCTGTCCTCAGTTTTTTTAAATATTGCTATCCATCAACTGGAGTGAGAGGAAACAAGAGAGGTCTTTAAGGATGGAAGTGGAAACCGCTAGTCTCTGCCTACCCAGACCCACGGCGTGATAAGTGATAATTAATATGTATGTATGTCACTTGGAACCGCAAGTCTCAAATAGAACGGGATCAATTGCACAGAATAATCGGACATGGACGCAGGCAGCTATCAATCGGTTCATGTGGAACTCTTTGAGACTCTCAAGTAGTCCACTGCTAGATATAGACCTATCACAGTGAGAGATATATGTCCACATGTCCAGCTGTGGACTACTTGTTGGCTGAGATGATGACGATGATAGCCACATAATCAAAACCAACAAAACAGTCACTTTTTCATTAACACTCATAGTGTAGATAGATTACTTACCTACTTACTTACTCCGCTGGCTCAGTGACCCCAAAGTGGAACTTGGCCTCCGAAACGAGAGAGCGCCATATTCTTCTATTCTGCGCGGTGGCTCGCCAGTTATCCGCTTCCAGCTCACGCAGATCAGCCTCCACAGGGTCTCTCCAGCGATATCTGGGGCGCCCGACTGGGCGCCTTCCTGACACTTTTCCCAAGTAGGCTGATTTGACGCCACGATCCTCCTTCATTCTCTCGAGATGACCAAACCAGCGCAGTCGCTGTGATTTTATCACGTATGTTCGGCTCTTTCACCAGCTCCTCTATTTCGGAATTTTTCCGGACTCTCCAGCTTCCATCTGCCTTTTTGACAGGGTCGAGGATTTTCCGTATTAGTAGATTAGTTTATTTAAATTAAGGTATTTTCAAATGTAAACACAGTAATAGCACTGCTGATTTATGAGCGTGCGAGGTAACTACTTATGCCATTAATTACGTTGTCTACACTTTATATTTCCTTGAGTTTGAGAAATAAATTATATTTGCATCCAAGTTGGACACGTCAGTAAAATAATACATTTTATTGAGACAGTCGTGACTGAAGAAGAAGCGAGGTACGTTTTTTTTATCTTGGTTTTGAGCTGACTACGACCTACATAGGTTTAGAAGCTCATCAATAATGTGATTAATTAAGAAAATAATTGCTTAATATCATATGTATAACCTAATTCAAAGTTGTAAGATAATTGAAATTATGTTTGTACCAGTTTGTATTTTCTAAGTTTGTACATATGTAAATCAGAACGTATCTCCAGTATAATATAATCCAAGTGCATTCGTGCAATTCAGTGACAAATTCGTAGCATTAGTTTACACACGTAACGCCATCTATCGCCTGCCCGCGGAAGCTAACAAGTTTCGCGACGCAGACGCGAGTGGCGCCACATTAGCCGGGATATTGTCGCAGATAAATGAGCGAGCATTTATTTACCGTTGAGCAGTTAATACCGAAACTGAGCGACGTAGACGTCGCTTATTTGGTTTAATGTGTTGCTTTAATTATTACAGCACATTACACGAGCGTGAAAGGATTTGTAAGCATGCACTGTAATGAGTGATACTCAATTGTTTAGTGTAAATAGTCGCGACTTGCCTTTATCTGTTATAAGCAATATTGCACATTGATCAGTCAGGTAAAAGTATTTATTGGATATAGTGGAGATTTTTTTACTTTGACTTTAAATTTTGACTTTGACTTTACCAAGGAAACACATTTTGAAAGATTCTTACCGATACTTACTTACTTACTATCCGGGCTCAGTGACCCAAAATAAGTCTTGGCCAAACACAAGAGCACGCCAGCGTCTCTGGTCCCGATAATTTTTTTAATGATTTTATAAAAATTATAATGATAAATATTTCGCTACGTATGTTACTAAATGTATTTCGTAAAATTATTATGCCAAATAACAAGAAAATAAATGCAATATTAGTATTGCCAGTTATAAGGGTCTCGTGTAAAATTTAAATTTTTGCTAGCAGAGACGATTATTCAAAGGGAAACTTGAATTTCACTTCACAATATTTGTTGCTGCAGTGCTCACCGCAGATTACTATCAAAGCAAAGGCATAAAATAAAGAGCAACAGAGATGAAACATTTTATTTTATGTACTCGATAAGTTTGCCAATGGCCGATATGCTTAGCATAGCTCCTACGTATAAATAAAAAAAAAACCAGCCAAGTACGAGTCAAACTCGCGCACCGAGGGTTCCGTACACGCAAAGGATCTCACATTATAGCTCTTCTAACTAAAAGACCCACTAGTTTAAAAAACAAACTTAACTTTGCAGTTCGCTCCCTAAGATCCATGCTGAATCCAGCGCAAAAATAAGTTTGTACCACTTTTTTTCAGACTTCCAACAACATATTTACAATTTCAAGATTTATTCCTGTATAAGTATTGTTAGACCTTGCTTTTTGCCAATTTTCATAATTTTAGGTCAACGGGAAGTACCTCATAGGTTTTGATTGCTGCCTGAAATAGAAGATATGTATAAGTCAGAATATAAGTAAAAAATAAAAATAATAAAATCGTAAACAAAAGTAAAGTAAGAGTCTGGATTTATTATTTGTTTGGCAAAACGAATTTCTGTGCTGTCGCTACTTTGTAACAAACGCCACCGCCGCCATTCATATTCCAGGAGAATGCACCGGTTGCAGATTATATCCGATTTAAACGTACACTATTTAGGCCTCACAATATTTATCACGCGTTACTATGTCGTCAACATAAACTACCATTAGCGTTGGATCAGCAACAGCATTGAGCCGATCGCCGGAATGAATCTTAGGATCAAATTTAAAAACCAGATAAATTGGAGTTACAATTGAATGCTTGGATATGTCAATTTTAAAATTGCATGTGGAAGCTGATTTGTTGGTTTCTTATGTTTATTGAAAGACCGGTGACAAGAGTAAGTAAATTATTTTTGACTTCAACTCCGCACCGTGAATGTTTTTCTCGATTCATATGTTTATCTTTCCCGAAGTTAAATCCGCTAATACACGACATCACTTTGGATCGAGACTTGAGAACACGGATTTACTTACAAGCTAGATATCGCAACTGGATTTTGCTTCTTGTGCCTCGAACTCTGAAAAAACACTACTGAATAAACACAAAAAGTCATACAATAAGTTCGTTTCTGTCGTTGACACAAAAATGACGTTGAAATCAGGAATCATCTTAATACACATCTTAAAATGAAAATGCGGTACCTTACTGAATGTTTATCTATGCTCTCGATTCTTAAACCACCGCCGCCGCCGCCTTAAGTCGTTCGTTCCGAGAACTTGCAGCCTTTTTATTAATCGCCAGTTAGGTTAGGACTCGTTTCTTGGTGATAAATAGTAGAATTACTGGAATGCACGAGTCTGGAGTGAGTTACTTTTTGTTTATTTATTTGCAGATACTTTAAATTTATATATTTGTTAATTGTATGTTGATTCGCTTATCAATTGTGTTTTAATTCACTTATTTGTTAACTCTTTTTTGTCAAATATTGTTTTCTATTTTCTTTGCCTCCTAATTGGATGATTTCAATATTTTAGGTATCAAACAGAGGTTCAAATCCCTCTCTACCTCCTCTACTTATTTTTTTTAGCTTTGCACAAGTCACAGTTAAGCCATTATCAGCCTTAATAACAGTATCCGTTCTCCGTATAAAAATCGTCCATGAAAAATGTAAATTGCGTTCGGAAGAGGCAAAGTTATCTCGAAGAAAAACTGTAATTGAATGAAGTTGAAGGTTTCACCTGCTTCTTAATGTTACTGATATAGCTTGGAATTTAAACTTAAGTTAACTTACTGCACGTTACGTACACTGTGCATAGTGCAAAGAAGGCGAAACGAAAACAAATGCAACTAATAAAATAATTTTCCAAAAAAAGTTTACCGACTTCAAAACTACACTCAAAATCGAGAAATAATAAAGCTACCTATTGCTTTAGTAGAAGTTAGTGCCAAGTATACCAAACCCGCTTACTTCAAGGGTGGGCGGACAAAAATTACATTCTGCGAAAGAGGCATTTTGCGACTAGGGGACATTTCGCGAGAGCAACATTTTGGGCATGAGCGTTCACAAAGTATGCTCCGATTTGCGTTTATACTAATACACGTAATAATGCACATACATACATCTGAAATATTTTCGTCTCATTGATCGAAATCAATCAAACATTGATTTTCAGCAAAATGAGGCCAAAATATTTCAGGTGTATTTCATATCAGCTAAGGATTGCAGTGAGAGGTGAGAACTAATTAACCAGTTGTGCCACATAAAGGCTTGTTACAAGTACCGAATTCTCCATATAAACTCCCGGCAAGTACCAGTACTTAATATGAGTATTTTGTACCGGTACCAACCGATAACAAGCCCTGCTCGCGAAGGTGTTGTCATGAAGGTCAGTCGTGTGATATGGCCCACACCCACGTGCATTATTTGCTATAATAGAGCATACTATTTGCTATTACAGCACAGAAGTACGTACATATCATGCATACTAGTGTACTAAGTCCTTTCTGTTCAAGTCAGGAGACATTTCTTTACACCAGAAACATTATTTATGCCAGGTCAAAGTCAGTTTGTGAGTACTAATGTGGCTTGAAGATTTGTCATCTCTAAATAAAACATAGGGGGCAGGGGTAGACCGCGAATGAGGTGGCGAGATGACATAGAAAGTTATTTGCGGGAGTGGAAGCGGGCTTTACTCAATAGAGAATTGTGGAAGGAGAAAGGGGAGGACTTTGCCCAGCAGTGGGATAAATCAATAGGCTCGGAAAGAAAAAACTAATCACGGCTTTACCAGAGGCAGTCAGGAAATGCACCTAACGGTGTATGCAGGTAGTCTTCCGGCCTTCCTTGGATAGTAGATGAATCAAACCGTACATTTGATTAAATGTGTAGTAGAAACTGACGTTATGGATACTAATATCGTGGAGCACGATATAATTCAGATTGGAGGTGGGTGGGAGTGTGGGATGGTATCGCGAATATGTTTTACACTACAATAGACATGTCCGTGAATAAAAAGACGATTCCAACATTCCAACTATTCCAGTGCATGAAGATAAAGTTCTCGAATTGAACGATGAAGTCGTTCGATTGAAAGTACTGGGAATTTCCATGGATGAAATTCTTGTGTCTTTGATTCGGAAAGATTTATTCAAGTTTTCCAAATGCATGTGCAGTGCACCCAGGTGACTGTGTGCCTCTGTGGCCGCCAAAATTAATACCCAGAATTTTTTAAAAAGTCATAAAACTACATATAGCTTCCATGCTGGTCTGGGAGCGAAGAAAAAATATAGAATGTGTCAGCTGCTTCTCTTCCCACGCAAATTGTAAAAGTCAATCGACGGAAAGGGCTTTAAACTGGGGATTCCTCTACTCATAGGCGATGGGCTAGCAACCTGTCACTGTACCTGAATCACTATTCCATCAGAGAGCCCACTATTCAGCTAAGCGTGGCCTTCGTGGGATGAAGACGTGATTCTATGTATAAAACTACAGTTTGAAAAAGTTAAGACATAATTATTGAACTATTTTCTCATCACCTTTGTATTCTCAAGGTAGTGCAGATAGGTTCCAACTATGACATATAATTAAGAAGTTATCTATGGGCTCTCACTTCTCCGTGGGAAATGCAAACAAAAGTGAACACAGTTCGAAAGTTACGTCACTGTATAAATTATATTTCGGCATCCCAATGAAGTAAAGAACTGGTTTAACGCCGACTGCATTTCACGCCCCGATATGGTAGGATGGGCTACTTTTCTAGATCAAATAACGTAGTCTCTTTCCCTGGCTGTTACCTCGTACATATTTTCACGACTTTGGGTCAATTGCTCTTTGAAACTTATTCAGAAACATTTTCTTACCATCGTTTACCATCGGACTAAAAATTGACTCTGCTTCAATATCTCTTAATTGTAGTATATGTACGAGATCATTGAGGATTTCAAACACAAGAAAGAAGACCAAGAAAGCTCACGTGAAACTCAAAGCTCGATTGAATTTTTGTTACATTACAGTGAGAGTATTCACGGTAAGTGAGCGTCGATTCGTCGAATGGCTACTTGTTGCTCGTATTATTTACATTCTGGTTAAATACAATTTTGTTAATTTTAGAGATTAAAATGCCCTATGTATTAGAATAGCGATTTCGTTGAAATTTATTTGGTCACTGGCTATGTCAATTTTACTCACTAATATGTTTTTTTTTGGGTAGTCACACCAAATAATGTGTCTAAGTATATTGCCAAAATAATATTAATATAACACAAACACACAAGAGCAAGTGGTAAAATGTTAATCAGCAAAAACGTGAGTCTTCTAAACGAGACATAACTGAGGAGTACAAACAAAACCATTAGTGAGTTTTAACGTTCAGCTGAATCTGAATCGCGCAGACGTAAATCGTCCATTAGCGGGATTGCATCAATCACTTTCGACATCAGTTCATGTGGATTGCTTTCCCTTGATAACTTTTCCCAACATTTAAAACTATAGGTACTGGGATCGACATTTTTAAAATTTTCACAAGAAATTGGTTTGATATTATTCAAAGTATACTTCATATTGATCGCTTTACTAGAATTGTTGAAAAGTGAACAACACAAAGAAAAAGAAAACGATAAGAGAGACAACAAAGCAAAGGAACTCCGTCCTTTTATAAAATTAATCCTTCCACGGGATATGTCCCAGACTCCCAGTTGACTAAAGGCCATATCATCATAGGAAACTTCTGTACAAGGATACATATGGCAAAATATCGAATAAAAATAACACTGCCAAATGGCGGCCACCCCCTGTAGAAAAAGAAACCTTCATGAACAGAAGATAACGAAAATATCCAGCATGTCTCGTGGGCGGGGTGCCGTGTTTGTGGCATGTATGGATTTAGAAATAAAGTGACAATAATACTGCCGTTTATAGAAATGGCCTCGTAACCGTTTGAATCTGCTTTTACGATGCTGATGATTGTGGACTACTAAACAGTTATAATCTCATTATTGCGCATCTTGGGCTGTTAAATCGCTTCGACGAAAAATACGTGTAATATAATTTTGCAATAGCTTTATTTGACGTAGTCAAAATTCGCATAGAGTAAGTAAAGTTTAATCCAAATTTTAGATGATATTGCAATTCGTAGAGTAACAAGAAGTAAATGAGTCTTTGTTAGTCAATCAAGCTTTTATTGCTATAGTACAGCACAGTTAAAAATGGTTTATGAGAAAGGAGTAACTTGAAAGCGAAATATTTTAAGAATTAATTTCAGGAAAGTGGCATGATGATATTGTCGTCCGGATGCCTACACAGACTAATATCACGAAATAATAATATGGAAAACCATTAAAACTGAATCCCAGTTACTATTCCGTCGGAAATTAGTCGCCGGGGCGGAGGGGGCAGGAACCCCACCCGCAATATAATACCTTGTATGCAGACTGAACTGTTTCATAAAACAGCGACGGCAAAGAACACTCTTTACTACGAAAAGTTCGTAATTTTACGCTATGTGATCTCGTCCGTCAATAAATGTTTTACATCAATAAAAAACTACTATTTCAATATCTAACTAGAGATTATTTTGATAGAGATAGAGTTAATTCTAATACAAAGACACTAGTTTGCGAGAGACAATGTTTTTTCGGTTATGTGTTGGCTATTAGCATTGGTATTGTTGTTAGGCAATAGATGTGTTAACTTCTGTCAGTGTCAGTGTGTTGTAGCTGAACCGTACACTGCCTGTGCACTTTGTTGATGAATAAATGATCGTGTGTTTCTGAGAGGGTTATGTTAGTCTTTTTAAATTTTAGTGAGAAAGCCAGGATTTGGTTCGTTGCATTCAGGTGCATGATGGAACTTTGGAAATAAAGACTTCGTCGTAAGATTACACGTAGGAAGATCGTTTGATAACATTTGGTTGAATGCAATTCATACAAACCATCCGTTTTTGATTCAAGAATTAGCAGATTGTTGCGCATACATTCTCAAAGAGCAGATTATTGCGAGCGAGAGTAACTGAAAAATGCGAGTCCAAGATACGCACGGCCATCTCTGAAGCCTGATAGTCAAAAAGAAAACTATTCCTGGTAAAAAAAATAGTAACAAAGGCGATTAAAGCCTCGGAGCACTTACTATCGCGTACGGTACAAAAAATGCTGGAAACATACCTGCAAAAGAAGAAAAAGGCACATTAATTCGAGGGCCTAATTTACAAACGGTTATAATTTGCTGGTGGAAAGCTGACAGCATCGCGTTCCGCCGCGGTGCCAGGCTCGGAGTTCGCGGCCTTGTTACTCTGACCTTTATGTACTGTTTCTACATCTATTCACCACGGTATGTGTGCTGGAGTATGACAACTTGGAGACGTTATATCGCCTATTTCCGTAGTCCCCCCACTTGGTGTATATACATTGTTGGACAACAGGAAAATTCGAGTAGCGTCGGACAACGGTACATTTTTTAAAGAGTTGGGGACTACAGAAATAAATGTATGATAGATAGATAGATAGATCAACACTTTATTGCACCATTTACAGAAAAAGAACATAAAAAGTAGTGACAAAAGTAATACATAAATGAGCGCAAAGGCGGGCTTATCGCAAATGCAATTTCTTCCAGCCAACCTTTGGGTGGAAGGAGATATTGAAATGATATTGATTGGGTGATATTGGAGTTAAGGGTAAATTAACATTTGTCACCACTGAAATAGGCTTTCGAGTGCTTTAGCCTAAATTCTAGTCACTCTTCGTTCGTTACGAATTACACTTTTTATAACTGTTTTGCGGCTCGTGACACCATAGATGTTACTGATTGTGGCCGTTTACCTTTGACATTAAAATGTTACGCACAAGTTCACGGTTCACCCAAGTTGCCAACTAATACACTCCTAAGCGGTCATAATTCTAAGGAAACGATTCTACGTCATGATCATGAATTTCATACCTAAGTAAGAATCGTATCGTAGTTTCTATTCTAAACAGTGATAACACGATTCTTATACGGTACATTACTTTTTGAGTATTTTTGCGCTAAAATATGTAAGTACATATATTAACTACCTGCGCTCTGGGTTCCGCTTCCGTGGAGATTTCAAGTCAAAAAGTACGCTTATAACATTTATTGTAAACTTGGATTTATTTGAGACAAAATCCATAGTAAGTGTGCTCAATTCACACTGAGTCAGATTTGAAGCGACCAAATTTTTTAGCTTCAACGCCTAGCCGTGTATTAAATTACATTTAGTGAACTTGGGAATTTAAAGATATCCCACTCACCCCGCGTACCAAATTTCATTGATATCCATCAAAACTAATGCTTTCCATTCCTGAAATATATAATACTTCAGTTCCAGAAGCGACCTTTACTACGTAACACTTCTGATATAAGATGGGACAATAAATTCATCCATAAAACGGAAAATTCCATTTTCCTTTTAAAGTAACGGGAATCTGGTGTTCACCTTTAAAGGGCATTTCTCAAGGGGTAAGAGTGGGCGGATGCTGGTCTATTTACCAAAGTTTAGACTTAGGCATTATGATACTAATTGATGTGGGTGCTTAATGTACTACTAATGCTACGAGATATAACTTAGGCGCACAGCCCAGCTTTGGGGATGAGCTTGATGGAAATCAACCCCATGGTAACTTTACAATTGTACGAAACCAAAATGTAATTCCAATTGTCTTTGTTCAACAATTCAACATTACAATCATTTCAATACAAATTAATTTAGGCGAATTTAACAAAATCTGACACCAGTGTTAGTAATAAATAACAAAATAACACACTCGATAAGGAGAAGACGAATACAAATTATATAACTGACTCTTTTTTTATTGTGCTTGTAACGCTAATATACTATTATCAAGGGTCAAATTGGACTTGGGAGAAGTTTCTAGATCAATTTTGATCTCGGAATGTCCATTGCCAACGAAACTATTTGTAGAAATGACGACATACCTAAGCAACACACAGTATAAAAAGAGTAAGACCTTATAAGTAACAGCTACTAAGAAATAAATTAAAATCATCACATCACGTTAAAAAATATTGACATTAAATTGCTTACACGTAAGTAGACAAGTTAATAAGCATAATAAAAAATTAAAGCCGCCGTAATCTACAGTTTAAAAACAAATTAGCAGCAAATGGTCCCACGAGGCGGTAGAAAAAAACTCGGTTTCACTTTCCAAGTGTAAATAACTTGTTGCCGGCGATTTCTTTGAGGTACCGCTGCAGGCTTTGCTGCAAATATTTAATTAAATAAACGCGCTCCATTTTTTTTTGTTTCACTTTTCATTCTAAGTACAAGTGGATAAGTTAACTTGATAAATAAATTTGATTGAAGCATTTTGATATGCGATATAACGTGTATCATTAGCAGGTGGCAAGCATTATACTTATCTTTCTTTCTTATCGAGTGTGTTATTACTAACACTGGTGTCAGATTTTATTTAAGTCGCCTAAATTCATCTGACATGGCTCTATACTTACATTTCCTGAGTTTTGAGAGATGATAGCTTTTGGCTTCAACCACAAAATCCATCACTATTATAGTCGATCTTAGTCAATCTCCATCTCATCTCACCTTGGGATATCTATCCAAGTGTGGTCTTAATTGAGGCCTTTCAAAGTCCAATTAACTAAGCTGGGGTTCTAGATGCGATTGTCATCGCATCAGAGTCAATATTGGCAATATATGACTGTCAATCGGTGTGGACTGTTGACTATTGATATTAAAGATCATTTCGAACAACAAGCTAATTATTGAAAAATAAAAAAACACGACTGACATCTTACATAGCCTATGTCATTCGGGCTAATGCAAGGAATCTAACAATACCTCTCACATCAAAATCTGTTAAGCCGTTCAGGACTTATGGTGGAATAAAGAAATTACATACATACATACATATATACATGAACCCTGAAAATATAACACTCCTTTTTTGGTCAGTCGTGTAAAAAGGGTGCTTCTGGGTAAGCTCGCTACATCGTAGACCTCATCTTAGTCCTCGGGCAAGATTATGGTCAAGAACAAAGAAATATTTTATTTTAAAAAAAACTGGTAAAACGTAAAAGTTCCCCCGATTCCCCCGAATTAATTCGAAATTGTTACATACACGCATTCATAAAAATCCTAATGCATTCGAAATGTTGTACAGAATCCGTTTCAGGTCACGTGACTTGAATAACAATGATTTCAAATTGGATCGGGGAGATAAAATCCATGTTTGCTACGAACACCTTGGACTACAGTTACGTAGTACTTTATTAATTCTGTGCTACACAGTTAGAGGAGATTATGTCAAAAACTACAGGCGTAGTACTATCTGCTGCTGATACTACAACTATTAGAATTGTAGTTCATCCACAGCCTTCCGTGACCCACTGCTGGGTATAGGCCTTCTTCTGTCTACGCCAACCTTCTGGGTCCTGGGCCATCCTACTCCAGTTGTTGCCAGCAATATTCTTAACATCGTCGATTAATTTTAATTTTAGTTGTTTGTCCATTTTAGCTGCTATTAGTGCAAGCAATAAGAGTATTTTTGGATTCTGTTTTCGATGCAAATATCGTTCAATACTTACCATAGAGGCAAAACTTTAGATAAGAAGCCCATTAGCACCTCATTAAGGATGTAAGTATACCTTATTTGTATCACACGCATAATTACATGGTGTCAATGACATTTTTTGTTTAAAACAAATTCAGTTTCAGTCATTGTACTTCCAAGCATTAAAAATATTAACACAACTGAAAACTCAGGCAATGTAACTACATAGTAGTAACTATAACTTTGGTGTAGGTGCGGAAATCCTTGGGGGAGGCCTTTGTCCAGCAGTGGACGTCTTTTGGCTGAGAGAGAGAGAGAGGTACAGTGCGACAAAGATCTTTCTGCACGTGAGTGAGGGCGCCACCTACGTTTTAAATAAGAAATTTTAATAGTTTAGACATTAGTTCCGTTTTCTTCCACGTGCAAAAAGATCCTTGTCGCACTGTAATCGTTTTGGAACTACGGACGAAGAACGCACCGTTTGGAATAAGTTGTCAAGATGTAAATGGCTTCCGAGAAGTTAATGAACTTGATTAATCAATCGCAGATTGGTAAACGTTTACCGACATTAATTTTAAATTAACCCGAAGTTCACTGAATAATTTAATTAAATAAGTAAATGAGGCCTACTTAATCTGTTATACTATTTACTTAATCTATTACCTCCACGCATATTAATAAGTAACTTTCTTTTGAAAGAAATAGGTACCTAAGTAAAGTACTTACCTAAAAAAAAAATTGGTACTTATACAATGTGTCCCGTCATCAGTGTCGGAGCCTTTAATGGTATGTTATATGGCGTTTTTTCTGAACAAATCACCACGCATAATTTTTTTTTCTACTATAGTAAAATGGCAGCCATTTTGTTTTTTTCGGGCTCTTGTACTAATTCAATCGTAACTTCTCGTGTATTAATGCTATCGACATAAAAAAAAGGTCTCATTTAAAAGCTAATCATGTAGACAACAATAAAATGAGAAAGATATTTCAATATGAAAGAAAAAAAAAGAAAAAACGTAAAAACAAAAAAAAAACATTATTTTTGTTTTTTTTTAATTATTAGCTTCTTGTGAATAAACTAGCCCATTAAAATGTTTATTTTTAAAACAAAAGTTAAAAAATAAAAAAATAAATAAAAGTTTTTAGTGATTTGTCCATAAAAAATGCCATAAAACATACCATTAAAGGCTCCGACATTGATGACGGGACACTTTTAAACAAACAAGTACCTACATAATCATACAATACAAACTGGACTAATCTTTAAAAATTTAGCGTTGAAAATATTAGATCGCGTCTCCGGCGTTGCTTTGCGATTTTGGACCACCAGTTAGAACTGTGTAACTTCAAGCAATAAATGAACAACTTACAAAAAGTAAGGAATCTTTAAAATAATTGAATTGCCCAATTAGTAAATTTGGGTCCACGAAACTACCACTAGATAGGCAGTATCTTGTTTTTAAGCGCCACATTGTCTCATTAAAAGCGACAGACCAGCATTCCACCTACAATAATGAGACTAAAATATAGTGCACTAAAATGTCTATCAGTCTGCGAATCTAAAGTCTCGGCAAAAAAAATAATCACCGATTCCGAAGTATGGCAGAAATTTGCGCCGACACGCACGCCCAAGTGAGCGGCCCCTTTATTTGACAGCAAATTAATAATCACAGACGCAACCGAAACGCCTTAACTGACACAAGCAACAATGCAAAGTGGACTTTATTATGGAAAGGCTTAAGTCCAATACAAATATGTAAGTATAAATAACCTTTGTTATACAATTTTAATCCTTACAGTTGGGGATATTAAAGCGTAAATCGAGTTCCAGAGCAAAGTTAATAGGATGTAATTTATCCGGGTTAAAGTGCTGCGTTGCCGCTCTGGGTGTCGTGCGACCGAGACGCCTGTGGCTTCTTGCTAGGTGATGAAGAAGATGGATATGTTTTTCTTGGTTCGTATAGTAGTCATTAGTCGTCGGGCACGGGCAGTTCTGCACTTAAAAACGTCGTAAGCGGCGGCTGTCCATTAATTTTCAGGAAGATGTGAAATTCCCTTATTGCTTCTCATCGGTAAATGGCTTTCAGTTTGTTCGAAGCTACAGCGTTAATAAGGCGACGTTTTGACAACGATATTTTCAGGTCATTTTGTGGTACGGCCCACAATATCGCGTTTTCCACAATTTTCAGCTGATTTCGATCTATTTAACTGTAAACATTTTATGAATGAGTTCACGATTACAAATTGGGTAATGAGCGGTACAGTTGGTTTCACGTTAATTTTCAGCTGATATATTCGGATCATGACATCAATTACTTTTTGAAATTGCTGATTAATTTCTGCAAATAAGTCTATCGTTAGGAATGATTTTCTAAAAATAAAGCATTTGGTTCAGGAAGTTATTTCCAAACAAGTTGTAAAGGCAAAGGCAATTGTTTTCATTGAATTAGGCTTAGGCTAAAAAATTGCACTTTTAAATCGTATTGATAACCTACATTAGTTTGTAACTATGCCTAACAACCGTCGTCGTTTGCCTTTTACTAATACATAGATCTATTGGCATAATAGAATAGACATCCAATGAGTCAATATGGGCATTCTTTGAACATCGTTGACGTCACATAAGTCAAAAACAGGTTCGCGGTTTCCGAAGGGGTCACAAGCCGCAACCAGCTTAATGTAACAATCCATTGTAAAGTAGTATTTTATGCTTAATAATATCTTGAATGATAATTGTCGGTAAAAAGGTTTATTGTATGGATGTGAGGCTTGGACCCTAAAGAAGATCTGAGAAGGTGCATAGAAGCTTTTGAGATGTGGACTTATAGGCGCATGCTCTCTATAAGCTTGACCGAGAAGGTGACCAATGCCACGGTTCTACACCGAATCGGCCAAAAACGCACGCTCATGCCTACTGTTAAGCGGCGGTAAGTCTCATACTTGGGTCATGTTCTTAGACATCAGCGATACGACCTCCTGCAGCTGATAATGGACAAATTCACTGGAAAGAGAAAGGTCGGAAGAAGGAAAAAGTCGGAAGAAACCGGGATAGCGAATGCTGCTGAGCTGTTCCGCAGAGCTAAGGACAAGAAGGACTTGAGCATGTTAATCGCTAACCTTCACTAGTTTGAGAGGCACCTTTAGAAGAAGAAGAAAAAGTTAAGGGGGTAATAAATAACTGTATTGCTAGCTATGCGCCCCGGCTTCGCTCCCTTTAGCCTTGTCATTAATGTGGCTATCATACGAAGAAAGATCCAGTAGTTCCAGATATAAGCGTGTTCAATCAAACAATCAAACTCTTTATTATGCATATTAGTACAGATTAGGTAGCATTTTCTGGTACTAGCAGTGTAAAACTAGAAAATAACTAAATAAATGTTTATTTTCGATGCAAGCCAAGAATTTCCGCGCCTGCATCCGATGCAGTGGAAACGGGACGTGCCGTTGTGATAAAGCGCGGGAAAATGTGTAACTTACGGAACAACGGATATGTTGCAAAGGATAGTTTTTACAAACTTAGATTAACAATAATAGAAGAAGAAGAAGAAAGAACAAGATAAACACCCTTAGTAATGTGAAATGAAAATGATTTTATTTAAATGGGCTACAAAATAGCACTTTTAAATCGTCGTACGTCAACTTGTTTTTTAGTTAGTTGACGTCATAAAATTACTTAAAGCTAAGGTTACCACCGCCTCCAAAGCGCAAGTGGAGAAGAGGCGGCGCAACAAGACAAGCACAAGCAGTGAAGCTGCTGCATTTTCTCCAAAGACGTCACTTTACAACATATGTCTTA
The DNA here is from genome assembly GCA_018467065.1 of Ephestia elutella. Lineage (NCBI taxonomy): Eukaryota > Metazoa > Arthropoda > Insecta > Lepidoptera > Pyralidae > Ephestia > Ephestia elutella. The sequence goes on along the minus strand of CM031577.1, from coordinate 1,184,432 downwards.
CAATTAAAGAAGTCTCTTTGTGGACAAATATAATGTCGATACAAAAACGTACGAACGAAACGAACGTGGTTATATGAGAGTGTAGATAAAATAACGTACGTAAGACACGTGGGCAAACTAAACTGGCAATGATCTTTGAATGATCAGAGTTTTGACTCGGATACTTTTTGTGCGAGACTGACCGTATATTTGTTTACAAACGAAGATTTAAGTAGAATTTAGTTAGATAATACGCTACCTAATACCTCAAGTACAGGTAATTTTATAACATTTTTCTCGTGTTATGAAGCTATGGCTAAGATAATGGATATGGATCCAAGTATTTGATCTGAATTTTAACTTCATACCAATGTCAAAAACTGTTGACAGAGACAAGACAACAAAGTGATCTTATAAGGGTTCCGTTTTTGCCTTGCGGTACGGAACCCTAAAAAAATCATCTGTGGTGTACAATAATTTATGGTTGCTTATGTAACCTTGTGTGTCCGCCCGTCCGTGACATCTGCTCGCTCGCTTATCGTAATCTGATCGCTTGATATCTTTCCTTATTGATAAATTGAACTGATCTGTCGGATATAAATTAATTAGTATACGTAAGTTTTATACCGCTATTAAAAATCTGCATTAGTTATAAGTACCCACTGATAATTATTTTCAGTCATTTTTTACACGACTGACCAAAAAAGGAGTGTTATGTTAAGTTTCTTTATTCCACTATAAGGCCTGAACGGCCTAACAGATTTTGATGTGAGAAGTATTTTTTATTTTTTAATAATTAGGTTGTTGTCATATACATAAAGTACAGCCAATCCATATACATACAAATAAATAAAATTGGAGTGTCTGTCTGTAATCATATATACGACCTTTAGAGACATTTACTTATACTTTGCAATTTTAACTTTTACAATCCATACCGCTAAGAATTTATTTCAACATCTCTATAAGAGTAATAATGATTTGACCCAATCTATTACGACTTGGCTCTTGGCATTACCATCGACTATGACAAATAACTGATTGTAAATCAATTTAACTATGAAATGTGTGACTCATGAGACGAATAAATGGAAATCATTCCCATCAGCGGTTGTGGTGTCATTATTTTCTTCAAAAATATCCCCCCTAAGCCTGCCATCGACACCTTGGGTGGAACACAAGTAAAAGTAAACGTTAAAAGGCAAGTAAAAGTTACAAGACAATTAAAAGTGAAGTTTTGGATAATAACATCTAATTTAGACTATTTAATCAAGTTTAATAAAAAAATAAAAAGTTAAGTCTTGGGGAATAACCCAAGACTTAACTTTTTATTTTATCATAACTTGCTTACTTACATAATAAATGTTATAAGTATTTTTTATTTTATTTTAGCTAATAGGTCTCAATGCTGGACAAAAGCCTCCCCCTCTCCTCTATCGCTTGCTAGCTGCTGCCACCGCCTATCAAAGTAAATATATAAATCTTTTAATTCATATTCAGCTAACATTGCTTGTAAACATTTGCGAGAATTGCGATAACCGAATAAAAAAAACACACGAAACAGCATTGAATAGCTGGGACCTGCACTCGATTCAATACACACCAGCGGCAATCGCTGAGAGCAGGCCGCACTCCGCTCGCTAAACGAAAAACACGGAACCAATGGTGTGTAAAGGCCACCAACAAAGTTCCAATTAGGGTGGCGACACACTCAATGTAAGGTGCTGGTTTTCTAAGCACCATGAAGCAAAACCATATTTTATGTACACACCTCACGGCCACATTTTTTTATATAGAATAGTAGGCAAACGAGCATGCGGGTTGCTTGATGGCAAGCAGTCACCGCAGTCCATAGACACCAACAACCCTAAAAAGGTCACTGATGCGTTGCCATCTTTTTGAGAAATCGAAAGGCTCTTTTCTTGAATGCCCCAATGTTAACAAGCTAATTATTAAAAATAAAAAACACGACTGACAAGTTTTTACTCAAAAAGTACATACAAACATATAAGTTATATACATTTTTGAAATCGCCTTCTACAGCCCTTCAATTTGATACCCCACTCGATAAGATTGATAAAATTTTATTTTTTTGGTCTGCTATTTATCGCATATATAATCCGCCATTTTATTTTCATGGTGACGTCATATAGCCTATGTCACTCGGAGGAATGCAAGGAATCTAAAAATACATCTCACATCAAAATCGGTTAAGCCGTTCAGGACTTATGGTGGAATAAAGAAACTTACATACATACATACATACATACATACATACATACATACATACATACATGAACCCTGAAAACATAACACTCCTTTTTTGGTCAGTCGTGTAAAAAGCAGTCACGGCAATCGAGTCGATTTTACTGCCAACCTGCGTCGTTGTTTTACATCAAAAAGAAATAACTATGCGTTCGCACAAGCTTAATGACAATTTGCTTGATAACGAAAGATCTAAATGATTCCAGGTCATTCGTTACTGCTCAGGCGCAGGCCAGGGTTTTGAGATGGCGTTAATCGTGCGCGTGTGTCCTCAACTTTAGAAATAATAAAGCAGTCGGCACACGGGCGGTCACGTTCGCATCCCGCACGCTATCTCACTGGATGCACCTAGCTTCCGCCGCACGCCCTTCAAACATTGCCTCTATGGAAACATTAACCTTGATTTTCATATTTTTAATAAACGCAACTTCACTCCCGTGGTCTTCAGATGTGAATCCTTCAGGGACCTCTGAGCGAGATGAAAAGTATCCATGTCTTGACAGCAATATAGCATTTATAACATTAGCAGGAAGGAAGTAGGTCAGGATATTGTTTTTTTTTAACGTATCATGTATAATCTTACTGATTGGAGACTTCATGATTTGGCTAAAAAATATGTAAGAATACATGATAAGGGAATAATTAAAAAAAGAGAAATAATAAATCTAGCCACAGAATTTTGTATATTGGCCCACAGAATATTTTATTTGGCCCCGTGATCAATCTTCTCTTTTTATAACTAAGCAACGGGATAATGATTTGGCCTCTAATATACTAATTCGTCTTTTTTACAACGCCCACTAAATATTTTAAAGTAAGCGTCAAATAAAGATCACCAATTAATTTCTTGTCTTTCTGTCTGTATGTATGTATATAGGTACGCGTTTGCACGCAAAAACTTCTGGACGGATTTGAATGAAACTTTTTTGTGGTACATAGCTATTAAGTCTGGGCAACATATAGGCTATAACTGATTTTAAAAATTGGAACAGCTAAACTATAATAAATATGAAATCGTGCCTTAACAAAAGTCGTTCAACCTGATGAGCATTTTCTTCTGACGTATAAAAATTGAAGATCTGGAACATCTGATGAAGAACTGCAAGAGACCAGCTACACTATAACATATATGGAAATGGCGCCTTAGCAAAAATCGTTCAACCTGATAAGCATTTTCTGCTGACGTATAAATATTGAAGATCTGGAACATCTGATGAATAACTCTAAGAGACCAGCTACACTATAACGTATATGGAAATGGCGCTTTAGCAAAACTTGATTAATCTGATGAGCATTTTCTGTAGACGTATAAAAATCGAAGATCCAAAACATCTGAAACAGTTTGGAACATAAAAAGACTTTTCATCTAAGCGAAACTCACGCGGGCGAAGCCGTGGGCAACAGCTGGTAGACCATAATTCTTTTATCATGAAAATGGCCACCGCACGATTTGGTGCGACTGCGCCAAATGACAGCGACCGGCCATTTACACCAATCAGAGAGGATTGAGAGAGGGCCATTTATTTATTTTTATTTTAATACAAAAAAAACAAAGGCGGACTTAAAGCCTAGGGCTTTTTCTACCAGTCAACCAACTGGGTGATAAAGAATCAGTAAAGTGTAGCACCATTCGATTCATGTATATGAGTTATAAAATTAGAAGCCAAAAGAATTACTATTTGTTGCCGTATATCAATATTTAAGAAGTTTATTGCTTGAATGCATATTAAAAATTTAGATGCTAAAAAATAATCGCCGTGCTGAGTTATATTTAGAGTAACTTACTTATATTTAGGCTTACTATAAATTAGATAAATAGTGGCTAAGATAGTTTTATTTTGATGCGCGTCGATTGTGGCTAACTTAGTAATTTAGAAAGCAATTTATTTAATTAGAGGTGAATAATGAAGTCAGTTTAATTAGTACCCTAATTATAAAGCTATGGTGTCGATGACAACGTAAGGACAAGTGACAAGTGTCCTACGAATCAAGTAAACTGAGGGAAATTAACAACTAAAATAAGATTTTTTTTTTAAGAAACATAATATATGGAAAAACAGATGGTGACAGCAAAAGCCAATTTATTTTAAATTAAACTAAAGATATGGCATTACAATTTTTGATAACGGACTGCACATATGGCCCATTATCAATGAAGATAAAAGATAAAAACTTTATCAAGTTATGTGTTTGTAAACGAGCAAACGAATTGATTAGTTGGTTGGTAAGTTGGTAATCAAATTCAAATTTTTTATTCGATTTCAGTGATTTCAGTCCACCGTAAAAGGAACAGGGAACAGGCGGGAATGGTGAAGTGTACCCAGTGGATCTAACTCTCTTTCAGCCGAAAGACGTCCACTGCTGGACAAAGGCCTCCCCTAAGGATTTCCACAACGACTGGTCCTGCGCTGCCCGCATCCACGCGCAACCCGCGACCTTCACCAGGTCGTCGGTCCACCTAGTGGGAGGCCTGCCAACACTATGTTTTCTGGTTCGTGGTCGCCACTTCGAGGAACTTTTCTGCCCCAACGGCTATCTGTTCTACGTGGAGCTATGTGCCCCGCCCATCGCTGCCACTTAAGTTTCTGCGATTCTGCGGATCTGACTAGAATTAAAATATTATGATAATTGGCAGTGGAACAATTTGGGGGATCAGACAGTCATAATTGGAGCGAACGAATATCTAATCGTCCAGTATCAGAATTCATAAAGAGAATACTAGGAAATTCAACCATCCAGGCACCCAAAATTAATAGGTCAACGGTAAGGTACGAAACTTCAGCTAAATAACCTTCAATGAAATATCTACAAATACTGCACAGTTAAAGTTTAAGAAGGATCTGTAATTTGATATTCGATGTTGACAAACTCCAATGAAATACATGGAGAACTTGCAATGCCGTTTTCGTTGTTTAAACAACTCCAACTAAAATGGGGTCTATGTCAGTTCACCACGGTCAGTTTGTACGATAAGGAATGGTTAATACGAGAAAGTTTGAATAGTTGATAGCCGAGAATAGAGAGTGTGTAGTAGGCGAATGACTTGACAAGAGCACAGCTCTTAAATGAAGAAGATGCAGTTTGGGCATGTTGGAGAGGATGGATAGAAAAGAGACCAACGAAAGGTATAAAGCTTTCAGAGGTGAATGGAAGAGTTGGTCAGGGTCGACCTCGGCGAAGTAGTCTTAACTACGACCAGATTGGTGGACCTCCTTCCTAAAAAGGGACATATTACTTCAATCCGCTTTTGCCCGCGGCTTCGCCCGCGTGAATTTCCCACGGAACAGTGCTTTTTCCCGGGATAAAAAGTAGCCTATGTGCTATTCCAGGTCATTATCTACCTCTGTACCAAATTTCATCGAAATCCGTCCAGTAGATTTTGAGTGATTGAGTAACAAACATCCTCACAAACTCACAAACTCACAAACTCACAAACTCACAAACTCACATCCAAACATTCGCATTTATAATATTAGTATGGATTAGCTTTTGCCTGCGGCTTTCGCTCGTGGAATGTTCTCCTCTCACGGGAACAGTGCTTTTTCCCGGGATGAAAAGTAGCCTATGTGTTATTCCAGGTCATTATCTACCTCTGTACCAAATTTCATCGAAATCCGTCCAGTAGATTTTGCGTGATTGAGTAACAAACATCCTCACAAACTCACAAACTCACAAATTCACAAACTCACAAACTCACATCCAAACTTTCGCATTTATAATATTAGTATGGATGAGAGCACTCCATCACCGGCAATATGAGTACATGTATGAAGAGAGTGATGAGTGTAGTGTAGAGGAAGCGAGAGAGATCTGTAAGGATCGTGGCAAGTGGAAATCACTAGTCTCTGCCTACCCCCACGGGAAAAAAGCGTGATAATAATTTAATTCGTCACACTATACTGTACATTTTTTGATGACGAATTGACTGTTTTGGCGAGTCTACGTAAACCCCTGAAATGGACGATCAACATGACGAAACGAACACGTTCTTGAAAAATTATACATGGAAAGGCATAACATGTGCATTATACTTGGTACCAAATGTTTATACTCCAGACAATCTCTACAGATGCCGCCGTGAGAACCTGGAAAATTACCGAAAACCGCAAATCAAGTATTGAAATGGTTTGTCATGCATCAAGTCAGTCATCAAAATTCAAGGTCTTTTTATATAGCTCAAAACTTAGGCACAAAACTACGAACTACCTAGTCACAATAATATAATTTACCTAGTTTGATAAATCTGACACTTAAGTAGTTATCGGAATTTTCAATACTAAAAATTAAGTTTGAGAATGAGAAAAATGTTCACCCCTCAAGTACACAAAATATTAGAGAAGATAATTTCAAATGATAAGCAACTATTATCTCAAGACAGATAGCTTATCATAGTTATCACATAAAATGTGATTATGATCTGACCAAAACAAGCTTAAGAGAATTTTCATCTGACAAATGCTAATGCTTCAACTTGAGTAACTTAGTTATAACTTTATTCTAAACTAGCTCCCCGCCCCGGCTTCGCACGGGAGGTACAAACATAAATTGTAGGCATAATGTAGCTTTCTATTGGTGTATTTTTTTTTTATCGGTTTAGTAGTTCCGAAGATTCATCAAACATCATCAGGGGGTGCCATCTTCAAAGAAGATCACCCCTACAAACTTATATATACAAAACATTATTACTACAAACTAAGTACATAGTGATGTACATACGATGCAGTGGTGGGGATAGCGCTGTCTTAACACAGTTTGTATGCTCCCACATTATCCCCCTTCAAGTGAAGCGTACACGGGGTTTGACGACTCTTCCATATCTCTATATAAAAGCTCCCACACTCACAAAGTTACAAACTAACAAACACTTTCTCTTTATAATATTAGAATGAAGTATGATTTAAAGAAAACCATAATGATTACGTCAATAATATAATTTTCCTAGTTGCTAACATCAAAAAACCTTGATATTGCCAAGACTTGCTAACAAAGTCGGTGCTCGAGGACTTACGAGGTCATTTCCAATTCGGAAGATAGTACTAATTAAGTGTCTAATAATGCGAGGAATTTTTATACAATTTTACAAGCAAAGAAAAAGACAAGTACCTATTGATTTGTATATGTGTGCGTGTATACTTCAGCTCGACAGCTCATTTTCATTGGTGTGCGTAAATTTGCAGGAAGCAAGCATGTCATGATGAACTGCCGTCATGCTTGAATTGAAAGCACATTATAATGCATTGGTCACCAGGGCCAAGGCACATGGAGGGCACTTCATAGAAACGGGGCATCTTATATACCTACTACTACCACAGAATTAATATAAGTACTACTACAAATGAAACTTAATCAATGTGTGCGTTTTCATAGTCATAGCGTCCCAACCCAATCCGCAAACGAACGGGGGAGAAGTGCGGGGTGCGCTATATTTCGGGAGGGGCAGGGAGCTTCCTTTCTGTATGTAGTACTTATATTAATTCTGAGGCCAAGGTTTCAGCTTGAAAAATCTGATACCAGTAGCTCTTCTTCTTGCAAAAACAATGGGCTATAAAACAATTGCACAAAGGCAACTACAGTCCCATTTCAGTAAATTACCGATATACTTAATTGAAGTAGAATTTACAAAGCTGTATTTTCTGTGCACCGCAATTTCTAATAGGTGAATATTAATGTTCTGTCAGCCAGTCGGCAGAAACAATACGCTCTTGTTGCGTTAACAATAAGAACTACTCTTGCATGCTGAATACAAATATGGCAGACCATTCATTGGTATGCAAACGGAACAACCAAACACAGGACACATTGTCGCAGACATAGGTATGTAACAAATAGATAACTCAAGCGTCGTCGCTCGTCGCGATTTGTACGAATGTCTTATAAATTAGTTTTACTTAAACTTGAAACTGTATCTAATAGAACTTGTTTATTTAGTTAAGAACTGCTGGCAGATGAAAAAGGAAGCAGAGCGCTAAACGCCAAATTAAAGACGTTTAAACAAAGAGAGACAAGTAATACATTGTATTTATACTTCCTTTCATCTATCACTTATGCTAATATACTGATATTTTAGTTTACTGTCGGTATTAACTGATCGCCTGCCTCCCTCAATATCCCATTACTTAAAGGATTGGCAGCGCGCCCGTGAACTCAACGTATTGCTAGCGTCCGTAGACTAGTCGTCTAGGTAAACAGACCATGCAGCAGGCCGTTGCTGTTTATATTTAAAAAAACTGCATTTACTCAACTCATTAATTGTAGTGTCCATTTTTATTTAGGGTTCATTTTCTACAGTTTTATCGCTATTTGCCTCAAAAATTTTTACAAAATCCATCCATTTCTTGTTTTTGCCAAGAACTAATTTGCCTTATCTGAAACATAGTATATTAAATACGCTAAAGATAATGTATTATTTAAAAAAAATATTAACTTAAAAGCCAAGAAAAATCAAGATTTGTTTTCTCTATTTAATATTATATCATTTGGTCTGTGGTTACAGATAATACAAAGTAGTACATGCAATCAGTAAATTTAAAATAGCAATAGCGATAAGATACTGTACAAATGGCGTGGGGTGGGGAGCGTTATATGTCATTTTTATCAGCCTGTCAAAATAAAGTATCTAAGTAATTATCAGCAGTTTTGCTGGAGCGAAAAGTTGTTTTTCGCGTGGCAACATGCGAAATCGCGACAAGGTCGAATGAATGCGTAATTAAGAAATTTAGCGATAATGACATGACAGTGACGTCGTGACCTCCATGGAGCACTTGCTAGGAAAATATTGTTATAAAACAAATTATATTTAATTGAGTATAGTTTTAGAACTAAGATACACAAAAACGCCTGATCGCGGGCGCGACCTATTCGAAGTTGATGAAAAGCGAAGTCGATGGGGAGAAAAAGGTATGGTCGGTTTTCTATGAGAACGTGGTCGCACCGCCTTTTGGTGGACTTTTATCTTTTGTTTGGATCAATATCATTAGAAAACCTACCGCATAAAATTCCTAACCCGAGGAGAAAGTGAAAGGTCGATTTCCTTACATCTGGTATAAACCTACTCATCCAATAGACAAGTATAAAGCATAATAACAACAACGTTAGATAAGCTTTTGAATTTAGCAGCATATTCTCGCGTGTCATTCATTAAGTGAGGTCTGGTAGGTATACGTTCTATGGCATGCGAAGAACGCTATAATTTATTGTTGCAGTTTCTTATCTCACGGGTGTTTTATTTATTGCGATGCTCTGGAATTAAAGAGGTTACTCATTATGATGTCAGTTGAGTCGTTAGAATTGCTTTATAGTTAGGGCTCTTTGCAGACTACCATTTAAATAAAGTAAGAATTTAAAGGAACCTGGAAACGTTTTTAATTTTTTTTTGGTAAGGCAATCACCACAAATATGTATACGTAATTCTCTCTATGCAGGCACAGTACAGGTACTAGCACTATTCATACAACAAAACTACATCAATCGCTCTATAAAAATCACATCGAAATAATACTTATCGAAACGTTTAGGCGCATAATGGTAAAAGTGCAAAATGGTAACCGCTTGAAAAATGGTAAAAGGGCAAAATATTAAAGGAGCAAAATGTTAAAAACGCAAAATGATAAAAGAGCAAAATGGTAAAAGCGCGCACAATGTAAAATAGCAAAATGGTAAAAGCATAGAATTGTAAAGATTTCAGTGCTATAGTATATGAGCTGTCAGGATTATATTAACACCATATTGGTGAATTGTCAAGTAAAATTCAAATTAATCTAGAAAAGTCTTTATTTTATTTTTTTCAAAATTATATAAATATGTAATCAACATTCATAATAACATGAATGGTTCATGTAACATTGTATAATGCGCATCATCACATGATAATAATCAAAGAGTAATAATAATGTTTTTGGTAATTAATATAGTAGACAGGTATGCGTGTAATACTTGCTGTTCTCAACTGGTACACATTTCCAAAATTGATTACGATGATTTGGCCGGGGTTGTTAAAAGGTTGAAAGTTCAGTCCTCTCCGGGTCCTGATGGTGTTCCAACGTTTATAGTAAAGGATTGCCTAGAAGTTCTAAAGGATCCACTCTTATATATCTATAACCTAGCTCTTGAAAAATCCGAATATCCGGATACCTGGAAGATGAGTAATGTGACTCCTGTACACAAATCTGGAACAGCCAACGAGGTCACAAATTTTCGCCCCATAGCAGTCATGTCTATTTTTAATAAAATATTTGAAAGTATAATTGACGCTTATATACGACGGCAGATAGACATAGACACCTGGCTCGACGACTCACAACATGGGTTTCGCGCTGGTAAATCCACAGTAACAAATCTTTCTAATCTTGTTGATTATGTAAGTGCCGAAATGAACAATGGCAGACAGGTCGATGCAGCATACTTTGATTTTCAAAAGGCTTTTGACCTGGTAGACAATGACGTACTATTGGATAAATGCTCAGCTATTGGATTTGCTCCTAGACTTTTGAAATTTTTAGCTAGTTACCTTTCTAACCGATCCCAGCGAGTAAAACTTGGAATATTTTTCTCAAAAAGCTATTATACCAGATCGGGCGTAAGCCAAGGTAGTACGTTGGGACCTACATTGTTTCTTATAATGATAAATGATCTTCCTGGAGTTTTAACTTCAGCCAGATGTTTATTATTTGCCGATGATTTAAAATTATTTATTGGGGTAAATAGTGTTGCAGATACAGAAAAGCTACAGGGAGATATTGATGCGGTGCTAGAGTGGAGTCAATCGAACAATCTCTACTTCAATGTTTCTAAATGTAAAGTAATAACTTTCAGTCGCTCTTTTCCCCCATTAGTGCCAAGTATCATCTCAACGGAACATTGATGGAACGAGTATCAGAAATACGTGATCTGGGAATCACTCTGAACTCAAATCTGGATTTCCATGATCACATTATTAACATGTGTAAAGAGGCTTCTAGAGCACTGGGATTTATCCTAAGAGTAGCGTCTGAATTCGATGACAATAAAGTTGCCATGACGCTGTACAATGCTTACGTTAGGAGTAAATTGGAGTATGGAGCAATAATTTGGGATCCATATGAAAGTACGTACGCTGTTATAATTGAGAAAGTGCAGAGGAAATACGCAAGATGGTTATATAAAAGAGCCTACGTATACTACCCGTACCTTTACCCGTCTGCTTTTGTAGTAGGTATGGTGGATTTGAATACTTTGATATTCCGTAGGAAAATGCTTCTTTTAATCCATTATTACTTAGTACTTAATAATAAGGTAAACAATAAATCCGTATTAGAGCAACTAGGATTGCATGCTCCCTCACGCTGGAATCATCGGGGAGGAGATGTTTCTCGAAGAAGAACGCACTTGCTCACCCCTCCGCCTGTCCGCACGTGCTATGCGAGGAATGCTCCAACTGTGAGAGCCCAGCAGCTGCTCGGGGACATGCTCATCAAACACAATGAGGCAGATATATTTAATGACTCTTTTGATATATTTACTCGAAATGTTATGATGTACCTAAATTCAATTAATTTTATAATATAATATGATCTAATTATTACTATTTACCTTAATTTTCAATCTTTGTTAATTTTTTTTTTTTTATGTATGACATGCAGGTGTTTTGGATTTATTGTCTGTGAATCTGGATGTATCTTTATGAATAAATGAAATAAATGAATAAATGAATAGTATCTTTTAGTTAGTTTAGTATCCTTTAAGACAAGTATTAAAACTTACTTTGTGTGATTTGACAGTGTGTAAGTAAGTATATTTTTTTTTTACTATGTCATTTTGGCCATTAAAAATATTTTTATTTTATTTTGATTTTATCATGAATGTTGGTTATTTGATTTTGAAACTATACATATATTTTCCGAAAATTGTTCACGTTTTATTTATATTCTACTAGTTAGGGAGTCACAATTCACCAATATGATGTTAACATGGTCCTGGTAGCTCGTGCACTGAAATATTTACCATTCTGCGTTTTATACCATTATGCGCCTAAACGTTATCGAAATACCTAGTACGACTGAATTTTCAATTGTATTAAGTAGGTACGTAACCTTCTGCACTTGTCAGGTTTTTCTATCACATTTGTGATCGAAGACCACAATGTTTTGTAAGAATCTCTATGGGTTTTTCCACACATGTATACATTCGCGCACACAAACTCATGAATGAATACGTTCACATTCGCTATAATGCATTGAACCAACTACATATAGTTGCATCCCCGCCGGCTTCCTGGAACGATTAATTCTCGCATCGTAAATCAGGGAACGACGATCGATCGAAATACTCGTAATTTATTTCCGTGCGAAACATACGATTTATTAAATGGCCGTACAGCTTCGTCAATATGCTTCTATTGCTGTTAAAAAAAAGAGTATAGGTATAAGAGTATAAAAGACTTCTGGAAAAATATAGGAAATAGAGGGGGCTGACTAAAGGTTCAAGTTTCTATATTTGTTAAAGTGAAAGTTTGCAAGCTACTCCAAAAATCTATATATATATATATAGATTTTTATGTAACTCATAGGTGACTGATTGACATAGTGATCTATCAACGCACAGCCCAAACCACTGGACGGATCGGGCTGAAATTTGGCATGCAGGTAGATGTTATGACGTAGGCATCCAGGCTGCCGCGGGCTAGTATCCCTATAAAATTCCGGATTTACTTTACCCTACAAGAATTTCTCTATTTTATATTTAATCTATACATATAATAAAACAGTAAAAATATTTTGTCTGTACATTTAATATTTTTGACTGAAATGGATAGAGGGAGACCTAAAAAGAACAATAGAAAGCAAAAAAATTTTTTTGGAATTTCTTGTCTGTCTGTCTGTCTGTCTGTCTGTCTGTCTGTCTGTATGTATGTACGCGTTTCACGCAAAAACTACTGGACGGATTTGAATGAAACTTTTTTTGTTGTATAGCTATTAAGCCTGGGCAACATATAGGCTATAATTCATTTTGAAAACTGGAACACCTGATGAAGAACCATAACGGAACAGCTAAACTATAAGTAATATGGAAATGGTGCCCTAACAAAAATCGTTCAACCTGATGAGCATTTTCTGCCGACGTATAAAAATTGAAGATCTGGAACATCTGATGAAAAGCTCCAAGAGACCAGCTACACTATAACATATATGGAAATGGCGCCTTAGCAAAAATCGTTCAACCTGATGAGCATTTTCTGCTGACGTATAAAAATTGAAGATCTGGAACATCTGATGAAAAGCTCCAAGAGAGATTTTTCATCTAAGCGAAACTCACGCAGGCGAAGCCGCGGGCGACAGCTAGTCAAATATAAGTATTTAAAAAACAACGGATGTACAATGTAACGGAGAGTTAAATTGCTAATTGAAAAAAATTGGGCTATACGCGGCTCCGTAATGATATTAAGGTGCAACGATGCATTTTCATGAGAGTAATTACGCGTTGAGAGTACCAAGCAAATTAAAATGTTCGATACTTAACAACTTTCGTTATTGTCAATGAATATTTAATTTAATTTAAAAAACCTTCAAATAAATTTGGCGATTTAATTATCATTAAATAAAATTCAATTTCAGATAAGAGAGATTGAGATGCCAAATGGCGCAACATAGAGCACTATTGAAAATTGTAACAAAATGTACATTTACCTATGACTGACAAAAATAAATGAATCTGAATATGAAGATTTTTATTTTCTTAAACATATCAAGTAAGTACTGAACGTATTTTATTGCGGTTTTCACCAATGTTTTTGCTGCGGGCAAAAGTTAGTTGGTAATATTCTATTTCCATTACAAATGGCGCATCGGCTTCATACTGCGTATAATCTGGTTTGGGGTAATTATGCGCGTTTAGTTATTAGCTAGCTAATTCTGATAAGACCAATAAAGCAATTTTATGATTTGATCATTCGACAGATAGTTCACTATCGACTGTTAACAAGATCACGTGATGACCGAAGACGTTTACTATCTATGATGATGACAAAACTACATAATATTGAAAGAAAAAGTTGATTAATAATTATTTAGATAAGTATTTACTTCGTTTAGTTTTTTTTTCTAGCTATTTATGTCCCACTGCTGGGCAAAAGCCTAATTCCCTCCACTCATCTCTGTCCTTCGTCTTTTCCTTCCAGTTCTTATAGAATCCCGTTAAATCATCAGACCATCTCGTTCTTGGTCTCCCTCTCTTCCTATAACCATTCCTATAAGTTTAGTTCTTAGTAAGCACTTATATTATACCTATGTAAAGTCGAGGTAAGACACTAGTGTAATAATTTAAAACAGAATCCAGATTCGCCTGTTTAAAAAATCACGAAACGCACAACAGCTAAGAAGCTCCGGTAATCCCAAGGGACCACATAACATCTCCTCAGGAAAACCTCCACGAACGGCTCCCATATTCTACCCCGACATTACGACGGAACCTTTGTTTTTCGGGTCACGGACTGAAAGTATTTTAAATAAAATACGAGCCCAATTTTATGTGAAACTTGTTCAATAACAATAAAGATGGCGTGTAATGAAAACGGGGAGAGGAATATTGCATTTTTAACCCTGAAGCAAAAAGCGGGATGTTAACTAATGAAATCCTGTGTTTGTCTTCTACTCGTGGTGCCTAAAAAGTGAAAAAAAAAAAATCTACTCAATAAAATAATTATTGCATTTTAGTGGGGAGGAAAGCAGCAAAGCTCAAATAGGACTGGACAATGTTTTCAGGATGCCGCAAGACAGGTGGGCTAAAATAGCCTCAGAATGGGTCCCTCCCTGCTGGAGGACGTCGAAAAAGGGGCCGCCCCAGATTGAGATGGTCGTATGATATGAGTGTAACGGATTGGAAAGCTAATGCACTGGATAGACAGGAATGGCGAACCAGAGAGTCCATTTGTCCAGCAGTGGGGCACTCTCTCTCTCTCTCTCAGCCGAAAGACGTCCACTGCTGGACAAAGGCCTCCCCCAAGGATTTCCATAACACTATAGGCTAATAAAAAAATTGAACTTCATTTACCTAGAAGAGGAATTATTTCGGTAGTTAGAAAGAAACTGAAGCAAATGAAGCCTATGGCGGAAGCAAGTTGAAATACATTTTGGACGAACTAATCAGACGGACACCAATATTTTAATTGATCGGGTCACTGCACGCGTGTTGAATCTTAAATCGGTTAAATTAGTCTATTAGGAGCTCGCTTGGATAAATAAACGAACAGGAGACTGAGTTAATCAGACATTGTAAAGTTGTTTATTGTTGTATTCTTCTTCTTCTCTCAGCCGAAAGACGTCCACTGCTGGACAAAGGCCTCCTCCAAGGATTTCCACAACGATTGTTGTATACGTGAAAAATATTTTATCCAATTACTAAATCAAATATGGCAGCCATGTAACGACCGTGACAATCAATATGTTCTATGCAGGGACTGGATACCGATATTTTCAAAATATCGATATTTTGAGGAAAATATCGATAACGGAATCGATAACTGACGTAAATACCAATATTTGTATCGCTATTATGGTGAACTGGTATAAAAGTATCGATAATTTTATCGATACCTAGTACTGATACCTAGGCTGCGAGGCGACGTTGCTAGATCGTGCACGTCACGTGTACCGCGGCCACCGCCGGCTGGCGCCGAGCGCGGGACTGCACGGTGTGGCAACAGCGCGCGCAAGCGAGTCGCTTGCATGAGCATTCATTTATTTGATGTTTTGTTGTAGTTCTCGCGCGACCACCTACTTTTGTATGTTGTGAAAAAATTGTGCAAAATAAATAAGACTACTTTAATACGAGTATAAGAATAAATGACAAGTGTGAATTAGAAATAGAGGGTAATAATACTGACAAAGGATATAAAATTAATTTTAATGAATATGCGAAGAGAATTTCATATAGCTTTTGCCCGCGGCTTCGCCCGCGTGAATTTCACACGGGAATAGTGCTTTTTGTCTTGATGTAAGGTACACTATGTCCTTCTCCGTACTTCTAACTATGAGTATGCGCAGAGATAGACAAATTTTTAATCGGATATTTTTACTCGAGTAATCATACGAATAAACTTTTATCCATGGAAATTCATCCGCAGATAATTTATATACGAATAAATTATCCGCGGATAAATTGGCCACGAATAAATTATTCGTGATATTATCCGTCATTTGAATCCATACTAATATTATAAATGCGAAAGTTTGGATGTGAGTCTGTGAGTTTGTGAGGATGTTTGTTACTCAATCACGCAAAATATACTGGACGGATTTCGATTAAATTTGGTATACGGGTAGAAAAATACCGGGAATAGCACATAGGGTACTTTTTATCCCGAAATTCCCAAGGGAGCGAAGCCCCGGGGCGTGGGTAGTAACGAATAAATTACGACATCATTTTCATTTTCATCATTTCATTTTATTAAAACTCAAGATTTTTTGTGTATGTCCCCAACATAGATATAGCGATTAGCGACTATAAAAGTTGGATCATGATTACTTATAGGCAGATAATTTGTAGCAATAGCATATAAAGTGGTAGCTCAATTTCCTCAAAGTAAAGGTTTTTTAAGATTTTATTCAGAATAATATTAGAAATCACGCCATCCATTTCCAGGCAATTGGTGCAGATATAAACCCCTGCCAGACATAGTTACTTTACTAAATTATAGTTATATTTGTTTTATTACAAAATCTGAATTTAATGTTACTTTGGGAGGCCCCAAGGGTGCTTTTTATACCTATAAACATCATCCTTGCTAGCCATATTACCTGCATAAGCAACTAAGATCCAAACTTTATACGTAGTCGCTAATATTTTCACCCGTATATACCACGCAGAGAAACATTCAGCATTTTTAAAATAAGGTAGGTTTGGTCGTCGCGGACTCTCGGTTTATTTATGTGCCAAAAATAACAGACAATTTGACATGTTTGACATTTCAAATCAGACTGACATAAAAAGTTTCGAATTCTTAATTCTTTATTTTCGGCCAGAAGAAAAGTTTAAGTTTTTATTAAAGAAAATTAGTGTAGTAGCACTAAAAATAATAAAATAAAACTTTTTTCCAAAAAAGTGAACCGACTTCCATCATAAAACTTAAAATCAAGAAATAACAATAAAGAAAAATGTATTGGCATGCTACCTACTGAATGAGGTGAAGTCGGTGCCGAAAAAAATAAATAATCTAAATTTACATTAGAATCGTGTATACATTATGTTAAATGAAATATATATTAGTATTTATTTTATATATTTATTTATATGCTCCCACGTAATATCTATACTACATTTTATTTTAAACAAACCGTAATAATATACTTCTATATTTAAGTTCAACAACCGTTACAGTAATCAAGAAAATCAACACTACCAACAATTAAATTTTAACTAAATAGAAAATCCTTTAGCTTAATCAACTAAACTTTAACTTAACAGAATTTATTCTAATTAATGTAATTTATTTTAAATAGAATTCTAACGACAAAAATTGCAATTTAAAAATGATAAATTAGGGAGAAAAGCAAGTCAACCGTTGGACGGTCTGACCAAAAAGTGAAGCGCCGGCCGTTCGTTTCGCCAAATCTCGCAGCCACTCCGACGCCGCCGAGGTGGGGCAATCGATTACGTCACCGCACGCTAGGTAGCGCTGACTCCACGGTGTTGTCATGTTGGTGGCGACAACAATTACGAGTTTATAAAATGCCTAGCTAAACAATTACATAACACCCTTACTCCTGCACTTGGCACCGACTTCACCTCAATCAGTAGGTAGCATGCCAATACATTTTTCTTTATTGTTATTTCTTGATTTTAAGTTTTATGATGGAAGTCGGTTCACTTTTTTGGAAAAAAGTTTTATTTGTAATAAAGTTAAAAATAAATAAATGAAAATAAATGGCCCTCTCTGATTGATGCAAATGGCCGGTCGCTGTCATCTGGCGCACTCGCACTGAATCGTGCGGTAGCCATTTTCACGATAAAAGAGTATCTTATAGATATTCTTGTACATATAATAAAACAGTAAAAATATTTTGTCTGTACATTTAGTATTTTTGACTGAAATGGAAAGAGGGACACTTAAAAAGAATAATAGAAAGGATTTTTTATTTTTTATTTCTTGTTTGTCTGTCTGACTGTCTGTATGTACGCGTTTCACGCAAAATCTACAGGACGGATATGAATGAAACTTTTTTGTTGTATAGCTATTAAGCCTGGGCAACATATAGGCTATCTATAATTGATTTTGAAAACTGGAACACCTGATGAAGAACCTTAACAGAACAGCTAAACTATAAGAAATATGGAAATGGTACCTTTGCAAAAGTTTATCAATCTGACGAGCATTTTCTTTTGACTTATAAAAATCGAAGATCAGGATCATCTGATGAAGATTTCCAAGAGACCAGCTACTCTATAAAATAAAGGGAAATGGGACCTTAGCAAAAGTCGTTCAATCCGATGAGCATTTTCTATTGACGTATAAATAGACAGGACACGGGATAGGACAAAGAGGGACTCGGGGTGGGAGTGGCGGTACACGGGAAATTGTAGATAACGAGCAGATGAACATCGTTTATTGAAAGAAATATCACTTTTGATTCATTTTATCACCGCGACTGTACTACGAGTACTTAATATATTTCCGCCGGACATGGATGAAATTTTGAGTACTGGAGTTAAGATTACTAAGCGAAACTCACGCGGGCGATGCCGCGGGCAACAGCTAGTATGATCTATTATTTCACACGCTGAGATAATAATATATGATGTTGTAAATTGAAGTTTCAATTTGATTATTTTGAGGAGCTAGTTTTGAAGCTGTAAAATGTAAAATGGTGATAAGTTGTAAAATCTGTGGCTGAATTAGTAAATTACGTGGCAACTTACAAATTAGAAAGACAAGTTAAAATAATCGTTGATCTTTAATTGACGCTTACTTTAAAATATTTAATGGGCGTTGTAAAAAAGACGAATTAGTATATTAGAGGCTAAAGCATTTCCCCGTTGCTTAGGTATAAAAAGAGAAGGTTGATCACGGGGCCAAATAAAAATTCTGTGGCTGGACTTATTATTTCTCTTATAATATTAGTTAGGAATGAATGAATGAAATATTTTATTTGCTGAATATAGGTACAGATAAGATCTTAAATTAATATTTATTAATTAGGATTACATCATTTGGATGAAGATAAAAGAGAAGAAATTGAGTCGTCAATTAATGAATATACATCAGTTTTTGCTAAAGATAAATATGATATAGGAACTGTGATCGGACACGAAACTAGAATAGATTTATTGGTAGACAGATATTGCAGTAAAAGAACTTACAGATGAATGGTAGAAGCTAAAAAATAAATAGAACAACAAATAGCAAAACTATTAGATAAAGTTGATAGAAGAATCTTATAGTCCATTTGCAGCACCTGTAACTTGGGCATTTAAAAAGGACAACAGAAAGTTGAGATTGTGTATAGATTTCAGAGATTTAAATAAAATAGTAGTACCGCAAGCTCAACCTTTTCCAATGAATAATGTAATGGCTAAAACCAGGAATTGTAATTTTTTTTCAACGTTGGACATAAATTCTGCATTTTGGTATATACCCTTGAGAATAGAAGATAGGAAAAAGACAGGATTCGTTACAAAGGAAGGACATTTTCAATGGAAGTGACTGCCATTCATTTGGATAAAAAACTTCTCCAGAAAATTTTCAAACAATTTTGATTAATATATTAAGAGAGTTTGAATTAACGGATTTTGCAGTAGATTACATAGATGATTATATATTTTTTTCTAAAACATTTGATGAACATATTGATCATTTGAATCAATTATTAGAAGCTATCAGAAAAGAACGATTTAGATTAAAATTTACAAAATGGACCTTTGGATCAGATTCAGTAAAATTTCAAAAGCGTTAGACCATTAAAAGCTAATTTGGTTTCCATAAATAACTTTCCTGTTCTGAAAACTCAACAAATGTGCGACAATTTCTGGGAAAAATAAATGTTTACCATGAATATATTCCAAGAAGTTCTATTATATTAGACTCATTGAATAATTTGCTCAGAATGAAACAGAAATTTATTTGGACTGATGAATATCAAAAATCTTTAGAAACTGTAAAAAATCTCTTATGTTCTCAACGAATTTTAGAAGTTTTTGATCAAGATTTGCCATTTAACGTATATACTGATGCGTACATAGAAGGAATTGGTGCAATTTTGAAACCGGTACAGCCTCATGGTAAAGAAAAACCTGTAGCTTAATTTTCAAAAAAAATTGAACACTGCTTAGAAAAAGAAGAAGGCTATTTATTTAGAATCTTTATCCATTAGAGAAGCCGGTTCCGGCTAACAACACACGTGAGTATCCGTATTCAGACTATTTCTCACATTAATTTTAATCAAATTATTAAAAAGCCGTGAGATATTGGCTGATAGGTAAATCATTTACGGTTTATACAGACCTTTGGAAAATATGAATTTAAAATCAAAAACTGACTAAAAACTAGGAGATGTATCATGCAATTTATCAAAGTATGACTTTAATATAAAATATGCACCTGAAAAAAAAAATTAGAGGCTGATTGTCTCAGTAGAAATCCAGTATTAAGTCAGATGAAATCGAAGATGAGCAATTAAAAATTATGATTTTCATTAATTTACAAGATATTTCTTTGATCAAGTAAAAAACGACAAGTTCAAAATAATAAAAACAAGTTTATACTTATATTTGAAAAAGGTGGAAATAAACGAGAAAATAATAATATCTGAAGAGTTCAGTTTGAGACTTTTAAAAAAGATACATTAAAATATATGTCATATTGGAATTAGACAAATGCAGAAGATGGTTAGTTCAATCAATTTAGTGGAAAATTTGACCATAAATATCAGGAAGATCTGTAGGAATCTGATGTGAGATTTGTATCCTAATTCTAATATCCTAATTCTTATAATATTATAAATGCGAAAGATTGGATGTGAGTTTGTGAGGATGTTTGTTACTCAATCTACTAGATGGATTTAGATGAAATTTGGTATACGGTAGAAAAACACCGAGAATAGCACATAGGGTACTTTTTATGTCAAAATTCCCACGGAAGCGAAGCCCCGGGGCGTGGCTAGTCAAAAATAAATCAAGAGGACAAAACAAATTTGAAAGTATGTCTCATTTAGGTCCAGTAAACAGACCTTTTGAGGTAATGTTCATAGACACAATTAGTAGTTTTGGAGGCTCAAGATCTACAAAAAAATATTTACATCTATTAGTAGATCATTTTACTAGAGATGCTTTTATTCTGACGTCGAAAACACAGACTGCTAACGATTTTATAAAACTTGTCTTAAGAATAACAGATGCAGATAATATTGGTATAGTACTTACTGATAGAATTAATTCAAATTTAAGAGACGAGGGAATTCCTCTGATATTTACAACAGTAAATTCACTATTTTCAAATGGTCTTAGTGAAAGGTTGAATTAAACATTAGTCAACATTATATGTAGAATAAATAAAATTAAAACAAAAAGAGCTTGGGCAACTAAAGCACAAGAATGTGTAAATAAATACAACGAAACTATTCACACAGTTACCGAAGTTTCACCGGATTATCTTCTATATGGTGAAGATTTTACATGATTACCTAAGGAGTAGAAGGAAAAAAAATCGATTTGTTGGAAGATAGACAGATTGCGTTAAAGAACACTTTAAAATCACATGATTAAAACAAAAAACTCTTCGACAAAAACAGGCAAAAGTATGATTTTGAAGTTGACGATATGGTTTATGTGGAAAACGGAAACAGAGTCTAATCTTTTTCATATTACAAAACTAATTCCAGTATTAAATGAATAATGAGTAAGGAATGGATGTGGGTATAAAATAATAAGATAAGAAAATTTTCATAAGAAAACTTCCCGAATGGGAGAGATGTAAAAGAATATTATTCCTTTAATTTTAGGTAAGAAGGTTTCCTTTGTTCTACTCTGATCCATTGTTTGCGTATTTAATTATTGTTTGGTATAGAGAATCTCCATCGCCATACAGCGCGACAACGCCGCCAGTATAATGGAACCTTTTGAGCCAGGTACGATGCGGAGTGACCTATTAGACAATTTTTTTTTTAACGAAGCATGTTGCTGATACTTTTCTGTAGACTTTTTGACGAATAATGTTGCGGATATTTTTCTGTAGTCTTTTTGACGAAGCGTGTTGCGATTATTGTTTTAATTTCTTATTACATTTATTTACGATATTGAAATTTTATTTACATTTCCAGAAAACGACGTACACAGATACAGTAAAAACTAAAAACAAAGGCACGAAAGCACACCCATATATATTTACCCATAGGTATTTCAGTATCGGTATCAGTACTGATAATTTTGGAACTGAAATAAAATATCGGTACCAAGTATCGATATATCGATACCAAAATATCGGTACCAAGTATCGATATATCGATACCAAAATATCGATACCAAGTATCGATATATCGATACCAAAATATCACTACCTGTATCGATATTTCGATATCGATATTTCAAAAATATCGGTATTCCAGTCCCTAGTTCTATGTGTACTATGACTAAATTCACAAAATTGATTATGTTTCTTTCTAAATTCCAAGTGCACTGAACTGCAGTTTTTTAGTTTACTTCCTTCTACGCGTTAACAGTTAGTTCCAATTCAGTACACACACTTCAGCATGAAACTCTTGTTTACCGCGTAAAATATCGATACAGCACTTTTTTATTGGATCAGACCGGGAAGGGTCACTTTTTGAACAGGGCGAATGAGCTGGTCGTGTGTACACACATTTTTTGAAACATATAAGTATCATAGCCCTAGCTTTTTTTGTAGGTCGGGCACAAAATTTAAAAGTGAACGAGCATTTAAAAAAAAATCTTGTTGGGAACAGCGGGACAGACACCCCGAAAGATGGATAAGATCAAGGAGGACAACACTTTGGATCGGATGGCCGATCACTAACCTACTACACATAGAACATGTGTTATGTATTGTGAAGTAAAAGTTACAATAACCCATAGCAATCAGACTGTACACTTTAATACCAATATAGAGAGAGGTACCTAAATTGCTTAACTAAGTTAGAGACTCGAGAAATATAAATATAGCTATTGCTCTAGAGAAAGATATCACAATGCTTGGATCAATAAAAAAGTCAAATGTACAGAAACAAAAAGCTTTTTGTGTCTTTAAATAGACGAGGTGAATGTCACCTTTTCAATCAAGGAAACGTGGCGACCCCATGGAATCGCTGCGAGGGAAAGGGAACAGTCTCACATATTAAAACTGAGCAAGATTGATGGATTCATTTTAGTCGGATATGAAACAAATAGATCTTTCCGCAGATCTAATCAGTAAATCAAGGCCACTAAGGTAGGGAGGAATATATTTCTAAAAAAATAGCTATCATTATTAGAATTACCTTTCCATCAGCAAGATTTACATAGTCAAGTAATTTTATTAAAATATCTAGCTCCTGTTTAATAACATTTAACTTGTCATTTGACTCTATTCAATTCATGCTTCAGGACTTGGATAGCTCTATGAAAAACTTTAATATATTCTGTGACTTTGGCATCTATTTTTTGTTGTCGACTGTACTCAAAAACAACAATCAAAGTGACGCAATATGGTATCAATGGACCAAATTTAGAACCCGATATGGCCTCTAAGCGATATAAATAGGGATCGTTATGTTCTGGGGGTAAACATAACGTTGCCGGGTTATTTAGGGTGAAGGAACCTAAAAATAACAGCTTATGAAGAGGTAATGATCGGTGGTTGATGATGGTTGTGGTTAAGCTTAGATATTTCCGGGGATAAAACTATGCTGAGTGTAGATAAAGAAATATTTTAAAACTCCATGATATCTTACTTTATTAGCCTTTTCAATATATAGCAGAAATATCTTCTATAATAAATATTGCTAATTTTATTATATAAGTTTTTATATTGTACGTGCCAGCGTCATGCTTTAAAGTGTAGTAAGTATGTGTAGTAGTAGTTTAGTATTAAGTTAATTTATAGTATAGTAAACTTACACTAGTAACATAAAGACAAACCTCAGGGTTTTTATATGTTATTATTTACTACTTAAAATGAGTTTGTACTTTTATTTGATAAATCAAAAAATAAAATAAAATATGTAAGTCCTGAATTACTAGCCACATCCCGGGGTCTCGCTCCCGCGGGAATTTCGGGAACAAACGTATCCTATGTGTATATTATATATATATATATATCAAATCTTATAAGTTCTCTGTTTACCCCAAAGGTCGACTGTTAGATAATGCTTCTGCATTAAGTCCACCTATTGTGCCATACATTGTGTTTGTACAATAAAGGTTAAATAAATAAATAAAATAAATCTATTATATTAGTAGGATTAGTATGATTAGTTAGATAATTAGATCTGCCTTCAAATTACATACAAACGTATCCTTAGACTGTTTTAAAAAAAGCCATAAAATAATTGACATGAATACCCCTATTTATATACCAATATCAAACAGTCTTATCGTATAAACTAACAAAATGAAAAACGGATTCCCGCTGTTAAAATCCGTTGAGCCAAGGAACCCCAAGTAGGGGTGTGTAGTGTACCTCGCCACCTGGATCGGGGTTGGCTTTTTATTCAATGATTGCGTTGTATTTTGCAGTCAAATACATACACTCAAAAAATTATAATGAGGAAGTTATGATGGTAAGTAGATTACAATAAAATAACATTGTGCACAGGGTTTTTATATTTTTACCATGTTCTTTATTATTATCCTCAATATAACATTGATTAATATAAAAAAGTATAATAGTTGATCATTTTTCCTTCCGTACTAAAGTTTAATTTAGTTTCATCGAAATATCTTCATAGATTTAAGTTTTCTTTGAACTGAGGCATTTTCGATTTACCTACCTAAGTTGTTTTGATTTGTAACAAAATATCCCAAGAAGAGAAGGATCGACTAGGGGGTCTAAAATAGAAACATTGACGAAATATGATCTATTTCACATATATTAAAATAAATAAACCTCATAGAGTCACATATGAGGTTCATTTTTAAGTGGGAAATGGATCATTTATTTCAATGTGGCCATTTCAGACCCACTTACATTCCGTCTATTACAAAAGTTTGTTAAAACAGTTTTACACCTCGAGTAAAAGATCCTGGATTATTACGGTGTTAAAGTTAATACCAGGTTTAAAATGTGGTCTAAGACTAACCGAGGACAACATAAACCAGAGATCATCCGTGGTTTAAACGTTATTAAACAAAAAATTACAGTCATTCATTCTTTCAAAAATCAACACAACAAACCCCAAGTTAAACTAGGGGTCTCGCGGGTTTAACTTTGGTACCGCAAATATTCCAAGACTTAGCGTTAAACTTCGTTTTGTAATAAGATTTTTTTAGTCTATGGTTTAATCCAAGATTAAACCTAGTATAAAATTTAGTCCGCGTTTTGGAATAGTCAGTTACCACTTCGATCTGCTGCATCTGTCGTATAATCGGTCCAGATTAGGTTAGTATACTAATGTTTTACGTAGTATGTACGAAAAGCCACATCTGGTGGTTTCATTAATTTGAGCGCGCTTGAAACGACAATTTTAGAATACTAATTAAGGCGTGCGTTGACATTTGTAAGCAATTAATGTGTAATTTGCTATAACTTCTGCTAATCTCCAACGGTGCGAAAGGACTCAACGAAACCGCTTTGAAAACACGGTGAGAATTAAAGTAGTTTAATTTTAAAATATTTAACCTTTACTGTCCCAATGAAATAAAAATGTATTAGTTCTTTGTAATTTAAACTACGATTTTATTGATAGAAGAGCGCATTCCCATTAAACGGATGCTCTGAAGATTGTTTATGAAATAATTTATCCTAATATCTGTTTGCAATAACATTTAAGTTCACATGATTACCGAAGCAAGACCGAAACAGAGGCAAGCGAGATTAGATTGCAATTTCTAATTGTCAGCGTAACCAACCCACATAATACATAATAGTACAAGGCGTAACAGTCAATGCAAGTATGGAGACAACATCAATAATGCTAGTAAGTATCCTAATATCCATACTAATATTATAAATGCGAAAGTTTGGATGTGAGTTTGTGAGTTTGTGAGGATGTTTGTTACTCAATCACGCAAAATCTACTGGACGGATTTCGATGAAATTTGGTACAGAGGTAGATAATGACCTGGAATAGCATATAGGCTACTTTTTATCCCGGGAAAAAGCACTGTTCCCGTGGGAAATTCACGCGGGCGAAGCCGCGGGCGAAGCCGCGGGCAAAAGCTAGTATAATATTATAAATGCGAAAGTTTGGATGTGAGTTTGTGAGTCTGTGATGATGTTTGTTACTCAATCACGCAAAATCTATTGGACGGATTTCGATGAAATTTGGTATACGGGTAGAAAAAAACCGGGAATAGCACATAGGGTACTTTTTATCCCAAAATTCCCACGGGAACGAAGCCCCGGGGCATGGCTAGTTAAACATATAATTAACACACTCTGCAGTGGTAACTTACTTTGGGGCTAACTCAATCTGTGTGATTTGTCCGTATATATTTATATTTATTTATTTATCAGATGCAATACAGTGATTGTGTAGATCATTGAAGATGAAATTCATAGTAACCAGTATTTTAAGACAGACGCAGACAAAACAACAGGGGGCCGATTCTACTTATTACAAACTCTGTAAGATTTCTATGCGTTATTACGATTTTTTTGGACACAACTAAGGCACGATATAGTACGTTTGCTACTTGTAGAATCACGGGCCAGGGGGCCGATTCCACTAATTACAAATGTAGATGTCGTGTCTCAATTGTGTCTCAAGATCCAAAGAAATTAAAATAAAGTGA
The DNA here is from genome assembly GCA_018467065.1 of Ephestia elutella. NCBI lineage: Eukaryota > Metazoa > Arthropoda > Insecta > Lepidoptera > Pyralidae > Ephestia > Ephestia elutella. Next base: position 1,157,279 of record CM031577.1, on the reverse strand, counting down.
CAAGATGTCTGTAAGACTTCTATGTTTTATTACGATTTCTTTGGCTTTTGAGACACAACTGAGGCACGACATCTACGTTAGTTAGTTGTAGAATCAAGGGCCAGGACAGGTGATACAAACACTGGTTAAAACTTTACAACAAACTTTCATCAACACATTCACCTGTACAAGGTATCTATATATCCAGTCTTTCAAAATGTACCTCGCCGGTCGTCGGCGGCACAGGCACCGATTTATGCAAATGAAATGGTAAACCGATTACCAACGTTGGAAATTCTGAATCTCACCAGTAGGTATGAACACAGCACGAGTTTCAAAGACATAGTTAAACGATTTTCCAAGCTAACAGAGTCTGTCGTCGGCAGTGTGCCAACTGCGAGCACACCATATCTTTTACTCTATGACTGTTTATTGCAATTATTCGCGAATTTCGCAAACACTGCTCTCGATATTCCGTTGTGTTTGACAAGCGAAATGGCTGCCGAACCAAGTAATGTACATGTTATTGAAAGGTTTATTGTCGTGCGCGCATTGTATTGTAAAATAAGTGTTGGTTAAGTAGATATAATTCAATTAATTTGACCATGCAATTCCTAATATGCAAGTATATTATTTAAGAACAACCTCGAATTTAAATGAAATGTATTGCCAGATTCAGTGGTCTGGGTTTAAAATTATATTTTTGTTTGATTACATCCATCATGAAATGCTGAAACACACAGTTATTTTAATTTTAAATCACCATTTCAAAAAGGTTTAAAATCCAAAAGAGAAATCGGGCGGACGCCGGCGCCGGGTGAGACCACCCATGTTTTGTTTGTTTTCGAGCCATCCCCGTACTAGATACATTCGAATTCGAGCCTCGCCTCCTAACCCCTCGCCCCAATAATACCGGGCCATATCAGTCACGTGTGAAGTTTTTAAACCGCTTTTCAATTTTACCTTTTAAGCATTAGGGTTACGTAATCTAATGAAGCTTAACCATTTGTTCCTATTCCGATTTAAGTAATAAAAGGATACAAATAAGAAAAGGATAAATGCAAATTGCAGACCTCATTCTCAATAATTCTAACAAACAATTTATTATATTATCAATGTAAACAAGTAACTTTATTTAAGTAATTGTTAAGTATGGTTAGCCTACATCAGACTTGATTTAACTGATAAAATGAGCAGTTAAAGTTAATGAACATTTAGGCTACATTAGTGTGATCAGATACGTAAAACAATGCAATTATTTGATATGAAAACAATGTAAATATTTAGTATTATTCTATTAAATTGATACTTTTTGAGATATTTTAATTACTTAATACCGGACCTCCAAAGGTGATGCTTGCCGCCTTTTTTGTATGCGACAGAAGGAAACGTTTACGTGAGACAACAAGTGCGTTGACCTTATATTGTTTGTTGTTCGGAACGTCAGGAGCGTCAGAACCACTCAGAACGTTCCGATATAATCAGTATGGCACAAACCACTACCGCCGAAACCTTCACCCAAATAAAACATTGGTCTGACCATCCAACATAGTTGACAGATTTTTTTTTAGCAGAAAGATATAAATTAATGACAATATGGCCAGGCAGTAAGAAGATTTATTAATAACTAGCCTTCGCTCGCAGCTTTGACCGCGTGAATTTCCTACGGAAACAGTGTTTTTTTCCTGGGATGAAAGGTACACTATGTCCTTCTCCGTACTTCCAGCTATGTGTATACGAAATTTTAGGAAGATTGGTTCAGTAGATAAAGCGTGAAGAGGTAACAAACAAACAAACAAACAAAGTCACTTTCGCATTTATAATATTGGTTAGGATTACGTAAATACGAAAAAGTACTGGATACTAATCGGTACAATCTCTGTGTACATAACATACATATATTTACTATACGTATACGTTAATCAGAATGCCGAATAGCGCGTTTCTGTCACATTAAAATATTAAATGATGATAATTTGAGCACTTTAAACAGTTCAAGAATGAGTTATCAATCGATAACAAATAACTATTATAAAAAGTTGAGATAAATTATTTTGCGACTTAAGTTAATGGTCTGTCAATAATACAAACAACACAAATATAAATATACCTTTTTGCTAAATGAAGCTGCACCGCTAGTATTCTCACCTGAATCAAATTTCACATATAGGATAACTAGCTCAGTATCCCACGGAAACCGTTCCTTTTCCCGGGATGAATCCTATGTCCTTCTCCGTACTTCTAACAATGTGTATGCGAAATTTCAGGAAGATTGGTTCAGTAGATGAAGCGTGAAGACGCAACAGACAAACAAACAAATAAACAAACAATCTCACTTTCACATTTATAATATTAGTTAGGATTAGGATTACTCACTTAAAGTTTTCAAATAAACTATGATTTTAACGGGACTTAGCACGAACCTTATTTAGTCTTTTCAAATAAACTATTTCATTAAATCAACATAGTTTGTACGCGTTCGTTTACAATTGCTTATGAGTATAGCCGCAGGTGATTGCTAGTTATACTGATTCCGTACCGATACACGATGGTAATGACGCCAATTAATCTGGATCGTTACGTGCGCACGCGTCGCTCTGCTCGCTCTCGTTACGTTATCGATTCACGTGGTTTCACGATTAGTGATGGAGAGGAAATAAAAAGTAATAAATAACATTTATATTTTTTAAATTACTCTTAAGCGCACTACACACCAAAGTCGCCGACCCGCCGACCTATGTCGGCAACTTTTTTTTTGTTTGTGTTGCCGATATAATTCTATTCATATAGGCCGCCGGGTTGTGTCGGCGGGCTGTGACGGCGGGTCGGCGACTTTGGTGTGTAGTGCGCTTTAGATTCATCGGCAATAACATAACACGATGATAGGCGATCAATAACATTTGCGCGACTTTATGTTTTTCCTAGTACTTACATATTTTGTTGCGAAGTCACTTAGTAAGAGTACCTTATAATTAGAAAAATATATTGTTCATCAATGGTAAGAATGTCAATTTTTTACATAAAAACATACATATCTTGAAGCTTGAATCAATATCAAGACAGCCTAGAATAAAGTTATGGAGAATAATGATGTGGGCACTTGGACAGCAGATAAAATGTAATGGGTAATAACTAGTTATAGCGAAGGAGTGGAACTCTCTGCCTGCGTCTGTGCTCCCAAGCACATACAACCTGACTCTCTTCAATACCAGATTGAATAGGCTGTTTCTGGGTCGCTACACCGTAGACCTCATCTCTGTACTCGGACAAGATCAAACCCATATTTTATACAAAAATAAAGCTAGGCAAAGACGCAAACTATGCTAACTGATAAAAAAAAGACCTTAAAGTACTAACATAATACATGTCATATCTATAAAATTATACCAAATAGCTGACCAAAATATTATATCCACATTTTATATTGAGAACAATAAAATTTAACGATGCATTACAGTTGTTACCTAACACTAGAAATATTAAAACTTAGCTAGGGACCTATCTAATTTAATTATATTACTTAAGATGGCCACAATCAGGTTACATAGTGCACAAAAATAAAGCTTTTAATATCTCGCGCAAATATTTGTCTAGTCAATAGGTAAATTAAATATAGGTATATATACATTGAAAAATTAATAAATTTTATTTTTAAATGTATATATTATTTACATAATGTATGTATATAAATGAAATATAAATAAAAGTATAACTGGTGTTTTTCATACAAACTTTGATCCCCCATTTCAGCCCCTTGGAGGTTGATCTTTGAAGAAAAAAGTAGCTTACGACTGACAACCTCCTTGGCGCAGTGGTAAAGACCTTGCCTCTGAACTAGGGGTTCCGGGTTCGATCCTCGGTCAGGTCAAGATGGAAAATTATCTTTTTCAGATTGACCTGGGTCTTGGATGTTTATCGATATATATATATATATATATATGTATTTGTTATAAAATATTATTTATTATTGTCACTTATTTTTGTTCTCACCTGTCCTCGTTTCCAACAATCCCTTTATTAGACCCACTTAAGTTCTCTGCTTACCCCAGGGTTGGCATGATTAGAACAAGTGGTTTTAAAACACATGTATAAGACAGTGTTTCAAACAGTTTCAATTAAAACTGTGTTTTTATCACGTGTTTAAAATTAAAAACACATATTAAAACAAGTTTTAAACAATGTATAAAACATTAAGAAAATAAAACAAATTTGAAACTACTTTTCTTTAATCAAACGCACCCTATTAGTCTTCAGTTTAGTATTTTCTTGAGGAATTCTTGTGAATTGTTCCCGAATCACATGTTTTTTGCGTCCTATAGCTGTCATTATAATATTAATTAGTTGTTGTTGCAATCGCAAAATGAATAACTAAATGAAATGTTAAAGAGAAAGGCACTCCTATTATATAGAATAAAATTCATAGGTAATTCTCCGCCGGTAAAGTCGCTAGGAAAGTCCCTAAGTCGGCTGTTAAAAGGAAGTAATTCCCCTGCGGTTATTCCCCTAAATATAAAACGGTTTCTGTAGGTATTCCCTTGAAAATAATGGGGTTTCCCCTATTAAAAATGAACATTAGTTAAAACATAAAGCGTGAATGTAACACATTCAGTACTGATTAGAGATATGCATGGCAACATAAAATAAACTTCTATCCATTGATCGATTTTTGTAAATATTGATTATTATTTTACACGTTTAAAAGTAGTTAGTCTAGAAATTAGTATATATAAGTCTAATTGATTACCTATAAATTTAAGGGCGAAGCTAAAAAGTTAAAAAGTAACATAAAAAACAAAAAAAACACTTTTTAAAACAAATTGAACTGTTTGTTTTATAAAATTTAAAAAAAACTGTTTTTTTTCCAACCCTGGCTTACCCCAAAGGTTGACTATTAGATAATGCTTTTACATTAAGTCCACCTATTGTGCCATACATTGTATTTGTGCAATAAAGGTTAAATAAATAAATAAAATATAGTATTGTTGAGTCAGTATCCCATAACACAAGTCTCAAACTTACTTTGGGGCTAGCTCAATCCGTGTGATTTTGTCTGTATATATATTTATTTGTTTTATCACATAAGTATTTTGTATCTTAAAATGTTATTTCTTGTGTGTTAATAAAGTATTGTTGTTATTTTGACAAATATGTGGATGAAGTGGCTGAATTTCAAATTCCTATGGAAATTCATTTACATATAACTTTTTTTTGTCTCTCATATGAAATATTTTTTAATAATTGGACTTGTTTAGTTTAATACACATAGCTATTCTATTGTGAAGTTTGTCTGTGATAACTATATGAAAATGTAAAAATTAAAATACGCTTTAATTGTCTCAAAGTGTACAACATTACACAATAGGTTCGAACTCCCTTTTAAGTTTAAAACCTGTGTTAGGGAGGACCGTTATATATCATAAAAAATAGGTAAAGAGGCAGGTACTAAATTTAAAGTACCTATAGCTTATCAGGCTAATTGTAATCAAGGATGATTTAGTCCATGCAAATTTTTGATCTACTTTCAGTTCAATTCATCAATTCAAGAATTTCCAGTGTTCGGAACGCACCTTCAATATAATAAAAAAAATTGTTTAGGCTTTCTAAAATTAATTTGATTTCGCTTTGTTCGCAAAAATATACTTACAAATCAGTTTAAGGATTTTTTAAATTTTTTCCTACAAAGTTAATCATAGAAAAGATATCAGAGAGCATATTAGTCTTTAATGTTTGTTATCTTAATATAACATTTAACAATGCCAACACTTCATTCAAGCATTGCTATAGTCTTGAGTAACTTGGCATAACTAATACAGATATTAAATTAATTACCAACTTACAAACTAAGTAAACACCTATATACTATGCAGATACTATGTAGGAAAGTAAGGCAAGTTGTCATGTATAGAGACCAAAAACACTGTAGTACTAGCCTTGTAGAGCGCCATCTCGCTCGCACAAACGTGTATTGCCTCATCCCATCCCGTTCTCTCCCTTCACTCAATGGATAAGAGAAAGTAACAAAAGAAAAATAATACATCCCAGCCTCATTCTGCAATACCCACTACATCCGTGTTCACATGACTTTTGGTGCATACACAGTAAAATAGTCAACAAATCCTATGTATTTTTGGATGCATGACTCAATATTCAACTAATGGCAGATAGCACATAACCTATACATCTAAGATAAGCATATCTTTAATGACCTTAGAATAACTTGATATTATTAGATACTGCACCAATCATCAGATATGAACAGCATAAATAGTAAACATAAACAGGTAACTAACCCTTTCTTCATGAGACACCTCTGATGGCCCCAGTTGGTGTAAGAAGGTTCCAATGTAGAAAACACTCATCCATTTTATAAACACACAGCAAATAACACAATTTGTAATATTTATGTTTGCACTAATTGTCACAATTGAACTAAAATTCCACTTTTTGCTGCGCTAAACGCAGACGTCACGGACAAACAACCCAACCAAGTGTCGAGCTATCGCACGGGATCACATAGTACACGAAAACACTGCGGATTTTGAGGGCCATTGCGTTGATGTATCACAATTGTTATCACTTGAGGTTATTACATTACTACACACTTCGTTTACAACTGTTAATTACAAAAATAAAAATGTACAAAGCAAATTAGTGGTAGACAACTCGCGACGTCGCACACTCACGTAACTTGCGACGTGACGTGATTTCGTTTCGCACACACACATGGATACAAACCGAAACAAAGTGACATAAGGTTTAGCGCTAGTGTTGTCAACGTTGAAATCCTTATCCTTGTTGAAATCATTGTGAGGGGGCAACACTGTTGATACAAACTGACAAAATGCCTCAAACGGTTTGAGGTTGAGCATGGAAGTAGTAAGTAAAGTACTTACTACTTCCATGGGTTGGAGTCAAACCCGCCAAAACCACAGACATATAATAATATTTAAAAAAAAAAAATATTTCTGTGGCCAAAACGTAGTTTTTGGTAAGTAAATATCTGATGAAGTCACAGATTTTACTTCTGTGGATGAAGTGAGTAAAGACTCAGATCAAATAGCAAAATATTATTTTTTCTCTGAAAGTGAAGATTAGAAAATAATTTTATAAATTACTAGCTTTCTGCCCGCGGCTTCGCCCGCGTGAATTTCCTTCCCACGGGAACAGTGCTTTTTCCCGGTATGAAAGGTACCCTATGTCCTTCTCCGTACTTCCAGCTATGTGTATGCGAAATTTCAGGAAGATTGGTTCAGTACATGAAGCGTGAAGAGGTAACAAACAAACAAACAAACAAACCAACAAACAAACAAACAAACAAACTCACTTTCGCTTTTATAATATTAGTTAGGATTCAGGAAGATTGGTTCAGTAGATAAAGCGTGAAGAGGTAACAAACAAACAAACAAACAAACAAACAAACAAACAAACAAACAAACAAACTCACTTTCGCTTTTATAATATTAGTTAGGATTAGGATTTGTTGGTCTACGAGCGAGCGAAAAGAAAAATAGGTATAGAATGCGCCAGTAGTGGTTCACAGAGTACCTTTGTAGTGGTTGCCACTTGCCAGTGGTGCCAGCCAACTTTTTCGCTTCCGGCGCATATAGTAAGATTCAATTATTCAATCAATCAAGCTTATCAATAGTTTATTTCCGTTCTGAAATGTTAGATTCGAGGCCCGAATGCATACTTTTCATACAAAATGTTCGACTGGCTGCACACTAGAGGTGTTATATTAGTGTCTAATATCAGTATTCATGTTATCGAATATAACGTTTAGTCGGTATTACGTTCCGTTAACGGTTACCAAGTAACCGTCAAGAACCGTCAGCGTATATGTAGCGCATTGCTGGCACGGATCGCTTTAAGAGGCTTGGTTGAGAACTTCCGAATACGATACGAGTTCGCCGCGTTTTTGTTAGGCCGGACAATCGACTAATATATTTTATGCGAGTGATATGTACGTTGGTACCACCCAGCCAACTGAATGGATTGGACTGGACCGAATGGACTGGACTGAACCATGGGCTACAAAAAATGATTAGATCGCATTTCACGAAAGTAGTATATTTCAATTCCAAAAAAGAGTACCAGATCACAATCCACAAAAATAGGAACAGATCCCACTTCATATTTCGGAGATGACGACGACGCCGCAAAGTGCGTTTCCAATATCAAATATTCAATGTTATCGGTATCGTTCTGTATCATAGTAACTCTTATAACTAGGAACGGCTAGAGGTAACCGTTTGAGGTGCCTGATATATAACTGTTACCGGATAACCGATTACTCAGATAGCTAAGAACCTAATATATTCGTATTATGATATCATCTCTAATATCATGTTCTCGATAACGGTTACGATATATTCATAACACCTCTACTGCACACGTCCGTTTTGCGATTGTTTGTGATTGTGAGCATATTGTGAGCGTAGCTTTTTAAGCTAGTGGTCGGCATTATCTTTGTGTGCATATATAAATTACGTTGTTTAACACGGCGTATTGCGTTAGCAAGCGAGTTTTCTCACCCACCGAAAGTGGCAAACTTATTTGCATAGACATTTGCACTCGCAACGTCTCCCGTTGGTTGAATGCTTTAAGGCGCCCACTCCTTTGCCCTCTCAACATTTTGTATACCACAGTTGTATACATTAAAAAGCGTGTATTTAGGTCCTCGGATCTGATCATAGACATAGGAAAAATCTTTTGCTAGCTCTATGGATCTGATATTATTTCGGATCCGTACGGAAATAAATTGACGTGTGCGGCCGGCTTATATATGTTACTGTAAAAGCGCGAACTACGGTAAATCCTAAGATACAAGAGTAAGTCTTAGGATTTACCGACATGAGTTGGTAAATGTAATGATTTATGAAAATGGGATGATTTTTTCGGGCTTTTACAATTAGAATTTAGTACATGCTAGGTTTTACCACTGACGGCTGGTAAATGTTGGTTTTGGGAATAAAACAAAGAGTAATTCTTCCCTCAAGTCTTTCCGGGTGGTCATAAAAAAAAATAACCTGAACCTACCTTCTTTTCCGCCCTCAAAGTCTTTCGAGCGGTCATAAAAAAATAACCTAAACCTTATCTATCAGTCATTTACCGTGCCTTTAATGTAAATCCTGAGACTTACCAAACGAAAGGTGGTAAAAGTGCGAATCGTAAAATTGTTCGGGCTTTTACCATTAAGAGTTGGTAAATCTTAGGTTTTACTCGACAATCTTAGGATTTACCGTAGTTTGAGCTTCTACAGTAACATATACACAGAATTTTTTCCTAAGTTTTTTTTTTTAAAGTGGAGCGATTTTTCTGACAGCTAATTAAGAAAAAAAATCAGTACAAAAAAGTCTAAACAGATAGCGTTTTATGAAAGCCGAGTAGTAATAATGGCTGAACCTATATGGTGCGCTTTTACTTTTAAAAGGCAGAAAAAAAATCACATAACAGTTTGACAGTTGCACAAATCACAATACTTTTTAGTTTTTTTTTTTACTACGTTTTATTTTTTTTTAATGCCAATCCCGTGGATTTTTTGCTTTTTGTATGGAATTTTTTCTCTCGGCTTTTACTAAGCGCCATCTATGAAGTCATTTGGAACTATTTCTTTTTTTAATTTGTGTCACGGAAAATCCCTCCTTTCTTTAAAGTTTTTAGTTCAGGCCTGTGGTTTAGGCAAAGAAAACCGTAGAACGCATCCGTTCACCATCGAGTTAGGAACATTCTTCGTGCACTTTGGTGCACTCCGCTCCGCTAATGGTTGAATCCAAACTTTTAGTCTATCAATAGTATCGTGTGGTACTAATATTGCATAAGTGACCTCACTTATGCAATATTAGTACCACACGATACGACGAAGTTTTTTGAATAAAGTTTAAAGTTAATAGGTATAGTAAATAGGTATTTAATCTGAGATTTTTAAACGTTAATTATTTTTTTTAAATTTAATATTCAAAAAACTTAAGCACTAATAAACTTATACTTAATATAAAAAAGACTTACAAAAATTGATACCTAAGCTAGGATCTGAACGATCCTGTGTTTTAGGCGATTATGTGCTAACCTAGTATAAATTCTACAAATATAAACAATTACTTACACTGTAAACTGAAATACAAATAGAAACAATAACTCGAAACAAAAACAATAAAAATTAAACGCTTGTAAATATAACCTAACTAGCTTTTGCCCGCGGCTTCGCCCGCGTGAATTTCCCACGGGAACAGTGCTTTTTGCCGGGATAAAAAGTAGCCTATGTGCTATTCCAGGTCATTATCTACCTCTGTACCAAATTTCATCGAAATCCGTCCAGTAGATTTTGCGTGATTGAGTAACAAACATCCTCACAAACTCACATCCAAACTTTCGCATTTATAATATTAGTATGGATATGTTTGAAGATAAACTAACAGTTATTTGACTACATTTAGTAATTCCTTGGTTTCTTCATAAGACATACTGAGGAGTGCTTCTGTGAGGATTTTCTTAATCATGATTTAACCTGAGTATGTCTGTGATCAAAAGTAACGATAAGTACTATCGAAACACGGTGATACTATCCATTAATACTATCGATACCTACTTTTGTTCTTTATCAATCGTTTAGTTTTGCTCATTTTTCACCAAAGAATATAGTATTGTAAGTACCTACTCTACCGAGTTTTTCACTATTGATAGGACATAGTATGACCGGTTTTCAAGGTCAAGTATTGCTCTAAGTTCAAGGATTTTAGAAACTAAGTTCTGATTACGGATTTAATTTTATGTATTATACTATACTGTAATTGTGTATGAACAGTATAATTAAATTGTCTCTGTGTAATTACTGTAATATTGGAAGTGTCTAAGCGTGTTCTGTCTTAAAAATAGTTCATTTGGGCACTAGAAGGATCACTGATTGAAATACTGGATTGAGTTGACCGTTTAATATGGACGCCCGAGAACTACTAATGTAGTCTCCGCTCCGTTGAAGTAACATAAACAATTAAAATCAACATAAGTATAAGTACATATGACACAAAGGTACAGTGTGATGTAGGTACGTAACCCTACAATACCATAGCACGAAAAACGGGGTAACCCGTAAAATACGGGACTTTAGTCATACGCCCCGAATGAGATTTATCATTTTTACACTCACTATAGTATGTGCTATAGCTATAGTCAGTAGCGGCTTTAGGGCGGGGCGCGTTTGGGCGACGGCCCAGGGCGCCAGACGTCAAGGGGCGCCGCAGGCGCGACTTGCTGTCCGGCGAGGGGCGGCACAGGCGCCCCCTGTAGTCTAGTGAGGGGCGCCGCAGGCGCCCCCTTGTTGCCGGCGAGGGGCGAGAAGAAGGAGAGGCGCTCTCAAATGGTCGTCATAAAGCGGCCGCCGCAGGCACCTCTTTATTTATTACACGCTAGCTTTGTCCCGCGGCTCGCTTTCGCGTGCTTTTTCCCGGGAAAAAGCAGTTCTCAGTACTTCCAACTATGTGTATGCGAAAAGATGGAAGATTGGAGAACAAACCAACAAATTCACTTTTGCATTTATAATATTAGTTAGGATTATTTTGAGTTGGCACAAATTGGTCGTAAGAGAAATGCAAAAGCGCTTACGCTTAGGCCCTTTGTGCCAACTCCGCCATTTTCAAAAATAATTTAAAAAAAATTCTGGTCTATCGATTTTTATATGTTAATTGAACCTGCTCTCAAAATTTCGCGGGAATCGGTTGTGAAATGCGACCTCTAGAAGAGAACACACAATACACAGGCATACCAAAGCATTCTAAGCAAAGCTCAATTACTTTATATCCTCGACATTACGCCTGTGAACAAACAAATTGCAAAATTTTCACACGAGTATCGAAGTTCTGACACTTTGACTCTTTTCAAAAAGGTTAGGCTACAGGGAAAACCCTTAAAAATATCGAACGCCAAAATCAAAAATTTGGAAAAATAATATTTTTTTTTTCACTATTTCGCACTTTTTCGTTTTTGTCTTTCTCGAATAATTATTTTTGCACATTCACAGGTACTTCATGCTTATAAATCTTAAATAAAATATATAAAAAAAAACTTAAAACTCGCAATGTGCTCGATAGTCGTCCGCACGAAATTTTATAATATATTTTTTACACGACTGACCAAAAAAGGAGTGTTATGTTTTCAGGGTTCATGTATGTATGTATGTATGTAATTTCTTTATTCCACCATAAGCCTTGAACGACTTAACAGATTTTAATGTGAGAGGTATTGTTAGATTCCTTGCATTAGCCCGAATGACATAGGCTATGTAAGATGTCAGTCGTGTTTTTTATTTTTAAATTATTAGCTTGTTACCGTTTGCCTTTTTTGGTATGGGTTTGAATAGTATTTAGGGGGCGCCGTAGAAATCTCGCCCAGGGCGCTGGTAGTGCTAAAGCCGGCTCTGGCTATAGTCAGGACCACTATAGCTATAGCAAAGGTTGTCCTGTCAATGATATTTGGTACAAAATGAGTGGGACAGTGCTTTTTCCCGGGATGAAAGGTAGTCTCTATGTCCTTCTCTATTTCAGGAAGATTGGTTCAGTAGATAAAGCATGAAGAGGTAACAAACTCACTTTCGCTTTTATAATATTAGTTGCGATTAGAATTTGCAGACATAATAATATAAATAAAATATATTTCTGTATTTGGTAAAAAGGTTTATACATAGAGTATCGAAGTACATACCTATATTATATGTATCTACCATCTAATGTCATGTCTGGACCTCACTCTGGTGAATTTTGTGTATTTATCCACGAGGTTAATGTATGAAGACGTACTTAAGTTTAAATACATCCTATAAGATAAATGCGAAAGTGAGTTTATATGTTTGTTCATTATCTCGTCACGCTTTATCTACTGAACCTATTTTCCTGAAATTTCTCATACACATAGAAGTACTGAGAAGGACGTAGGGTACCATTCATCCCGGGCAAAAGCACAGTTTCTGTGGTAAAAACTAGTAAAATATAGGTATTTTAGTTACGTCGCGATATAGGGTTATCTAAATAAAACAAATTCAGGGTAAATACATAATTTTATTAGAAAATGAAAACAAAATTCCTTACACTACCTAAATAAGGCACGACGAGTCCAACGTACCAAGTCGGACGCACCAATCACAAGCACGGATAAATCAGCAAACTTATCTTGAAGTCTGGGGGCCGATTCCACTAATTACAAACTTAGATGTCGTGTCTTAATTGTGTCTCGAGAGCCAAAGAAATTAAAAGTGACAAGATCTCTGTACTTCTATGTTTTATTACGATTTCTTTGGCTTTTGAGACACAACTGAGGCACGACATCTACGTGTGTAACTTGAAGAATCAAGGGCTAAGTCTGGACCATATCTAAACACTAATGGACGATTATAATTTTAAAGTAAAGATCTCTTTACTGATCATGCTGTACCTGTCGAATTAGTTGTTAAAACAGTGACAGCACAAGGGTTTAGGAATTCATTACCATAAAGTTTAATTATGCTTCCATCTCACTCTAAAAATTAGAGGAAATACTGTCAAACAAAATTACGTCACGTTTGACAAAGAATGGAACGAAAAGACTAAAGATAAAGATAGACATGGACGAAGTTAGGGGAGCCTTTTGCCCAGCAATGGGACACAAATGGCTAGAAAAAATAAAATAAGGTTAATTTTTAAGTATTTAGGAAATGGGAAACGGATCATATTTGCGATTCGTCAATGTGGCCATTTTAGACCATAGACATAATACATCAGTATATTATAAGTTTATGTTTGTGACCACCGGTGTTTGACAGTAAAATTTCCTCTCATTTAAAGTGAGATGGACGTTTCTTGAAATAGAGAAACTATAATATATTAGTTACATGTAACATGCGGGCGCATGTAACATGTATACACGCTTTGCAGTTTCTTTACCTCCTTGACCGTTAGGTGTAGTGGCAATTATTTAATTCTAATGTAAATGGAATAGGTTTTTTAGGAAAAGGCTCGGTATTTATCAGCAAATCCATTAAAGTGTTTGACATGGTACAGAACTGGAGTATGTAATACACACACACACAGCATGGGAATATTACTAAAAATTATTCATCAAATCGAAATCTTACACTCTTATGGCTGGTAGATAGGGACTATACATTACATATTTAAACTAAAATTGTAAATAAGTACTTTAATTATTTTTATGAAAAGAGGGGGTTATTATTCAATAAAGGTATTTTTCTTATAATTGGGTTCAAATTTTATGTATATGTGTGTATTACATTACCATATTTTCTGACTTGTACATAAATTGATTACAAAATATACAATGCTGTAGAAAATAGACATTAGTTATTTAAAAGCAGGTTACAGGTTGGCCGGTTTATTTTTCGATGCAACATAGATATGCTGAATTCACATACACTTAGCAAATTTAATATCAAAAACCTTATTGGGGCGTAACACATTCGCATGACAATAGCATGAAAAATATATAGTCAAATATAGGTAGGTCCTTGGGAATGCTTTTAGGAACAATTTACACTGACAAGAAATAAATAACAAGAATTTATGTACTTATAGAAAACAACTGTTTTGAAGGAATTTTAATAATTGCAGCAATGTCATTTAAATGGGGTACCTACTAGTTCGAATATCAATAATCAAATGGAAGTATATATTGACCCTTAACTCGATATGTAGACACCAGACATATAAAACACAATATTGAGTATACACAAAAATTTACAAAATGTACAATTAGCTTTTATATAAGTAAATAAATTTATACATGCAATTTGTGCGCTTCAGTCGTATCGCCGAGGTGTGAACAGGACGCAAGCTTTTTGTTTTCTTTAGTATTTTAATATAAAAAAAAGTGTCAGGGTTGTGCATATACTCTGAAATAATACTATCTTACACAAGTTAGTTTTAATACATTTTAAAAGTATACAAAGCAAACAATACATATAATTAAATTACACATTTCTAAACGATTACAATCTCTAAACAAAATGCAAAATGTCTTACTATGAAATAAATTACTAAGCCCGAAGTTAACATCTCACACTATTACACTATTTGTAAATAACATAGGAATAATATCTTAATTTGTATGTCTTTGTACCAAATCGTATTTCAGATACATTTTACACAATTTTGAGCTTCATGAATGAGAACAATGGAGAGAGCTTACAGAGATATGCAATGAGGCTAAATTATGTACCTTTTCCTTATCGAAAAGTGAAAATTTTTGCCTCGCCTAAAGGACAATAGCAAAATTTTCGCAAAAAAATTTTGTATGTCAAATAAATTGTAATAAAAACCGTTCATACAAATTTCGAAAAATGTTTATATAAAAAATAATGTCAACTAGTAATTAATACACTGTAAAGTTACTTGATCCGATACTTAAATAAAAAAAATGTTAAAATACTCATTGAATTACAGTTTATTGTCACTCAATATTACCAAATTTCTTTGTATTACTTGGAGTTAGTCAAATCGTAATAACCTTAGGTCCCATTCTTTATTTTGCAACTAATCAATAGCTTTCATTTTTAGAATGGACCTAGAATCAAGAAATTTAAAATCAAAATTATGGGTTTTCACACAAAATTCTGAGCGAAATAAATGCACAGTTAAAAATAAAATTTAATGGAAAATTTTAATATTGATAATTTCCATTACAGAAGAATTTATTATTGCGAAAAATAGTGTTGTTAATTTTTATGCTTTCGTGCTGTGCTTCTCGGTTTTGCCATAGGAATATAAAAAAACATAAATAGCTACAATTTTACTTGCATAACAATAACATAGTCAAAACATGTCAATTTAAAATATAAAACAGATTGAAGAGTATCGGATCACAATAAAAATAGAATCGTTCTCAAGACACAAGGTTTCCATCAGTCGTTTTAGTTAAGTTTTACTATTTACTATAATTTAGTTATGTCAGGGGTTCCCTAACAAGTTGGCACAGCAGAGTAGGCGTCAGTAGCGGTCGACATCGGCGGTCGGGGCCACTGAGTATACTGACGGCGGCCTGCAATATGTTATCAACAATTTTGTGTATTTTTGTGCGCTAAAGATGCAGTAAGTACTAAAGTTCTTTTACTAATATAGAAATAGGATAAAAAAAAGTCCATTCAAGCAGAACTTGAACCCGCGACCAGGTCTTTATACGATTTCGCGGATTTTAAGTCCTATTTCCAAGGAATTGATACATCTAATTTCCATATTAATAAGGGTATTTGAGTCTGCAGGAGCTACCGGGTGGTGATCTCCCCTGGGCAGTCTGGAGGACCCTAAACAGACTCCGGACTGGTGTTGGGAGATGCCGTGTGAACCGAGTTAGGAGGGGGTACTCGATGGTGGAAGTGGCCAAATACTGGTCGAAAAAATCTAATCTGTGCTATTTCGACTCGAGATGATAATGACGCCGGAGCTTCTTCCCACAACTCTGCACGTGTCACCTGGGTGGTGCTAAAGAGTGACACAACTTCAGGCGAAATAAGATCTGAACATTCACCAATCAATCGAAAATAAAACGGAACAATATCCACATGGCAAGTGGCTCGGGATCCAGGATGTGGATCTAGAATATTTTTTTATTGTTACATTTATAGGAGTGAATGAAGTAAACGCCAAGATAAAATGATTTATATTATGATTAAATTAAAATTATTTTTCGGTCTTCTGGCAAGGCCTATTTAGACGGTGCAAGTTTTTGTAAGACAAGAGCAATAATTGCAGTGCAACAATTAAATATGAATAATTGCAAGCAACTGTTGTTTAGACCATGCAAGCATTTACTTGCTTCAATTTAATATGCAACAGGCAAGAAACTTGCACTGTCTAAATGGGCCTTTAAGGGCCCTTTTAGTCGGTGCAAGTTTCTTGAACATACAAGAGCAATAATTGCAGTGCAAGAATTGACTTTCAATAATTTCAAGCAACTGTTTACATGGTGATAGAAATACAAAACTTGAATGCAAATCTTGACATGCAATAATTGCCAATGTGTTCTGTTTACATGTATACAATTGTTTAGGCAATTGTTGCGTTCCATTTTTGTATGTGCACGTGCCAGTTTTTAGCGACTTGCTTCAAGAATTGCACGTATTTGCGTTGTTAAATTTTTCATGCAAGAATTTAATGGCATTTTATTGCATGTATTGTTTACACCAAGAAAAGTTTTGAATTTAAACTTGCATACCAGACAAATAATGTTACATGTTGTTTAGACTATGCAAGTAAATTATTGCTTCAATTTAATCGTATTCAACAGGCAAGAAACTTGTACCGTCTAAATGGCCCTTAAGATTTGCATTCAATAATTCAGTTTTTTATTTATATCACCATGTAAACAGTTGCTTTCAATTATTGAAAGTCAATTCTTGCACTGCAATTATTGCATTCAATTATTGCTCTTGTATGTTCAAGAAACTTGCACCGTCTAAATGGCCCTTTAGTCTCGGGGGTTTGTTCCTGTGGGAATTTCGGGAATAAAGTAGGGAGAGCATGTGAAGAGAGTGATGAGTGTAGAGGAAGCGAGAGAGATCTGTAAGGATCGTAGCAGGTGGACATCGCTAGTCTCTGCCTACCTCCACGGGGAAAAGGCGTGATAATATGTATGTATGTAAGTAGGTTGTACGTACCTCATGTATGTATGTATGTAAGTAGGTTGTACGTACAGCTACATCCAATTCTGCAGTCAGAATTTCTCATACTAATTGATTCAAGCAGTAATTGCACTTAAGACCTTATGATTATGTGTTGTTTCTTAAATTCTAATGTGTGTCTAATGTCGACTGACTACGATGTTTCCGTATAGTTCCAAAGAGACGGGACTCCCATATAAAAAGTGTCCGACACTAATGTCAAAACGGAGGTACTACTGATAGTGATGCACTTATGCGAGGAACAGCAGGTATGAATAAGATGGAAATAATCGGCCATCAAAACGCTACCCCGTTTCATAAATAAGTTTTTTCCTTTGAAGTTGCGACCACATTCGTATGGAGCAGCAATAAAAATGAATATTTGACGGTGAATGAAAAAAAGACAGATATTTATTACCGTTTTAGTTGCAAACTGTGATGAAGACAAATTCACTTATTTTCTAGTGATACCTATTTATCTATTTGTGGAGTATACTTTACCAACACTTGACAATTCAGACCAATAAAAATATTATGGAAACAAAGCGAAATTCATATAGTATTGCTTTGCATAATAGTGGCAGCAAAATAACCTCAATTCCTAATGAAAGTAACTGGATAGAGTAAGTATTTTTAAATTAATAAATAGCTTTGATAATTACTATGTGTAGGTATGTAATGTTTTGTGATAGAACATAAAGTCATAATATATAATGTTTAATGTATTGACATATAATAAATGATTTTGCTTTGCAAAAGTGATAGCCTTAAAATTAAATAAAAAATATTAAGTAATTAAATATTATAATATTGTTTTAGTGGAGGACACGTTGGGCTTAGCGATTTGCTGACGCAGCCTTGCAGCAAAGCAGAAGACCGACTATTATCTCTGAGCAGCAGCAACGATAATGTTGGAAGAATATGAAGGCTATGGTTTTACCTACCAGGCGTTTTGCTGATCTATTTGATGTTTATCTACTGTTCGTCGTGCACTTCAAGCTTCAAAAAACTGGATAATTTATTTCGTTTCCCGAAATAAATATCATCCTTGGCTAGCGCAGTCCCCTGACCTCAACACCATAGAAAATCTATGGGGCCTGATGGTGTATAGGAGGCAAGCAAGGAAGAATCAGTTTCTCACTGTATGAAAGTTTAGAACAGCTTTATTGTGATTGAAATGTGTGTAGAAAAACAATAACGGGACCTATACAAAATAGTGAGTTAGTGATTGGTGTTCAAAATGAATTAGTGAGTTCATTAATTAAGTAGGTATATTCCAATTATCTTCTTTCTATTATTAGGTAATATCAAATCAGGTTTTATTAACGTATATTACTCGTATAACATTATTTAAATTATTTTTATACTTATTACTTGTTTTTGTATAAAGAATACGAGGTTATGTTTCGTATAAAAAAACATATTCTATATAAATTGTTAAATGCTGAGGTATAGTTTCAATCTTCTTTTCGTAATGAAAACGAATACTTAAGCTATAACCTCAATATTTACTAACAAAGAGCGAAGGTAAAATTTCGTAATAAGTAAAATAAATAAACAGATACTTAGCTTACTGCAGATGCTTATTTTTTAAGTTCATTTTAGGGTTTTTATTTTGTAATTAGGTAGGGAATAGATTAAAATATAAATTTTTAAAATATAAAGTTTATAATAATAAATTATACATAAGTATAATAAACCTATATATTTACACGAATAAATAGCTGTTATGATTATTGTGCATTTTTATTTTATAACAAATATATATAAACCACATTACTTGCATTATATAAAATTACTCTAAACTTAAGAATTGGGTATAATATGAAAATTAAGTTTCGGACTGTGACTCGAACTTGGACCTATATTAACTGCAGTCTATCCGACTTCCAATTAGACTAGCAGATGCATTAACTTGTGGTGAAATTAACAATTGGTTGCGTGTCGCTATACTCACCATTATTAGTTTGCTTTACAATAACTATACGTATTGTATATTATACTTCTGTCTCAGACTCGATGGTGTCATAATTCTTAATACTTAGTATACCGTGAATTTGATAGATGGCAGCACGTAGGCAGCATGAGCACGCAGCAGAGTTGTGTCTAGGTGTGGGTGGGTAATATGATAATTTGCTTAGTGTGAGTAATGTTCTTATTGTAATTATACGTCCGTAATATGCACGTTACGCACACAATGAAGGACTGCGCGCCTGCAAGGCAATACGATCTTTAAGGTATGACTCCATTTTTGACGTTTGACTGTACATCATGTATGTATGTATGTATGTATGTAAGTAGGTTGTACGTACCTCATGTATGTATGTATGTAAGTAGGTTGTACGTACCTCATGTATGTATGTAAGTAGGTTGTACGTACCTCATGTATGTATGTATGTAAGTAGGTTGTACGTACCTCATGTATGTATGTAAGTAGGTTGTACGTACCTCATGTATGTATGTAAGTAGGTTGTACGTACCTCATGTATGTATGTATGTAAGTAGGTTGTACGTACCTCATGTATGTATGTAAGTAGGTTGTACGTACCTCATGTATGTATGTATGTAAGTAGGTTGTACGTACCTCATGTATGTATGTATGTAAGTAGGTTGTACGTACCTCATGTATGTATGTAAGTAGGTTGTACGTACCTCATGTATGTATGTATGTAAGTAGGTTGTACGTACCTCATGTATGTATGTATGTAAGTAGGTTGTACGTACCTCATGTATGTATGTAAGTAGGTTGTACGTACCTGAGAGTCCGCCGCGGCGCAGGCAGCCGCGAGGGCCGCGCGCGCTCCGTGCTGGCCGCGCGCGCGGGCGCAGCCGGCGCAGCCGCTGGCGGAAACATTGTTACATAGATAGATCGACACTTTATTGCAACATTTTTAGGGTTCTGTACCTCAAAAGGTAAAAACGGAACCCTTATAACCTTATATTAGATCACTTTGTTGTCCGTCTGTCTGTTCGTCTGCCTGTCAAACTTTTATTTCTCAGGAACACCTGAAGATGTCATGGTGAAATTAATATCGAATACTCGGATCCACGGCTGCGCCGGCGCAGCCGCTGGCGGAAACATTGTTAGATAGATAGATCGACACTTTATTGCACCATTTTTATAGTTCTGTACCTCAAAAGGTAAAAACGGAACTCTTATAACATCACTTTGTTGTCCGTTTGTCTGTCTGTCAAACTTTTTTTTCTCAGGAACGCCTGAAGGTATCAAGTTGAAATTAATATCAAATACTCGGATTTAAAACACCGGAGGATGGGCAGCAGCATCTTTCCGCGTACTATGCCATCACACTGCGATCGCCAACCCGCCTGCCAAGCGTGGCGATTACGGCAAAACCCTCCTGGGAGGCCTTGGTCCAGCAGTGGACGTCTTTAGGAGAGAGAGACTCGGATCAACGGTCGGTTTAATATATTAGTTGTTTTTTCTCTCTCTCTCAGCCGAAAGACGTCCACTACTGGACAAAGGCCTCCCCCAAGGATTGAAAATTGTTTGTTTGTAATATCTTTATTGTACTAAGGATACACAGTGAGTTATTGTACTAAGGACTTTAGTTAGCTTTTGCCATTGTCAAGAAATATAGATAGATGTTCGGAAACAATCTAGCAAGTAGATAGTAATCTAGCACTAGCTAGATTACTATCTACTTGCTAGATTCCAGCTTGCGATTGTTGCTAGCGCAGGTACTAACCTGCGCTTGGTTTATGGACGGGCACGGATCCGGGCCTGGCCTGTGGAGCCGCAACCCGTAGATTCAACGAGCCCGCCACGGAATACGGCCGCGATGTCGGTGGCTGTCAAAATATACACTTATTATTAAATTATTCACGAGTTAATTTGGAAATATTAAGTCTCTCTTTAGTCTTATTTCCTCATGAATAGGGTATTACACCATTTTTTAAAAACTGTTTTAAATTAATCCTGAGATCGTAATGAACTAGTAGAAATTTTGTTAATTTTTTTTTAAACCGAAAATCGCCTTAAAATCTGTTTTTTATTTATGATTTTGAATTTTCGCGCGGAAACGCTAGCCGCCATGCTTTTTCATCTCGTGACGTCACTCGGTTAGTAAACAATACGACTGCGAAAGACCAAGTAATAAGATTCGTGAAAATAATGTGTTATCATTGGTGTCTTGTGCCTGAATGCAAAAATACAAGTGTAAAAACGCCACAAAAATTATGGATTCAAGTGCCAAGTGATGTAAAAATGAATGATGTAAAAGTATTAACCATTGGCAGATTTGTACTTTCTGCTTTCACAAAACCGTCTTCCATAGTGAAATAAAGGCTAGAAGTCTACAAACGTGTTAATAACTCGTAAATTTATCAAAATAACAGCGCACAACTTATTTTCAGTAGATTGTTTACTATCGGAATGACGTCACGGCGGGATCCAACATGGCGAATGGCGTTTTAGACATTTGAAAAACAGATTAGAAAAGACGATTTTTAAAATGGAATTATAAAATTAAAATTGCAATTTTATGAATAAATATCGACGTTTCTTGTTTACTTTTTTCGAAATCTATTATGAACAAACATTTTTATATTTTTTCTTACATAGTGTAAAATACCCTATTAGGGGCGTGGTCATTATATAAATCTATACAGGTTGACTTTTAAAATCATAGGCATCCTTTCTACTAATGAAAGAACTCATGATTGTGAACAACTTTTTGTATGGGACCGACTCAATCCGACCGAAAAAATCAGCTGTTCCATACATTTTATTGATTATAGGTATTAGAAAATTGTATGAAACCGCTGATTTTTTTCGGTCGGCTGCTTCTGTCAGGGTAAGCTCACTACATCGTAGACCTCATCTTTGTCTTCGGGCAAGATTGTGGTCAAGAGCAAACCCATCTTTTATAAAAATATATATAGGTATATGCTTCCCGCTAATACTACTAATATATCCTACTAATCGTACTAAATTTTTTTTTGTATGTATACAAATGCGAAAATTTTAATATATGCGAGTGAGTTTGTTACTTAATGCACTGGGAGGATTTCGATGAAAATTGGTACGCGGATAGAAAACTTCTTAGCTACTATTTAACTGAATAGAATTCTCTCTCTCTTTAGTAGTATTCCTCATGACTGAGGGTTGTGGTCATTATATGGAATGAAACACACCAACGATATCTTGGCAATTTTAATAAAAGTGGTTTGCCATTGCCTTCTTCATTCCTCACACTAGTTGATAATCATCAACCAGAGTGCAGGTTTCCTCACGATGTTTTCCTTCACCGGAAGTAAGTGGTGGTCGATGAAACTAACATAGGTACATGAGTCAGATTGGTATACAAACTTTGTATATCTGACTCATGTACCTATGTTAATCCTGCCCGTGCTAACAAACTCATATAGCACGGGCAGGATTCGAACCTGGGACCTTTGCAGCCCCACAGGCGGGCGCCCTACCACTCGGCCACCACTGCTCCTTACAGAATAGAATTATAGATTTAAAAAGTGGACATTTAGTGGGTAAAATGAGAGATGAGTGATGATATGAGATGTGGGTGACAGTGGCAACTTACGGGCATTTGATGGTTCCGCACGGAGAGTCCGCCGGAGGTCGGGTTGGGCACACGCAACTATGACATCGTTACATGAGGGTTAGAAACAATTGGCAAATTCCTTTATAAAATCAAAATAAAAAATTCTTTTTTGAAACTTGGCCTTCAAAGAAGGCTCTTTTTCACGTCGAAAACTAATTATCTATATCTATATATATATATATAACTCAAAGGTGACTGACTGACATAGTGATCTATCAACGTTCAGCCCAAACCACTGGACGGATCGGGCTGAAGTTTGGCATGCAGGTAGGTGTTATGATGTAGGCATCCGCTAAGAAAGGATTAACGCGAGCGAAGCCGCCGCACCAGCTAGTTTAATCATAATATATTATGTCTCAAACCTACAAACTACTAGCATTTCGGATAGACCACTGCCGAGAAGAAATGCCAAAAGAAACTCATCAAACAGTCTTTGGTCTTATATAATAGGAGACCGGACAAGGTATGAGAATTGTTGAAAATATGTAATTTTATGACAGAACTAGCTGGCGCCCGCGGCTTTTCTCGCGTTAATCCTTTCTTAGCGGATGCCTACGTCATAACATCTACCTGCATGCCAAATTTCAGCCCGATCCGTCCAGTGGTTTGGGCTGTGCGTTGATAGATCACTATGTCAGTCAGTCAGTCACCTTTGAGTTATATATATATATACATATTTCAACACATTTTGCGACTTTTCAGCACGAGTTTATTCTGCTGAACTTAATTATTACAGCTCAAACTTTTTGGAAAAGTACGTTTTCTATCGTTCTGGCATCGTCCAAACATCGCTTAAAAATGTTAATTGTTTATCGATATATATTGGGAAATATTTCGGTTACTGATGATTCTATTATTGTAAGATATTTCAAAAGACCAATAAAAAAGCTGTCTGGTCTCCGAATTCATTATTCAATATTTCACAAATATTGAGTCCTCAATTTGCAAGCTACAGCGTAAATATGACCACTTATGAGATTTTTGTAAGTGGACTCAATTATAATTTGAGTACGAGTGGCAGTTGTATGTTTAGTTGGAAGTAATTATCGTTAAAAAGTAATTTTAATTTTAAGTACAATAGGATTTGCCAACTGTAATGATCAGGACATGAGTTAAACACAAACACAAAAACAGTTAAAAAATGGACACACATACATTTGTTTGAAAACAAGACTTTAAAAATTGGACCTCCTTCATTAATATCTTCCATAAAAACAATTGCGGATAATTTTCCCGGAGGCCTGAAAAGACCCAGAATATGTTTTGCCAAAAATAAAGCAGGTCCAATCTGATAAAATTAACCATCACTTATTAGACGTATTTAATTTATTTAAGTATGTTAAAAAAAGGAAAAAAAAAGAAACTTATTAGACAGAAAAACAGACACAAAAAGGCCCAATGGAATTAGATAAAATATCTTTAAAAAAAAAGGGTAGCTTTGTTTTTATTTTGAAATGTAACATTGAATGGATTTTAGTTGCTGAACAACACAAAAGGATGGTAAGTTATATAGTTAATAAAAAAACATTCCAAAACAAAAAGCTAAAAGCCTCTGGGTGACAAGGAAAAGCGCACAATATAGGTACAGCCTTTATTACGACTCGGCTTTCATAAAACGCTATCTATTTAATTTAAAAATACTATTTTTTGGGCCACGCACAATGTAGGGTTCCGAAGGTTACTTCCACTTTTATATAACTAATGAAAATAACCTAAGTAAATACCATCATATAGAATGAAAATTTTTCCTACGAATATTTTTCATACTAAAATCAATTTGTAAGTTTATCGTCTATTACTAAATAACTCGTAAAGTCTACATAGCCGTGATAATTTTCCTTTTAAATTCATTATATTTGCTAGTTATTATAATTTGTTTCATGTACCCACCCTCCACCATTTTCCTGTTCGAGGGGGGGGACACTTGACTCTAACAAAATTTATCACTTTAAAGTTAAATATTTCGCACACGGATCCCTAAATAAAAATGATTTTCAAACACTCATATTATTTTTAAAAGACCTATCAAATGATACCCCACACGATGGTATAATCGAGAGAAAAAAATCATCCCCACTTTAGGTGTAGGGGAGGCCCTAAAAAAAAATATTTTCCTAATTTTATTCTACAGTTCGCTCCGCGTAATAAATATGTATATATCTACCATTTAATTACAGCTTTCTAGTACTAGTAGTCTCTCTGTGAGATTAGCCGCAGACAGACGGACGGACGGACGGACGGACGGGACGGATGACGAGAACTGACGATACTAAATGGGTTCCTTTTGTTTACTTCCGGAACCCTAAAAAATATATATTTTCGGGCTTTCAGAAAATCGCCCATTTCTTTGGCTTCTTTGGAGCACACATGAGGCACAATCGAGAAATAATATACGTTACGCGCAAACGTACCTATATTATAGTAGAATCATAGTCCTGAATAAAGTACACGCAATACTTACTTCCCCTGGGCGCCACCGTTGACTTTAGCGGCCGCTCGCGCCGCAAAGTTTCCGTTCCCTGCCGCACGAGCGCGGGGGCGCTGTTACTACGGTCGTAGGTTTGGTTTCGTTTTCACCTTCTTGAAATTCATCGCGATTTTATTATTTTTATTATGTAAAATTGTATTCGGTTATAGACGGTCATCATAGAAAAAAAGCATCCAGTCACTTATGAAACAAAATTTATCCTTAACGTAATAGATTATAAATGCGAAATGCGAAAGTGAGTTTGTTACCCTTCACATTGTAACTACTTAAACCCAATCTTTTTTGAAAATTTCGTCGATACACATACAGTTAGAAGACTGAGAAGAGATATAAGGTACCTTTCATCGGGAAAAGCACACTGTTCCCGGGAGGGAAAATGACGCGGGCGAAGCCGATGGGAAAAAGCCCGGGATGAAAGGTACCCTATGTCCTTCTGCGTACTTCCAGCCAGTTCCAGCTAAGTGTATGCGATATTTCAGGAAGACTGGTTCCAGTAGATGAAGCGTGAAGAGGTAACAAACAAACAAACTCACTCTTTCGCATTTATAATATTAGTTAGGATTAGACTAGCTTTTGCCCGCAGCTTTACCCGCGTGATTTTTTTTTTCCGATGGACGGTAACCTATGTCGTTCTCAGTACTTCTATGTGTATGCGAAATTTCAGGAAGATAGATTCAGTAGATTAAGCTGTAAAGAGTAAACAAACAAATAACCTCACTTTCGCATTTATTTATTTTTTCACTAGCTATTTATGTCCCACTGCTAGGACTTAAATAATAATACATATTTGTGATAATTAAAAAATAAACCATGTTGACAAGAACCCTATAATAATATAGCTACCTGTGCGTCATTGGTGACAGTGTAGGAGTCGCGTCGGATAGGTGGCGCCACGGACGCCGTAGGACTAAGAGCCGGATTCGACGCGTACACATTGCACGCTCATCATAGTCTTGCTAGACGTCGCACGCGCTAAACCGCTGGGGATACCCGCTAGCAAATACAATATTATTATAATCACAAAGATCAAATAATATAGCAAGCAAATTATTAAAAAATAAAAAACACGACTGACGAAACTCACATAGCCTATGCGTGTCACTCGGGGGAATGCAAAGGAATCTAAAAATACCTCTCACATCAAAATCTGTTAAGCTGTTCAAGACTTACGGTGGAATAAAAGAAACTTTCTCATTCATACTAATACTAACTTACATACATGAACCCTGAAAAACGTAACGCCTCCTTTTTTGGTCAGTCGTGTGCGGGAAAATAAAAAAACGCGACTGACAACTCACATAGTGCAAGGAAGTCTAAAAATACCGCATCAAAAATCTGTAAAGCCGTTTAAAACTTATGGTGGAATAAGGAACTTACATACATACATGAAACTCTTAAAAACAACACTCTTTTTTGGTCGTGTAAAAGATGAGGTCGTGTCGTACGGATGTAAAATCGATGACAGAGGGACTGAAATGTAAAATCTTCATATCGAGTGCAGTTTTACCACAGACATATAATAGAAGCAGACCTAACATTAAATCGTAGTTATAGTTATACTTTTATCTTTGATATGCTGCTTCTTTCTTTACCCATGAAGTCGTCATATGCGCCATCCTGTTTTTACCTATATAGCAACATTAACGCAAACATAAACAAATGACGACGACGAGCGCGAAGCGATTACGATCGTCGCCATATGGATGAGTGACGCTGTCAATGTTACTCTAACAAATTTGTGCCGAAATACAGTAAAATAATCGTGGGTTTTGCTTCAATAGTTATTAAAACACAAACTGAAAATGGCGAAGTGCAGTGCGTACAAATGTAACAGTGCAAGTTATAATAAAACTCTGGATTAAGTTTTCACAGGTAAATATGGATTCTCTTTGTTTACAATGTGGATTGTTTGTATTAACGTCTTGTTTTATTTGCAAATGCTGCTTGTGTAGGTAGAATACTGATTTACAACTATAGTGAACAGGTTCTAATACCTATCAACGTCATAGCATCGACTATATCGTCTAATCTTAGTTAGTTTTTGTCAGAAGGATATCTTTATTTGACAGGTACCAGTAGAATTTAGTATGCTATGCCGAACTCAGTGAAAAACATTAATTTTTAATTTATATGTTAGGTATAGGTACCAATATCAGTGTTTTATATGTATGAGGAGGGCTATACGGTATTTTTGAAATTAACCAATTTTCCCCAAGTGTCCCAATATCTTTATACTTACCTACGTACATACATAATTACATTTAATAAAAATAAAATTATATATTGCGCCCTGTTCTGGCCCTGTTCAAGTGACATTTGTGTATGTGTGAAAATCGGCGTCACTTGATATCTGTTATATGTGGGTGGGTCTGCTGCTTCTAATTATATGTCTGTCTCGTGTTTTACTAACACTGGTGTCAGATTTTATCTCAAAGTCGCCTAAAGGCATCTGACATGATCTTTACGACTACCGCCATCTAGTGGCAGTAGCCGTATACACACTAGTAAAGCTCAAACAGTCAGCCAGTATGTGCAGGTTTCCTCACGATGTTTTACTTCACCAGAAACAATTGGTGGTGGTCTACTACGAGAAAACTACCATACATGAGTCAGATTGGTCCTATAAACTCATGTGACACAGGTAGGTATTCGAACCCGGATCATGTCCGACTTGTCAGGCGGGTGTTATTACCACTTGCCACCAATGCTTCGAAATAACTATAATTAATTATTATAATTACAAAGATTGAATAATATAGCAAGCTAATTATTAAAAAGTAAAAAACACGACTGACAACTCACATAGCCTATGTAACTCGGAGGAATGCAAAGGAATCTAAAAAATACCTCTTACATCAAAATCTGTAAAGCCGTTTAAAACTTATGGTGGAATAAGGGAACTTACATACATACATGAAACCTAAAAACAACGCTCTTTTTTGGTCGTGTAAAAAGCTGAGGTCGTGTCGTAAACGGAGTTAAAATCGATAACAGAAGAGAGCAATGGAAAATACTACACCAACACGAACGAAGTTCATAACAATATTGACGCTATGAAGGGTAAATTAGTACCAATAGGTATTTATTTTATTTACAAAGTAAAACAAATAGGTATACGAGTAAGTAACACACATCGAAGTCGCAAATAGTCGATACATTTAAATCTAAGCCCTGGTATAGTATAACTAAATGTAGGAATCTATTTATTACAAGAGAAAAACTAAACAGTCAAATAATAGCATGCAAAAACT
The DNA here is from genome assembly GCA_018467065.1 of Ephestia elutella. Lineage (NCBI taxonomy): Eukaryota > Metazoa > Arthropoda > Insecta > Lepidoptera > Pyralidae > Ephestia > Ephestia elutella. Next base: position 1,128,347 of record CM031577.1, on the reverse strand, counting down.
ACGTAAGTAAGAAATGTTGACAACATAAATCGAGCAGTTACAAAATAGCAGAAACGAGCCAAAATTAACGAAAATTTGTTATTTATTTGTTTGCCATAATTTATTTTACCCCGATTATTTTATTTCAAATTTAGTAAGTATTGTTTTAACAATTTTTTGGAGAAAACTTTATAATTTTCTTTTCAATGCTTTCCTCTGCAACTGCCTATGGCTATGGATGCGGTTTTAATCGATTTTTTTGCTTTGGATAAAGACACGTGGAAGAAAATAGGGGGATACTTGCCAAATATTGGAAAAAACTAGATTTATTTTAAAAATAATTCACCCACAAAATTTTGAATGGAACTATTTCGGATATGAACTCGCTATGACAAGACCTTTCGGCCGCCTATGTAACTGTATTTTGTAACCGGTTACTAAAGAAAATTTGCTCTTTTCTCGTAACCACATACAATAGAAGAAAATATTTCAATAGATTTTTTTTTTAAATTAAAGATGGGTTTGCTCTTGACCACAATCTTGCCCGAGGACAGAGATGAGGTTACAGTGTAGCGAGCTTACCCAGAATCAGCCTATTCACTCAATTCAATCAATCAATCAATTCAGGTCTATTTCAAGACCAATTGAGTAGGTACGCAATAAATTATATTTTATATCAATGCGTGCATACCCGGTATTCTGCTAAGCTCCCTGAGAGCTATACTGCCTAAGTTTGGAGGTCGGCAAATTCGTTTTTCTTGGAACGTTGGACGGCGGTGCCATCGTAGTGTACGACCCTGCAACATAATGACAACTAAGCCACTACGAGATGGCTGATAGTGTGCGAGCGAGAGGTGAACATTTTGAGTGCAACTTAAATGATGATTGGATGATTTGAATCACGATTAAAAATATTTACAAATGATTTTTTTACGTATTTTGTCAACGAGTTAATAGCACACAAAACATAAAAATTACATAGTAATGAAAAATAGTAACTTCACAATTAGGCATCCAGACAAAAATAAAAAAGTTAAGAAGTTAACTAAAACGAGTTATGTGAAAAAGCGTAGGCTTTATATACTACTAAGCAGATAAAAATTGCGCGGCTAAAATCGAAAATGTGTGCCTTTTTTCAAAAGTAAACATTAAAAAATACATCAACTTGTACTCGCATAAGCAAAGGCGTATTCAAATCTCATGGTATGCCCTAGGAATTTGTCCCGAATAGGGAATATTATGCTAAGTCGTCACAGATGGCGACACTAGCACGAGCAGTAAATAAACCACCGTTGCCTTGGTGCACAAGTTAACGTCATTTGTCAGTGTCAAAATACTGTGTTTACTCCGTGTGGTACTGCTACCCACTGGTATAATAAGATCGCAGTTACATTTTTTTGTCGTGTAAATTGTGTACTACCAAATGTAAAACCAAATATTTTTTTTTTCTATATAATATTCCTCATATAGCCAATGTGAGAGTTGAGTACGTCTTTGCTGAAAATGCTTTTTACTACAAAACACAATAGAATTAAAATCTACCATTTATTCTGTATCTACCTGCATTTATAGGTGAGATTTTACTAGGCGGCGATCTGTGCGGTGGGCTAACAATTTTCTTCTCTGGACTGCCGTTGGGGGCCAAAATATCCCTTTTAGCCGATTTCTTCACTAACGTAGTTGTATTTACAGTGGCCATATTGTGCATATCGTATGTCCTTTCCATGCCAGAATTGGGACTTGGCACTTTCGTCACTGTGTACGATTTTTCGCCGACCATGTCGAATATGGGTGATATAGTGTTGTGAATAGTTAGAAGGTCGTTTTTTGACCCCTTCCGCAGTGACATGAGAGGCGTGGACGCCACTTGCAACCCTGGAATGGACGTGGAAAGCACCCATTTATATAGCTGTTCATATATATACTTTCTTAATTCACATGCATTCAACAGAATCAGATAAATTTTTTTTCGAGAACTTCTCAAATGTAATATATAAACAGCTTGCAGTAAATCACAAAAATAAAAACAAATGAGGTATGGAACCCTAAAAACATAAACCAATAACATAAGTGAAATGAGAACTGTGTTTACCATTGGACCATTTGATCCCATCACCAAATTCCACAATTTTATTACAAACATTTAATAAATAAGAAGTAAATGTAAATTTTTTAAAACAATCTGTATTCATATTCTCCTCAGCCCCATTCCTGTGACACATTCAATACTGTACATACGTGTGACCCGCTCGGTGTCGGGCACGCTCTCGGACGGGCTAGACGAGCTGAAGGTGCCCGTGTCCGTGCTCGAGCTCGAGCCCACCATGGCGCTCCTGCGACCCCACTGCTGGGACACATTCAATACTGTACATACGTGTGTCCCGCTCGGTGTCGGGCACGCTCTCGGGCGGGCTAGACGAGCTGAAGGTGCCCGTGTCCGTGCTCGAGCTCGAGCCCACCATGGCGCTCCTGCGACCCCACTGCTGGGACACATTCAATACTGTACATACGTGTGTCCCGCTCGGTGTCGGGCACGCTCTCGGGCGGGCTGGACGAGCTGAAGGTGCCCGTGTCCGTGCTCGAGCTCGAGCCCACCATGGCGCTCCTGCGACCCCACTGCTGGGACACATTCAATACTGTACATACGTGTGTGTCCCGCTCGGTGTCGGGCACGCTCTCGGGCGGGCTGGACGAGCTGAAGGTGCCCGTGTCCGTGCTCGAGCTCGAGCCCACCATGGCGCTCCTGCGACCCCACTGCTGGGACACATTCAATACTGTACATACGTGTGTCCCGCTCGGTGTCGGGCACGCTCTCGGGCGGGCTGGACGAGCTGAAGGTGCCCGTGTCCGTGCTCCGAGCTCGAGCCCACCATGGCGCTCCTGCGACCCCACTGCTGGGACACATTCAATACTGTACATACGTGTGTCCCGCTCGGTGTCGGGCAACTCTCGGGCGGGCTGGACGAGCTGAAGGTGCCCGTGTCCGTGCTCGAGCTCGAGCCCACCATGGCGCTCCTGCGACCCCACTGCTGGGACACATTCAATACTGTACATACGTGTGTCCCGCTCGGTGTCGGGCACGCTCTCGGGCGGGCTGGACGAGCTGAAGGTGCCCGTGTCCGTGCTCGAGCTCGAGCCCACCATGGCGCTCCTGCGACCCCACTGCTGGGACACATTCAATACTGTACATACGTGTGTCCCGCTCGGTGTCGGGCACGCTCTCGGGCGGGCTGGACGAGCTGAAGGTGCCCGTGTCCGTGCTCGAGCTCGAGCCCACCATGGCGCTCCTGCGACCCCACTGCTGGGACACATTCAATACTGTACATACGTGTGTCCCGCTCGGTGTCGGGCACGCTCTCGGGCGGGCTGGACGAGCTGAAGGTGCCCGTGTCCGTGCTCGAGCTCGAGCCCACCATGGCGCTCCTGCGACCCCACTGCTGGGACACATTCAATACTGTACATACGTGTGTCCCGCTCGGTGTCGGGCACGCTCTCGGGCGGGCTGGACGAGCTGAAGGTGCCCGTGTCCGTGCTCGAGCTCGAGCCCACCATGGCGCTCCTGCGACCCCACTGCTGGGACACATTCAATACTGTACATACGTGTGTCCCGCTCGGTGTCGGGCACGCTCTCGGGCGGGCTGGACGAGCTGAAGGTGCCCGTGTCCGTGCTCGAGCTCGAGCCCACCATGGCGCTCCTGCGACCCCACTGCTGGGACACATTCAATACTGTACATACGTGTGTCCCGCTCGGTGTCGGGCACGCTCTCGGACGGGCTGGACGAGGCTGAAGGTGCCCGTGTCCGTGCTCGAGCTCGAGCCCACCATGGCGCTCCTGCGACCCCACTGCTGGGACACATTCAATACTGTACATACGTGTGTCCCGCTCGGTGTCGGGCACGCTCTCGGGCGGGCTGGACGAGCTGAAGGTGCCCGTGTCCGTGCTCGAGCTCGAGCCCACCATGGCGCTCCTGCGACCCCACTGCTGGGACACATTCAATACTGTACATACGTGTGTCCCGCTCGGTGTCGGAGCACGCTCTCGGGCGGGCTGGACGAGCTGAAGGTGCCCGTGTCCGTGCTCGAGCTCGAGCCCACCATGGCGCTCCTGCGACCCCACTGCTGGGACACATTCAATACTGTACATACGTGTGTCCCGCTCGGTGTCGGGCACGCTCTCGGGCGGGCTGGACGAGCTGGAAGGTGCCCGTGTCCGTGCTCGAGCTCGAGCCCACCATGGCGCTCCTGCGACCCCACTGCTGGGACACATTCAATACTGTACATACGTGTGTCCCGCTCGGTGTCGGGCACGCTCTCGGGCGGGCTGGACGAGCTGAAGGTGCCCGTGTCCGTGCTCGAGCTCGAGCCCACCATGGCGCTCCTGCGACCCCACTGCTGGGACACATTCAATACTGTACATACGTGTGTCCCGCTCGGTGTCGGGCACGCTCTCGGGCGGGCTGGACGAGCTGAAGGTGCCCGTGTCCGTGCTCGAGCTCGAGCCCACCATGGCGCTCCTGCGACCCCACTGCTGGGACACATTCAATACTGTACATACGTGTGTCCCGCTCGGTGTCGGAGCACGCTCTCGGGCGGGCTGGACGAGCTGAAGGTGCCCGTGTCCGTGCTCGAGCTCGAGCCCACCATGGCGCTCCTGCGACCCCACTGCTGGGACACATTCAATACTGTACATACGTGTGTCCCGCTCGGTGTCGGGCACGCTCTCGGGCGGGCTGGACGAGCTGAAGGTGCCCGTGTCCGTGCTCGAGCTCGAGCCCACCATGGCGCTCCTGCGACCCCACTGCTGGGACACATTCAATACTGTACATACGTGTGTCCCGCTCGGTGTCGGGCACGCTCTCGGGCGGGCTGGACGAGCTGAAGGTGCCCGTGTCCGTGCTCGAGCTCGAGCCCACCATGGCGCTCCTGCGACCCCACTGCTGGGACACATTCAATACTGTACATACGTGTGTCCCGCTCGGTGTCGGGCACGCTCTCGGGCGGGCTGGACGAGCTGAAGGTGCCCGTGTCCGTGCTCGAGCTCGAGCCCACCATGGCGCTCCTGCGACCCCACTGCTGGGACACATTCAATACTGTACATACGTGTGTCCCGCTCGGTGTCGGGCACGCTCTCGGGCGGGCTGGACGAGCTGAAGGTGCCCGTGTCCGTGCTCGAGCTCGAGCCCACCATGGCGCTCCTGCGACCCCACTGCTGGGACACATTCAATACTGTACATACGTGTGTCCCGCTCGGTGTCGAGGCACGCTCTCGGGCGGGCTGGACGAGCTGAAGGTGCCCGTGTCCGTGCTCGAGCTCGAGCCCACCATGGCGCTCCTGCGACCCCACTGCTGGGACACATTCAATACTGTACATACGTGTGTCCCGCTCGGTGTCGGGCACGCTCTCGGGCGGGCTGGACGAGCTGAAGGTGCCCGTGTCCGTGCTCGAGCTCGAGCCCACCATGGCGCTCCTGCGACCCCACTGCTGGGACACATTCAATACTGTACATACGTGTGTCCCGCTCGGTGTCGGGCACGCTCTCGGGCGGGCTGGACGAGCTGAAGGTGCCCGTGTCCGTGCTCGAGCTCGAGCCCACCATGGCGCTCCTGCGACCCCACTGCTGGGACACATTCAATACTGTACATACGTGTGTCCCGCTCGGTGTCGGGCACGCTCTCGGGCGGGCTGGACGAGCTGAAGGTGCCCGTGTCCGTGCTCGAGCTCGAGCCCACCATGGCGCTCCTGCGACCCCACTGCTGGGACACATTCAATACTGTACATACGTGTGTCCCGCTCGGTGTCGGGCACGCTCTCGGGCGGGCTGGACGAGCTGAAGGTGCCCGTGTCCGTGCTCGAGCTCGAGCCCACCATGGCGCTCCTGCGACCCCACTGCTGGGACACATTCAATACTGTACATACGTGTGTCCCGCTCGGTGTCGGGCACGCTCTCGGGCGGGCTGGACGAGCTGAAGGTGCCCGTGTCCGTGCTCGAGCTCGAGCCCACCATGGCGCTCCTGCGACCCCACTGCTGGGACACATTCAATACTGTACATACGTGTGTCCCGCTCGGTGTCGGGCACGCTCTCGGGCGGGCTGGACGAGCTGAAGGTGCCCGTGTCCGTGCTCGAGCTCGAAGCCCACCATGGCGCTCCTGCGACCCCACTGCTGGGACACATTCAATACTGTACATACGTGTGTCCCGCTCGGTGTCGGGCACGCTCTCGGGCGGGCTGGACGAGCTGAAGGTGCCCGTGTCCGTGCTCGAGCTCGAGCCCACCATGGCGCTCCTGCGACCCCACTGCTGGGACACATTCAATACTGTACATACGTGTGTCCCGCTCGGTGTCGGGCACGCTCTCGGGCGGGCTGGACGAGCTGAAGGTGCCCGTGTCCGTGCTCGAGCTCGAGCCCACCATGGCGCTCCTGCGACCCCACTGCTGGGACACATTCAATACTGTACATACGTGTGTCCCGCTCGGTGTCGGGCACGCTCTCGGGCGGGCTGGACGAGCTGAAGGTGCCCGTGTCCGTGCTCGAGCTCGAGCCCACCATGGCGCTCCTGCGACCCCACTGCTGGGACACATTCAATACTGTACATACGTGTGTCCCGCTCGGTGTCGGGCACGCTCTCGGGCGGGCTGGACGAGCTGAAGGTGCCCGTGTCCGTGCTCGAGCTCGAGCCCACCATGGCACGTTCTTGCGATCCCCACTCCTGAGACACATTCAAATATTTTAGATTGAAAATAGTACCTACGTTATGATACAAGTATGCTAAGTTGGTTACGCGAGCCAAAGGCGAGATCCCTAATAAAGCAGAGTTTGTAATGATTAATGCAGTCGTGTATCATACGACGTTTTTGATTGATGTGCCATATTTTAGGTATACCAAAGTTCATCGAAATCCATCCAATTGCGCGAAATTTCTATCCATATCCACAAATTTTTGTTTATAATATTAGTAACATTCAATGACCAAAGTTCATAGTGTTCATACAGAAACTTTATTAACAGACTAGCCGCGCCCGGAGCTTCGCTTACATGGGAATTTCGGGATAAAAAGTACCCTATGCGCCATTCCCGGTATTTTTCTACCCGTAAACCAAATTTCATCGAAATCCGATCAGTAGATTTTACGCGATTGAGTAACAAACATACTGGAGGGAGGTCTTGTAGTACAGGTTTTTACCTAGTTCAAGCTTCAGTCCCCACAAAATAAGTTACTAAGCTTATTCTATGCATCCTAAATAATGATTTTGTTGCGAAAAAAAAAATTAAAGATTTATTTTTATTATTTTTTATCCTCTGTCGCTCCACATTCAAACTTTTGGGCATTTTTATATAATATTAGTAGGATTACATAGAACCTAAAAATTTTACCTCTTGTTTCAGCGTCCTTTCGTTAGAATCAATAAGGTTCAGGAAGTCGCCGAGTTGATGTCTATCTGCATCTGCTCATCCTTGACTTCGCTCCATGGTAGTGTCTGCGGGGGTTTCCCCCTGCGACGCCATCTTGAATGTTGCCCGTGTCGTTTAGGGGTTTCCCGCGCGTTGGTTCTTCATGCCTATCGAAGCCGCCGATTCATTCTCCGCCTGAGACAACAATTCAGACGCATTCTCCGCTACTTTGCCGCGGCACGGTTATTGTTTGATTCGGTAACTGTATCGTCTTTGCGTAGGCGTTGTATCATCAGGTTTGTCCGGCTCGGTTGGCAACGCTTTCCTCGCTAAAGATAATTTCTGGACGCGCCTGTATTATCTCGTTCAGTTCCTGCTTATCCATAGTGACGTTTAAGCTATTCTTGCCCATTTCTGGCTTCAGCAAACCCATGTCTTTGAAGAACGCGTCATCTTGTTTGCAGATGACGCGTTCACGTTTTCCTTTTCCGCGTCGTTATCCCTTTTGAATTTATTATTGGAGTAATGCAAGGTTATGGTTTCAGTCATTTCCGGATTTCGGATCTTTTTTTATCTACCAGTTTTCGTTCGGAAAATCTTGGTGGCGTCGATTTGTACCGCTTGCTCTTTGAGTCTGGTATGGCAGCTTTCTGAGTTGCGAGGGGATTCCCTCCGGCCGCTGCTGTAGAGGATGTTGCGAGGGCGGCCGAGTGAAAATCTTTCCTGCTCTAAATGTGTGAAGGTGGCTGAGCTGAACACGTTGTCACTGGAGCCTGGAGGTTGAGACGACATAGGACGAGTTGACGGAGCTGACCAAACTTGGTGGTAAAGAGTCAAAGGCCGTCCTCGGCGGTCGTGTGTGAGAGGAAACTGGTGCTCATGTCTTGTTCGTCGAGAATGCTTAGAGTCATACTGGTCACCATTGGGTCTAGGCTGGGACGACCTGGGGGTCAATAATTCTCATGTTAAAGTTTGAAAGGATAGTTGTCATTAGGTAGTCCCGTATAGAGCGATCTTCAATCATTTTCAGGTCAGAGTAGGTATTGTAAAAAAAAAATGTATGTAACAGCTGATTTTTTTTTTATGATTTCAGAGTCGATCTCATATAAAAAGTGTGCTCATATTCATGAGTAATTTTATCCCTAAAAGAAGATTAGGTGTTTTGCACCCAAATCACCTAACTGTATTGACATGTACACAAATAAAAATATTGATACTTTTAAGGTGTTTTTTTTATTTAGGCTTTTGTTTTTCATAAATGCCATTTTCGTGCAGTTTTTGCTTATCTGTATGGACTAACCTTATACTAAGCACATCTATGAGACAGTTACGGCTCGGCAGCCACTTCCAAATGATAAATATATAAAAACGTGTTGTAAGAAAATCCGTATTGGCTCGGAAGAAACTTAAAACATTGACCCCAAATGTAATACAAAAGCAAGTAACATACGCAACAATTTTCTAGGCAATGTTATTTTCTACAGGTCTTCATGTCTTAAGGTATAAAATGTTATAAACTTTAAGTCTGATTGTATTTTGTTTAAATAAGTTTTAAATAAATTAATAAAAGGTAGCTTTATGTTATTACCAGAATCCCTATGGGGTGGACCTTTTCTGGATTCCAGCGACTCAGGATTGAAGGTGCCAGAAGTTTCCATGAGTAGCGAGGACACGAGGCTGGGAGGGGACATCCGCATCAACGATTCTCCGCTCTGGTACATGCTGAGGCTGCCTCGATCGTTCATCATGTTTGTGAGACCTCTGAAGAAGAAAACGAACGGATTCATAAATTAATTAATTGGAAATTGTATATCTAAGTAGGTACGCGTTATAATTTTGTATTTAAACAGACTGCGAAATTGTGTTTAAGTAAATATACGACTAAAGTAATAACTTTTTAATCAATGACCTTTGTAATTATTTCACCAAAAAATTAAAAAAGTTAATTTTAAACTAAAAATTATCGCCCGCGACTTCAAAAAAATGATTTAATTCGCTTAGATGAAAAATCTCTCTTGGAGCTTTTCATCAGATGTTATAGAATCTGCAATTTTTATACGTCATTGACAACGACTGCTCAACAGGTTGACAAAATTTTTGCTAAGGCGCCATTTCCATATATGTTATAGTGTAGCTGGTCTCATTGGAGCTTACTTCATCAGATGTTCCAGATCTTCAATTTTTATACGTCGGCAGAAAATGCTCATCAGGTTGAACGATTTTTTGTTAATGTGACGCACCATTATCCATATTACTTATAGTTTAGCTGTTCCGTTATGGTTCTTCATCAGGTGTTCAGTTTTCAAAATGAATTAGGTAGCCTATATGTTGCCCAGGCTTAATAGCTATACAACAAAAAAAGTTTCATTCAAATCCGTCCAGTAGTTTTTGCGTGAAACGCGTACATACATACAGACAGACAGACAGACAGACAGACAGACAGACAGACAGACAAGAAATTCCAAAAAAATTTTTTCGCATTAATCTATTAGTTCTTTTTAGGATCTCCCTCTATTCCATTTTGACAGTCAAAAAAATATTAATAATGCTACAGTTACCAAAATATTTTTACTGTTTTATTATATGTATAGATAAAAATTTTGGCCTCGATCAAAGATATTTGCAATTCTTAAATTTTTATTTTACATTTATAGAATCTGCCTTTATTCATTGACAACGACTGTCAACAACAAAAGAAAGGCCAATTATAATCTAACAAAACAAAATGTACTTTCATTAATACTTCGGATGAATTGGCGCCAAATGCACTAATTACGAGAGGGAAAGTGCATGGTCATGGCAGAACATGCCACTTTCTAGAAGCCGGTAGACGGACAGTGCCTATCCGGTGCCTATTTATAGCATATATTAGTTTACGCCCGCGGCTTCACTTCCCGCGTGGATTTCCCACGGGAACAGTGCTTTTTCCCGGGATGAAAGGTACCCTATGTCCTTCTCCGTACTTCCAGCTATGTGTATGCGAAATTTCAGGAAGATTAGTTCAGTAGATAAAGCGTGAAGAGGTAACAAACAAACTCACTTTCGCATTAATAATATTAGTTAGGATTTAATTCCATTTTGACAAAGTCATTAAAAATGTTAATAATGCTCAGTTACCGAATATTTTTACGCTAAATAAACGTCTACCTCCCTCCTATTGCAATGCTTAACAAGGTGCATTTTGTATTTACTTTTAGTGAAACCATGTAATGCAATGAATGAATAAATGTGCCGACTATGACTTTGGCCGACTGGCCGATTAGTCGGTTGTAATGAAGTTATTCAGTCTGATCCACAAAATCTGATACCTATGGCCGACGAGTTGGAAAAGACGATCACGTTTGCAGGAAATTTTAAGTCTAATGGTTAGACGGCAAAAGCAGTTACGACCACTTAAACCAGTTGTCTGGCCCTAAAACAGGCACAGAGGACCGCACTGCCTGGAAGACCTTAACCATGAGCTGTAGCTACAGGTGATGCGACCCTCAGTCATGAGTATACGATTAAGAAAGAAGAAGCAGTTACGACAATTTAACTTCTTTTGTGTCTCGTCTAATGTAACCGTGATTGGTACCGGTACCAAATTTTCCACTATAAACTCCCGAGAGTCCCGGTACTATATGATAATTTGGTACCGGTACCAAATGGTAATAAACTCTACTTTAAAGAGATTAATCTAACTTGCTAACTAATATTATTAAAGCGAAAGCGGGATTTTGTTTGTTTGTTGTTGTTTTTTGTAACCTCTTCACGCTTTATCTACTGAACCAATCCTCCTGAAATTTCGCATACACATAGTTAGAAGTACTGAGAAGTACATAGCGACCTTTCATCCCGGCAAAAAGCAATGTTCCGTGTAAAATCACGCGGGCAAAAGCTACTAACATATAAATGGGTTGTGCAATGTAAAAGGAATCTCATTTTTATTACAGTGTGTTCAATGTACGGTACTTTAAAGATTGGCCCAGTTAAAGCGAAAGTGAGTTACCTTAGGGTTTTGCAGGTTTACCTTATTTTAGTTTGTAATGCTGTTACCTCTTCACGCTTTACGGAGCGCAGATTTAGACGGAATATTTCTTTGAATCATACAAGAGCAATACAATAGTGAAGTACAAACTGAACGAAATATTTTTGGTTTTACCAAAATTAACGTGGATGCAATAATTGAAAGCCAACTGTTTACATCATTGTGATATACGAATTTCATCAAAAAACAAGAATGCAATATATTGAATGCAAATCTTGAGTATACAGAATAATTGCCAACCTGTGATCTGTATTAATCCCTTACGGGGTATACAATTGTTTAGGCAATTATTGCGTTCCATTTTTGAAACACAGATTTGTATGTGCACGCGCCATTTTTTAACGGGTTGCTTCAGAATTGCACGTATTTGCGTTGTCAAATTTTTCATGCAAGAATTGCATGACATTTTATTGCATGAATTGTTTACAGAAGAAAAGTTTTGAATCCAAACTTGCATACCAGATCTACAAGAATGTTACGTGTTTTAGACTATGCAAGTAAATTCTATTGCTTCAATTTAATCGTATTCAACATGGCAAGATACTTGTACCGTCTAAATGGGCCTTAATCTACTGAACCAATCTTCCTGAAATTTCGCATACACATAGTAAGAAGTACTGACAAGGACATAGGGACCTCGTTCATCCCGAAAAAAAAAACACTGTTCCCGTGGGAAATTCACGCGGGCAAAACCTAGTAATGTATATAAATAGGTTGTGCAATGTAAAAAAAGACATCTCATTTTATTACGAATGCGTTCGATGCACGTACGAAAAGTATTGGCCCAGTTACAGTAGTGTATTACCTTAGGGTTTACGGGTACTGTAATACTGTTACAATGCGATGTCTTAAAAACGTACAGGCGATTAGATTGCAAATACTGAATGTTTAGCCTAAATCGTACGAAATTACAATTAAGTACAAACGAACAAAATATTTTTGGTTACCAAGAGAGTTAACGTGGATGCCAAATTTTCTAAAGGTTTTTCTGTTTAAGCACGAAAGATGTATGAAATGTTCATAAAAAATCGCTCGTCCAGTATATTCATTGCGTGATATGAGTATCAAAAATCCAATTAAATTCAGGTATTCATAATATGATTTAGTATTTTTTTCGGACATCAGTGGTCCCTAAACCTGCAAAGGTGTCATAAATAAAAATAGCTCGATTTTTTCCAGAACCAACAGAAAGTTGCCAGTTTTACTAAAACTGGGTTGAAATGTTACTAATTGTCTCAAAATGTATATGGAGCATCCGTTGTCAAAATGTTGCCAGAGTTTGAAAAATGTATGAAACATAATATTTTTTAGATGCTAGTAAAGTCAAAGTCAATTGTTTTCATTTAAATAGGCTTAACAATAGCACTTTTAAATCGTCATATTCTTGTTTTTTAGTTAGTTGACGTCATAAAATTACTTAAAGCCAAGGTATCGCCTCCAAAGCGCAAGTGGAGAAGAGGCGGCGCAACAAACTCCACTGCTGCATTTTCTCCAAAGCCATGTGTCTCAAAAATAACTAGTTTTAGCCATAAAGTTGATAATAAATTTGCAACGGTATGCAATACTTGCTTGTTGAATGTGTTGTGTAGATTGTGCGCCGGTTGCGAGAGGTCTATGTTGATCGGTTTGGTAGGGGTGTGCTCCGCCAGCCTGTCGCCATCTGGTGACGGCACCTCGTGGTCTTCCAACTGAAAAGTTTAAAAAAAATCAAATTTAAAACTTCTTTATTTCTTGCATTAATTACTTCATTTTTTCAGGTTGAGGTGTTTTTAAGCAAGTAAGAAAACCTCTCTATTCTAAAGTGATTTCTATTAAATTACATAATATCAATGTTTAATTACAGGTACCTATCAGTAATAGTGTTAGGTATACGTTTCGTTTCCAACAATCCCTTTTTAAGGCCCACTTAAGTTATTTGTTTACCCCAAAGGTCAACTGTTAGATAATGCTTTTGCATTAAGTCCACCTATTGTGCTATGCCCTATTTATTGCAAATAAATGATTTGATTTTGATTTGATTTATACATTGTATTTGTGCAATAAAGGTTAAATAAATAAATAACACATTTTACTAACAAATTTGAGTCTCTGTTACTTGCCAATAAATTTTTTATTCATTCATGACTAAAGGGGTCAGGTCGATTTGCCCTCGACTTTATTGCTAAGCCTACCTAAATACAGGCACAGTATAAATATAACCTAATATAGGACAGGAACATGTGGAAACAACTAGGCATAACAGGTTGAAACATTGTGGCTAAACCTATATTACAAACTTGATAATATTATACTGAGTTCACTTTATATTCGTCTTTGCTGGTGACTGCAACGTTCTGCATGGATAGATGATTGAGTTAGGGTGTGTCTCCACTGACAGAGTGGAGCGGAGAGGAACTTAATTGACCGATGACAATCTTCGCGCATGTCCATAATTGGAGCTTATTTTCATGAGAGTTTGAATCTTTATCTCTGTTTGATTTTCTCTCACTCCAACGAATACATTTCGGACAAATTTTCCAGCGTAGCTAGCAACGCAATAAGCGTATAATTTAAAAAAAAATTACATCTCCGAATGAATAGAAATGAATTACATCAGACAATATTCTTTTAATCATCAATCTAATTAATTTCCCGACATGAATGGCGATTGAATGTTAATTTGATAACAAACAAGCGCGCACGCATGAGTTACCTCTCCAAGTGAACGTCGAAGCGAGGCTTCGCCGGTTATAACTCAATTAACTTTTATAACGTTTCAATACTTTCTACCACTGATGTTGATGTGTATCCGACCGATTTTGGCCATAGCGACCACATCAAGAATTAAGGACTTCTACCACTATTAATACCATAAAGGTAGATTGATAAAGAATGTTATTTTTTTTCGTATTTAATTAAAATGGAGAAAGAAGCCTTGCTTGAAATTTTGAACATGGTATTCATACAGGATTATTTTCTTAATTTTATTCCAGAACTACTAAACTCCATTTTTTCTTACTTGTCATATTATGTAAACAATCTTCACAGTACTTTTTGTTGAATTTTGTTGAAAATAAATCAAATATTAGTTCAAACCTAAACATTCTAAAGTAAAACATTTATTAATTCCCTCTGGCATGTTAGGCGACCAAGACTGTTTCATGAGTAGAGTTTCTTTCGGCATTTCTTCTCAGCAGTGGTCGTTCCGAAATGCTAGTAGTTTGTAGCTTTGAGACATAATATAATTAGGTATCGACGTGAAAAAGAGCCTTCTTTGAAGGCCAAGTTTCAATAAAAAAATTTGACTTTGACTTTAACCACGAAAGTAATTTCCTGAAAAGTCTATTTTAATTTATATTGTTGTAAAATCATAAAGACATTGCATTGGTAAGATTGTTTACATAATACGACAAGTAGGAAAAACGGCGTTTAGTGCCATGGTTTAGGACCTGGTCAGAAATGCCCCACTTTTCAGCAGGACTAGTTAAAACGACTAGTATGCACCTTGTGTATGAAAGCCAGGTTCCTGAGAAAGGCTACCTATCGAGGTTTTCGAAAATTGCACGGTAACGATACCGCGAGACAATTAGCTGACTTAATACCTATCACAAATCAACAATAGCTGGTGCTAAGAAAAGTTGTTCACGGTCGCAAAACGCGCAGACAGTTACATAATGTACATTATACATATTTAAAACTCATAATAATAATATATGTGCATGTTAAATATAAGCCGACATACTAAAAACATAAAGTACATATTTTTTAGGCGACACCGCTCAGCCAAAACAATAAGTTTACAAATGTCAAGGTTGAAGAAGACAATTGTATGCTTTGCCTTATCTTCACGTATTTATATACTGTCAGTTAATATGGAAATTAACTTTATCAGTCATTCTGAAGTTTGCAGAACCAGTTTTCACTCAGTGGCCGTGGAGGTCGGTTGTGTTCGTTTCGCTGTTAGTGTGCTGTGATTTTCCACGATGTCTCTACAAGAGCAGTTTGACAAGGCGGCCGTAGACGCGAATAACTTGAAGACCCGGCCCAGTGACACCGATTTGTTGGAGCTTTACGCGAACTATAAGCAGGCAACTGTTGGAGATGCGAACCCAGCAGATAGGCCTGGCATGTTGGACTTCAAAGGCAGGGCAAAGTTCGACGCTTGGGCGGCTAAGAAGGGTGCTTCCAATGACGACGCAAAGAAGGCCTACGTTGCTAAAGTTGAGAGTCTGATTGCTTCCATCGGACTTAATTAACATCAAAGGGACAGTCCAGTCAGTTCATCTTACAAAAACCGTTTTTTCTAAAGTACATGAACAATATTTAAAAAGAATCAAAATTGAAACACTATTGTGCTTTTTCGATCAGAAACTTTGCATCACTCTGTGCCATTTCACTTATGGAAACCAGTGAGACAGTATGATGATGTCTACATGATGCAACCACAATCAGTATAAAATTCGTGAAATGGAAGCTGTAACACCAAGACAAGCATCATGACATAAATAATTATAAGTAATAATCACTTGCCACAGGTTTTTAATGAGCGGAATTTATAAAAAATAAAAAACACAACCAATTCCTATTAGTACTGTATACATTTTCCATTTTAAATTATTTTGAAATGATAATTTTGTCGTAAAATGCATTTAACCGAACGATCGACATTAAAAATGTTGTATTTATGTTATTAATCTCAACGTAGCGCGTAGGTTACTTAACCTTATAGATAACTATTAAATATAACTTTGTCTATAAAATTTATCTTACTTGTGTTGTTTGTTGCTGGGTGACTGTTTAATTACAAGATGTATTGGTGCTCTTATTTATTAAGGTTTTGCATTTGTTTTGTTAGTTTTATATTATTACTTATCTATACATATTTATAATAAATCTATTGGGGACTGAAGTAATTACGCCAATTTTATTTTTGTATCATATGAAAATTTGAAAAGTAAAAAAATACATAAATTAAAAAATACATAAATAATGCCAAGGTTGTATAGAAGACAAAATTATTGTTGATATGTAACCTATAACTGGAGAGCATGTATGAAGAGAGTGATGAGTGTAGAGGAAGCAAGAGAGATCTGTAAGGATCGTAACAAGTGGAAATCGCTAGTCTCTGCCTACCCCCACGGGAAAAAGGCGTGATCATATGTATGTATGTATGTATTCTAGTAATAATGGCTGTGCAGATGATCATTCTTGTGACCTTGGCTTTAATGCAGCTTAAAACGAACAAGATTGTGTGGTTTGTAAGAAAGATTTAAACCCTATATAAAACATAACCAAGCTTGTTTTTAATAATAAAGATCACCTTACAAGATTTTTAATAATGACCACCCTACGAATTTTAATGTGTACGCTTATCTCTGGATTTACCAGTCTGATTAGAAACATTCTTTCTGTATACATACATACATAGAATCACGTATTTATCCCTTACGGGGTAGACAGGGTCTAGAGTCGTGAGACTCGAAGGCCACGCTTAGCTGAATAGTGGGCTATCTGACGGAATGGAGATTCAGGTATAGTGACAGGTTGCTAGCCCATCGCCTATGAGTGGAGGAATCTCCAATCCCAAAGCCCTTTCCCTCAACTGAATTTTACAATCTGCGCGGGAAGAGAAGCAGCTGACACTTTCTATGTTTTTCTTCACTCCCAGACCAGCATGGAAGCGATTTCTGTATACGATAGCCACTTTCATCAGAAAATACAAAAACAGACTTCAAAAACAAAAAAGGGTTCAGCGTTAGTTTCTAAATAACTAACAACTTAATAGATTAAATGAAATCTGTTCACATCTTTTCCTTTTTTTCGAGTTTTAATTTTTTTTACAAATACAAAAAACATTTATTTAACTCCACAACAAATTCACACTATTGCTAAATAATTTATTTGTTTGGATATGGCAAGGGGACCTGGTGGCCCAAGATACAGGCTTCGGCCTAGTTTGAGTCTCCATGCAGGACTCCCACAAGTTGTTCTAATTTATGTGTTATATTTTAAGTAGATTGTATTACTTGTGGAGTTTTTTAAAGTCTAATATAAGACATCTTCTGACACACAAAGAATACGTTCTGAAACAAGCGAGTCTGTAACGATTTTGTAATGTCTGTAACTTGACCCTTTTGCTCAGCTAAGCGTTTTGGGACTCGATTTTTGAGACTCACCGGTGAATTCGAAATTCACGCCCAAAATTGCTTTCACATAAATTTTGGCATAGTAAAATACATCTCTATTTCTGAAAAGTTCCAAAACTGGGTTGCCAGGTTAAGAGATAATAATTTATCCCCCTCAATTCACACTAAGATACTATTTTATATCATACTCAAAGTCATGTGATGATGATGATGAAAGTCAAGTCGTTTTTTCATTTTATCTAATTTTTATACTTAATAAGAATACTCAAAGTCTTCTAATGTACGTAAAGCAGCGTACAAAATGTAAGCAGTATAATTAACCTACCTAATAAATGTAAATTTTTCTAGCTATTTTTGGCATCTGTCAAATATTTCTGTGTGCGTTTATTTGACGTGTGTGGACTTTATTACATGTCTTATCGTTGCCGATGACACTCAATGAGAATTGTGACACAAAATAACTTTTATTGTTATGACTGCTATAGCAGTGTTGTGTCCGTCAACGTAGTACCGCAATCACAATGGGGCCAATGTTGCGGAAAATCGACGCATTGCTTTGCTTAGTCTTGTCTCGCGTCAATTCATAGCTCACATTATGGCCACAGGGCACGGACAACGTGTTGTCGGCCCAATATTAATAGAGCAGAATTTGAAGTGGTGATTTTGAGATTTCGTATACGAAATGTCAAAAATTCAGAGATCGAGTCCCGATCATTAATATTTTGAATAAAAAACCCTAGTAAAATATTCAAAAATATATTTTTTTGTTTTTTCTTATTGGGTAAGTACCCAATTGAGCATTTATTCATGTATATCCGGAAAATAAAGATAACACCTATTAATGCGGATAAGCTATTTATGAAATATTATTGCATATCTCATAATGCGTATGTAAAGCGCTATAAACTTATCTGCCGCACCGATCCTGCCTGATACGATATCGACGATATGCGTAATGCGGGTAATAAATCCATAAGATATTAATAGGACAAAAGTCTTAAGATTGAAACATGTAAAAAAAATTAGGACTAAAAAAATATCATAATAAGAGGAAGTGTTTCTAAGTTTGTTTGTAGGGGGTTATCTCCGGAACTACTAAACCGATTTCAAAAATTCTTTCACCAATAGAAAGCTACATTATACCTGAGTGAAATACGCTACAATTTATGTATGTACCTCCCGAGCGAAGCCGGGGGCGAGGTGATAGTGTTAAATATTCAAAGACCACAAACTGTTTGGAACTTTGATTTCACATTACATATTATCGGATTAATCCTTTAGGCAGCTTGAATAACCTGTTACCTGTCACCACTGTAACAAAAGTTGGTCAACGGTACTTACCGTTACTTTAACCGACATTATTTTGCTTCTGAGAGACACTACGGCCACGTTTGATTTACATTAAAAATCTATTAAACAAGCTATTTATTAAAAACTAGCTTTTGCCCGCGAAGCTTCCTCCGCGTGAATTTCCGAACAGTGCTTTTTCAGGATAAAAAGTAGCCTATGTGCTATTCCAGGTCATTATCTACCTCTGTACCAAATTTCATCGAAATCCGTCCAGTAGATTTTGCGTGATTGAGTAACAAACATCCTCACAAACTCACAAACTCACAAACTCACATCCAAACTTTCGCATTTATAATATTAGTATGGATTAAAACACGACTGACAACTCACATAGCCTATGACACTTTTTTTATATAGAATAGTAAGGCAAACGAGCATGCGGGTTGCCTGATGGTAAGCAATCACCGCAGTCCATAGACACCAACGACCCTAAGAAGGTCACTGATGCGTATTCGAAGGAATGAGGAATGCAATGAATCTCTCACATCAAAATCTGTTCAGCCGTTCAGGGCTTATGATGGAATAAAGAAACTTACATACATACATGAACCTTGAAAACATAACACTCCTGTTTTGGTCAGTCGTGTAAAAAACGGTTTACAATACCTGTGGGTCATCATCGTGCACCAAGCTTCTCCGCTTCATCGCGTACTCCTTCACCGAACTGCTATTCTCTGTATTGACATCAACATTAAAAGTCTTCAGCCTCAACATCGGACTTACAGGCCCCAGGGGCATGCTGTATTTGTTGTACGTCAGATATTTGTTCGACGAGTTTGACGACGAGTTGAGCGATGTGTTGGGCGATATCGAAGGAGGGTTTGAGGAGACCTCCACTATGCTTTGGATGCTGGGTCGCTGCGGACGCCGTTTCTGCCTGATGTATGTTCGTGAGTCGAATTTGTGCTTGTCCGGCATTGAGTAGATTTCATCTGGAACAAATATTTTTGTTAAATATTATTTTATTAATTACTAGCCTGTGCCCGCGACTTCGTCCGCGCTTAATTTACTATTGTTTATATCTCCGCTTCTCAGTGGCGTATCAAGATGAAACCTACGCCAGATTTTAAGTTAGACCTTCAACAATACAACAGTGAAAACCGCATCAAATTTAGTCCAGTAGTTTTTGCGCCATGCGCGTACAAACATACAGACAGAAAGACGAAAAAAAATTGTTTTGGCTTCTATTGGCCCTATAAAGACCCCTCGTATTTTTTTTTCTTATATATCTCCTATGTAAAGACACAGGCCAGTTACAGTTTAATTATATGTATTGATGATTGATGATTTGATAAATTGGCTTGTTGTCGTTACCGTCCGCGTAGGTCTCGGTTATATCGCGCTAAAAATAAGGCTATATGCAATATCATTATACTGAAACTCAGTGTAAATGCTATCTGGTGATAATACCTACAGTCCGTCGCGTTGGAGCAATTATTTCATGTGATTCTTTACAATTAGCTTGGTTAATTTAGTAAAATTGATACAAAAAGTTCAAAAGATTAATATTTTTCATTTATATACCTAACTAGCTTTTGCCCGCGTGAATTTCTTTACGAAGATTCAGATGACTTGACTTATCCGGTCCTAAAGGTACCCAAGTAGGATCCATATCAGTACTTCTAACTATGTGTATACATGCGAAATTTCAGGAAGATTGGTTCAGTAGATAACACGTGAAGAGGTAACAAACAAACTCACTTTCGCATTTAAAATAATAGTTAGGATTGCATAAAATGCAAAATAATAATATTTAGTTACTGTATTATTATATTACAGAACAATGGTATTAGTACATAACATTGCTTGCGCCTTGTGCTAGAAATTAAACTTATTACTTCACCGTGCTAGTTGCAGTAAATTTCATTATGAATCAGACACAGACCTTCACTATGTCCTTCCGCCTAGGCAGATATATCCCTACAAAGCAACTATACGATTTATGCAACAATGTCGAATTAAAACTGTATTATTTAAAGGCTCATTAAAATACAAAAAAAGAATGATAAGTCACTTATTATACAATGACCTGAGAAAAATCTGACACCAGTGTTATCTATAACACTCTCGCTTTCGATAAGAGAATTCAATAATTTACTGTTATGTAAGATTAATTAGTAAGTGTGGTGGTCTGACGAATTGTCGGCCATAGGCGTTGTCGTTGATAGGCGGTGGCAGCAGCAAAGTCAAAGAGGTATGTATAGAGGTAACTATATCAAAAAAAGTAAGACGTATTAATAAAGTGATGAAATTATACTATTATCAGTATAATAATAATAAAGCCATTTATTCCAACGTGCTCGTACATTAACAGTTTTTTCAGACTTATTACATAACTATTCTTATTTATTTCATGCTGTCAAATAATTATAAAGTTATATGATTACATAAGAAAAATAAAATAAAATTTATAAATGTTAACATGCAATCAAATTAATTATTATCAGTATAGAATGCGGTTAAAACAGCTTTGGCCATTCCTGAAGCAAGAAGGGCAGAGGACGACCGCCGCCAGCGACGTGGATGACAATGACATGACAACCGTCACCAAAGATTTGGGACGGGCTCGAGTGGACACTCTGATAACCCAAATAATGGAATAAGGCATGGACGAAGATCAGTATTGAATCAATGATTGATTAGGTATATGATCCAGCTAAATAATCGAATATATCAAAATAATTAATATTGTAACAAAGAGAATTACCTAGTAGCCGACTTGATGCGTAGGTAATCAAATGTAAGCAATGCAAACCATTTTGTAAGAGATTACCAATTTTTCTTTAAGAGGTGGTAAGCAAAGGTGGCAAGGAATCAACTTGCATTTAATATAGAAGTTAAAGGACTTGATTTTTTAATTTGTAACAACTATATTATGTACCTTATTATGCAAATAAAGTAGAACCTATCATGCAAGTTTAACAGAAATGCAAACATAACGTTCGAAGTAAACTAAACGGTAAAAAACACAGCAAAATCTCGGATCAGTGACCAGCTTAGGGTGATTAATTAATATTCAAAATCTGGTTCCCAACACTATATCAGATCCAATTAGAGACGCGAGATAACCTAGCGATAAGGTCGACGAACCCATTTTAAAACCGCATCTTGAACCGGGCGTTCTATAATTATCCTTGTTGCAACATGCTAAGTGACATTTTCGTTTGAGCTAGATCCGTGAATTTGGCTAGAAGAATTTTCATTGTGGTGTTAAAGTGGAAGCTACCGAAAAGTCAGAAGCTCTTTTAGAATTAGGTCGTGATTTATATGAAGAGCAGCCATGAGTATATTTACTCGGAGGAGTAATACTCGGGATGTCTCTATATATTTTCGCATTGGATTACGCCATACTTCAGTACCTTAAGATGAAAATCTTAAATTAATTGATGTGCGCGTGTTACTTCCATGTCCTCATTAGAAAGTACGAGGTCACAAAAGTATGGAGAGAGCTACGCGGTTGATCTGCGTCGCCACATCAGAAATGACGATCCATAGAAAGAAAGTAATCGAAAAAGTCAAGCATGAAAAATACAGACGAATGATGGCATTGCAAAAACGTATAACGATCGGAAATATTATAAGTAACAACATCATCAACTATAATATATTTTCTATAATATCTATAGATATAGATATTATTGAAAAAGATCACTCTCGTCCACATTCAAACAAGTAAAACAATAACCCATACCAATAATGGCTAGAATCAGCTACATGGAATGAAAAAGTACCTAAATGAAAAAATAATCAGTCTTTTAAGAAAATAGCTAACTTCATTATAAAAAAACTAGTTTCGGGCTTAGAATAGCATGTACCAGGTAACTACTTACAAAGAAACTTTAAGCAAAACGGTGAAGGTGACCTACGGTATTATCAAAAAAAATTAAAGAAGTCAAACTGTAACAAACGAGATAAGGCATACTTGAACTGATAGTGAGATTGAGCAGAATGAAAGTGTTTAAGCTTGCGTGTAACGCTAAACTAGTCCGAAGCTAAATTGCCAAAACGATTTACGAAAAATTACATAGAAACTACGAAAATCATGACAATCTTAATTATGACCTACCAATGACATTATACAACTTTGACGACCTCCGTGGCCTAACGGACATCACGCCGGACTGCCGCACCGGAGGTCTGGGTTTCGATCCCCGGTCGGGTCAAGATGGAAAATGATATTTTTCAGATTAACCTGGGTCTTGGATGTTTATCTATATACGTATTTGTTATAAAATATATATCGTTGAGTTAGTATCCCATAACACAAGTCTCGAACTTACTTTGGGTCTAACTCAATCTGTGTGATTTGTCCGTATATATTTATTTATTTAACTTTGTCAAATACGATAATGATTCACTACTGCAGGTCCAGATTAAAATAATTTCTAATAAACTATTAATAAGAAGTATCTAGGTATGTTCTGCAGTAGATTTACTGTTGTGGCTGAGCTGATTAAATGCAAAACAGAGGTGATTAATAAATAATTGCTTATAAACTGGATGATTCAGTTGTCCAACAAGATATTGCCGACGAACACAACACTTCGTAACAAGATCAGGAGATCATGCATGGTGCAAATCCGAGTGCGATCACTTGAACCGGTTCATGAAAAACGATAGTGTAATACATCTAGCTCTTACTACAGTATTTATTTATTTAACCTTTATTGCACTACAATGTATGGCACAATAGGTGGACTTAATGCAAAAGCATTATCTATTTACAGTCGACCTTTGGGGTAAGCAGAGAAGTTTTAAGCGAGAAGAGTGAGTGATTTGTAGAGAAATACTTGCACACAAGTTGCAATTACTGAGATTTAATTGTTAAGTCTCATTCATTTGCGAATCAAAAAAGTGATCTCAGGAGAGATGTAAAAGTCTTGTAGTGGTTTTGACACTGGTAACAAGTATGAGGTTGGCCACCTTATCATTATCAGTTTTATTTCAATGCGTTTACATTAAATCATCACTTAAATTGGACACGCGAATATACGGCAGAAAAACAAATATTGTTTCAATAAAGTTGATGACATATCCGCTCAGCTCACCTATTCTTAGCGTGACTCTAAAACCAGCCAGGTGATAGTCGTAAATGGTATTGAACAAAGGTCATTATCGGCTATGAACCTATAAAATGGCAACTTGTACATTTCTGTTCCTAAAGCAAAAAGTGAAACCTGGTGCCCATTTATGAAACTGGTTTCATTTCGAATGCTAAGTAGCAAGTGGGTGTACCTTTCGTTGTATATGGGTTACAAGTTACAACACAAGGATGTATAGACATAGTTATGCCATAAGCGACACACAAAATATATTTGTAAGCCAGTTGAGTTTCATAGGATAGATAGAAGTTATCACTTTGAGGGAAGCAGGAGGATAGTATATTACGGGTAATCGATATAACAGTGATATTGTTATAATAACTTATGTGATGGCTCAAATCAGAAAGACACAATAAAATGAATTTAGTGTGAAGTGCGTGTCCGCCCCAAAATTAGTTTTTTAAGTAAAAAAATGAGAATTTTCATCCATATCCATCTTGTTCATAGTTGTAAGTTAACTTCGAGCGAGATACACCAAGAATTTTTAATTCACACTGCCTACGCATTCTAATCTAACAAGTTTTTCACGCGTAATTGCAAGACAGGTTCAGTTCAGATAAATCGATGCAAACTAGGAGAAAAACTTGTATAACCCGACTTCCTTTATTACTTCCCGCCCGTCTATTGATAAAGACTTTTTGCTTCTATCGTGGAAACTGGAATGTTTATGAATTAAAACTGTTTTATGGCATGCATCGATTCAACCGACATATTCTAGCATATTCTACGGTAGTTATCTTAATTTATAGGATAACCAATCAGAACGGTGTAATTAAACACTATAATATTGTAAAATTCCAAAAACAAAGTATTTATTACTATACTAGTAATATTCAGGAAGATTTTCTATGTTTGTGTATTCTAAATTCGTCCCCAAAATAGGTACATTTAGTAAACAATTTTGAATGAAATCTTTTTGGTCAAAGATTACAAAAATAAATAGACTTTAAATAAAATTCAATCATCATCACAAGCTGATTAGATCCATTGAATCATTCAATGGTCGAGTATACAAGCAATCGAAGGCCAACTCATATGTCCATTTTATAGCCGTCCACACATGATCTGCCATGCGGATATATGAGCAATGGAGCAATGTCAGCGAGGCAATTTTCCAATTACGATACGCCGTTTGCCATAGGAAATTGTATGTTATGTCTTGTTTCGGTCGATTCTCTGTCTAGTTTAATTGTTCAATGACGTTTGCTTATTAAGTACAAAAAAATACTTCAGTTTTTCTTTTGCATATTATAGAGAAAAACTATTATAGTAATGTTTATCAATATTATTACACTGTTGATGCCCAAAGAGTGTTGAGTATCAATATCATCATTACATATAATAAATCTGTAAGTGGTCTGTGCCTGTACATAGAAGATTTTTAAGAAAAAAACTTTGAGGGCTCTTTATTGGGCTAAAAAAACTTAACTTAAACTTAAAATCTGGTGTAAGTTTCATCTTGACGTCGTTTAGAACCTGAGAAATGCGCGGACGAAGTCGCTGGCACAGGCTAGTGTACTATAAAAATATTCTTCTGAAAAACATATATATCATGCAAGCACGCTTCCTAGAACATAATTGTTAAGATTCTAATCAATCATCCATAAAATAAAACAATTAACAATCTGACAAGTAAAAGCGGGATAATTGAGTATGCATCGATTTGCAGAGTTCCGTACACTACCTATGCATATAAAGTACAGGAAGAACAAACAAACGGACACGCGTCGTCAGGGTTTTCACTCGCAAAGTTTTACTGTACTCTGACCTAAGACATCAACCATCGCCCAAAATCTGCATATTTCGAAAAATAAACTAAAAACAAATAGAAACAAGTAGAAAAGACTCACATTTTAAATCAAAACTGACTTACTTGATAAAGCCCAGTTCATTGTGCCTGATGACACAAGTTCAACTATGGCCAAAAAAATAGGAACACTAGACACGAAAGGACCAATAACCTGGACCTAGGAATCGGAGCTTCTTAATAAATAACTTTATGACGAAGATTTGGAAAGGAAGAAGTCTATGTTACCTGCTAGAGATAACTCATATCGAAGCTACACTGCTGATACAAAAAGATGAAGACAGACATTTTTTTCTTACTTACATATTTACACCACCAGTTTAATGAATGTGAAGACTGTGGCAGCCCTATTTCTATCCGTCTATATGTACAGACAGACGGATTGAGCTCACATGCAATGGAAATCGGACCTTTGTCCAGGACTTATGGTCCGTATCGAATGTCATTGGATCGGCTACCGATTAGTGCTTTGTCTGACTGACGAAAATCAATGGACCGACTCAATTTAATTGGCTTTTGTTTACAGTTTGAACTTTTAAAGGTCGTGTGTTTGTTTGGGAAGATACGACGACGATTATATCACAAATATCCTTACATAATATATATAAAGTACTGTTCCTAACCTCGTCTGTGTGTAAACTTATAAACTAAGTACTGAACCGATTTTTATGCGGTTTATACCAATGGACGGGATGGGTCATGAGTAAATGATGTGCCGTTCTCGAAATTTTCAAAGAACAAGCGGAAACTTCTTGGAAATTCCTCGGAAATATCCTCGAGAATTGAAAATTTTCCTAGTAAACCGAGAAATTTCCGAGAACAGGGAATTTCTCGGCGGCACATCTCTAGTCATGAGGGTTTAAGTGTATATTTTAAGCGGTTGAAGCTAGGGCAAAGGCTAGTACCAGAATATTTGTGATTTAGCAAATGTAATGAACACAAAAAAGCAAAAAAAAAAAAGGTTCTGTTAGCTTAACAGAATTTGAAGAAATTCTCTTTTGAGCTGATCTGAATAGAAGACACATTTAGCAACGCGATACAGATAATACAGAACTATAGAATTCGCGGCTTGCGGACAAGTCATACACTTGCAATCATTTGGCTTACTTTCACTGCCGACCAGAGAAGGCTTCGCGGCAATTAATCATGCGAGATGGGCGGCCTGACGAAAAATAGTTTTTGTTTGTCTGTCTGTATATTTGTACGCGCATTATGCAAAAACTACTTAAGGAAATTGGATGCGGTTTTCACAGTTGAGTAGCTGAGGTTCTAACTTTGCTTGTTACCTCTTAATGCTTTATCAAGTAAACCAATCTTCCTGAAATTTCGCATACACATAGTCAGAAGTACTGAGAAGCATATAATCCTTTCATCCTGGGAAAAAAAAAAACAGTTCCCGTGGGAAATTCACGCGGGCGAAACCGCGGGCAATAGCTTGTTCATAATAAATGCCGAAATCTTCATATGTATTCCATGTGTGAAAGAAAAAAAACCCTTTGTATTTTTACAGAAATCAGTATAAGGATACACAAGTAAAATATAGGGGATGGTATAAAACAAGTAGCCTTCCTTACTTTTAAGTATATTGTCGAGGGTTTCAAACAGATCCTTCTCCAGCTTCTGGTACTCATTGTCCTCGCTGAACGGCCAGTCGCAGGACAGGTTCCAGTCAACGATGTCCACTTTGTTTCCAGAGTCACCCGGGATTGTATATAACCTGTACATGAAGATTTTTTATTAAAGACCATAATCATCAATTTGAATCTTATGCATAACTAGAATGGGCCTAGAGCTTTATTCCCGTAGGAATTTCAGGGTAAATACTCTCATAGTGCTCCCGTACACTCTCTAAGGATGCTTTAGCTTCCTACGCCCAGTAATTTTGGCTGTGCATTGTCTGTAAGTCAGTAAGTAACAAAAGAATTTCATAAATTCTGATAAGGTTTTTTTTTCAGTGACAACATGGATGTAGCTTTTGATTGTAAACTATACAAGATATTATAATTTACTACTACTGATTTAGACCTTGTTTATTTTGCCTATCTGCATAGGCAATAGGCAACAACTTTACTTACTACAAACTAAAGCTACTTAAACTGTTGGTGTAATATAGTCATAAAGAATATTGTTTAGTGTACCAAATTTAACAGAAATTAATCAAATGAAAAAACTTAAATTAAAAACTAAGGAACAGAAACCCCTCAAGAGGGTAGCCCTGCGGCAACATGCCCAAAAGGCTGGCGACATTGCCAAGCTGGCTGCATTGTTTTGTATTTATTTATTTATTAACATGCAGACAGCTGATGTGTCAATATGAGGCAGCATTGAAAGTCTTCAAAGTCACTTCAGAGATTTAATTGCTAAACACTATCCCATACAAGACAATACTTTTTGCTTACATGGTTATGATTGTTTTTTTACCCTTTCTGGGCAGTAAACTTATATAGCCGTGATATCAATTAAACTTCTACTATAAGGAACAGAAATTTATGGAAAGAGAAGACATAATGCGCCAACCCCAGATGATAGCACATGGTAAAGTATATGATGATCAATTAAACTTCTATAAAATCACGAATACGGTGCATTTTGAAGTATTAAGAAAATGGAAAATTGAACATATTCAAATTAATCAATGTGGCCATTTTGACCCCCTTGTATTTTGCCAAATCTGGATAAAGTCTCATGTGACAGTGAATGCTGTACAGTCCAGTCTGATAATGGACTTGGGAATGTAACCTGTTATTATTTGTGCTTTGAAAATTGTTTCTCTCTGTGTTGTTTCCCCAGAATATTATGCCATACCTTATGATAGGCGTTACTAGGCCATGATACGCAATCAGGACAGAGTCTATATTTACTACACGTAGCAGATTATTTGAGGCGTAAGCACATTAGTTTAATTTTGAGAAGACAAAGAGAGCTGTAGAGTTTTAAGAGAAGATGTAGACAAAAATCTTACAAATTTAAATTGATCTTATTACAATCCATTTTAGATATAAATTGTTGTTAGTAGTAGTAGTCAATAGAAACAACTTATATTATACAGTTACTAGTAATAACAATTAAAAGATATTAAGATAAAATTAGCTCTAATTAGGGCACAAAAACATTATCAATCTTATCATTGATAACTAAGTGCAATAGGAACTTTGCATGTAAAGTTAATTTATATTTTATTCAAATACTTAGTACTTACCAAATTAAGTGGCTTTTGCAAGACATTAATATGAATATACCTACTCATCTAATAAAAGTTGAGGTATAAAAAATTACATCCAGTGGTTTAAATATAATTGCAAAATAATACTATGTAATTAATCTAAATAAACATTAAGATCTGAACATAGGTACCTACATAAAAAGACGAAAAAAGTGTTGAGCCTGTCAAAATTTATAACTCTGTATTTGATTCATCAATGATTTGGTCATAAATTTATGAAAAATAGTCAATCTTAAGTAGTACAGGATATTAAACATAAAATTGTAATCCATATTAGGAGAAGTTGGTCCGAGGCAGTAGTAAAAAGTGACATGACCAGTACCCACAAGACTTCTGACCCCAAAACGTTTACTGAATAATTACTTTACTTTCATTGTTTTTACATGTATTTCTAGGTACATACCATGTTTGATTATCGGAAAAATCCAATGATTCCACGTCGATTAGATCAGAATCAATCATATCTTTGTTTATATTTTGATCAATCTGATTCATAATACCAGTAAAGACGAAACATCAATTTGGCACTATACACAAGATCACAAAGAATTTATGAAAAGATAACTACATTAATAACACGAATCCTGTAAATTAATTAAAGAAAGGAGACTTTTATAATAAATAGAATCAATACGAAATTATCCCAGAGAAGTTCAGTTTGGAATTTGACATATGATGACCATAGGCAAAAAATGACAGACAAATAGGATGAAAAAACGTTAGGTTTCATAGACAAAACTACTAATAAAATAAAATATACCAAATTCACAACAAAACCTCAGCACAGCAAGGCATGTAAAAAAATCATGTCTTTAATACCTACATGGAAAAGTACTTCCAATTCCATGATATAATTTAATAAAATGCTAGAAAAGTGACTTATAATTTAAAAAAAAATATTTCTGTGGAAAAGTGAATACCCATTTTTTTAATGAAATCTTTATGGTAATGGTATTACAACTATAATAAATTAATTTTCCCTGACCGTTCAATGAAAACACACAGCAGAAAAAAGGCCGCTTGCTGAGGCAAGCGGCAAGCGGACTAGAGACGGCAGATATTAGCAGTGTTCTCGTCTCGCAGAACGAACGTAGCATGCGGATCGCTTTCAAGCGGACGTCATTTTTTTGGGAACACAAAGTCTTGCTCGACTAAAACCCTACTAAACCAATATAAAGCCTGACCAGAATATAAAACCCTCGCCATGTTGCGGATAAGCTTTAGAACTAATTTCTTCCATTGGCAACTAATTTAAAAACCCATCTGTTATTTCTCCTGTTAAAGTTTGACTTTCAATCATGGGGGGATCCAAGTTTTTTGTTCTAGGAGGGGCACAAGGCAGTGGCGGACTATACAAGCTAGGGGCTAGGGCTGCACGCCTTGAGACGAATCCATAAGACGGTGGAGGAATTAAAAAGGGGAATTTTGCCGCTTTGCTAATGGTGGCGGATTAATTGTTTTTGAAATAAACTTGTCAGAAACTATAACTACTAAATTCTGTTATTTTAACAACTAGGATCTTAATTTGATATGTACTGTTATGGAATTTACCTCCACAGTATACGTACACAAAATAGCAGTTTCAGGAAATGGGGGAGGGCACGACGTACCCCAACATACCGAACGAACGTTCAACTTGCGTTCTTGGATCGTGCGTGTTGCGTGAGCGACGCTACTGTTCGAAACGGAGGCAAGTAACCGTAAGGACAAAAGAAAATATTTGGTCCCAGATTTAAGGGATAAAATAGTTAAAATAGTGCAACACTGAAAACGTCACATTTGACATCTCTGCCTGCTGTCATAGACTTCAATGGACATAAATTTCTTCTTTTTGTCTACGGACACGTTGTAAGCACGTTGTAATTGTGTAGTTTTTTGAGAAAACTACAAAAATGTCGTCTCATCTGAATTGGATGATCATCCGTAACAACAACGCCTTCCTGGTGAAGAAGCGTAACATAAAGAAGCCGTTCAGCAAGGAGCCCAACAATGTGACTAACCTCAACTCCTACAGATACAATGGCTTGATCCACAAGAAAGCGATCAGCGTGGTCGAAAACCCTGACAAGAAGGGTTTCACAGTGGTGTACAAGAAAGCCAAGGCTACAAACAAGCCCGTTAAGAACTCCGTACGCCGTTCTTTCAAAGCCGGCGCCAGAAGATCACTCTTCAAGGTAAAGAGACTGCTGCAAGCAAACCACTACCGTACAGACTTGACCAAGGCTACTCTTCGCCGCGCTTCAGCCATCCTCAGATCCCAGAGGCCGATTAAGGCGAAAAAACCTAAAGCAGCGGCTGCCAAGACAGAATAAGTTTTGTATGTAAGGTTAAAATAAAAATTTAAAAAATTAGATTTTTTTTATTATTCGTATTACCTAGCCACTTTTCCTGATGATATATTTTAAGCTAGTGGTTCCATGAACAGTACAAGGAGCTCCATCTAATCACTAGTGTTGTGTAAAATCTTCCCTGCTTTGATTTTTTTCCAACTAGAAGAATCTGACCCGACATAGGTAAAATGTTTCCTCTAAATATGACTGAAATCCATTCATAAATGACTACTGTTGAAATTATGTAGAATCTGGACAGTACTCCACACCTTTGAAACTCAGAGGAGCTGCAGGAATTTCTCATCGCTCAAATAGCATGAGGTTCGATCTGAACATTAATGGGTCAATGAAAACTTTTTCATTTCAATATCTGTAATGTAATAATACCAAGCTCAAGTTTCGGCTCATTCTCTTCTTCATGCAAAAAGGGCCCAAACTGGAGGCCTAATTGCAGAAAAATGTCCTTGTGGGAAGTAAAATACAAAGCTGAGTTTTGGACAAAACTTATTTAGGATTTTTGTGCATTTCAGATGCAATTAGTACTAAAAACTAATTATTATTATTGCAATTAGTACTTAATTTCTATACGAGAGTACCTACTTTGAAACTTATTTAATTTTCAAATGAAATAACAATTTAGTACACATTTTTTTTATAGTTTAGGACGGCAAACAAGCAAGAGTGTCACCTGATTAATTTTCTCACTCAACAATTTAAGAATATTCTATAGCAGTGGGAAGACAAGCACTTAGAAATCTACATAGTCCCAAGGAACCTGTGGTCAGAAGGGTCATTTCCCACAATGTCCATAACTCCCAACTGGTTGGAAGTGCCTTGCATCAAGTACTGTTGTCTTTCCTGTTATAGCTTAGTCATTTTGCTATTTAAACATATTACTGGCAAGCCAGAACATGGGTTTGACTTATATTCTAACAAGTCAACCACAGCAATATTATGCACTGCAATGCAATTTAGAATTTTTAATTATTATTGTTACTAGTTTGGGACACCAGTGCAAGGACCAGATGGGTGATCGGTCCTCCCATTATGGGCCTATGTCAAGTTGGGGGATAGAAAAAAAACAATCCTTTCCTGGCCGGCTTCAAAATATTCATGGTTTCTTGGTTGTTCAAGTTTATTGACAAGTCAAATAAAAGAACTTCTTCTTGGCGTGTCCATGTCATTCCAACGATCCGTTCAAATTGTAGGTACCTGAAAAGTGCTCCTCCACCATTTCCTCCACTTTTATGGCCTCATCGGTGGCGGCCATCAGGTCATTCCGAGTGCAGGTGTTAGGGCACAGGAGGCTGGACAACAGGTGCTCCATGGTTTGGGGAGAGACACCAATAAAAGAACTGAATTACACTTATATTTTATTCCCTAAAATAAACCATGATTTAGGTAATCACATACATCTGGAATGTAAAGTAATGTACACACTGGTCATAAATAAATAATGACTAAAATAAGCCTCATATTATGATTATTATTTTACATTCATGGACAGAAAAAAAACTTACCAAAATAAAAATATTGATCCATTCAATGTTCCCAAAACAACCAACAATGATTCCACCAATACATTGTCCATCTTTTAATAATATGTCCATGATTACATTAGAATAAAATATTTTGACAAAGTAATCAGGCAATATGTGGACATAGTGCTTATATCGATTACAATAATACATAGTGTAAACATTCAGTTACAATTATTTACAATAGATATCACATTATGTTAACTTCTATACATTTTATTTAACAAGCAAAATAATACTTGGTAATTTAAATCTGACATGTTTAAATTAAAAAAAAAAAACAGTACCATATATGGCGCATGACTGCCTACTAGAGCTGCGGTAGGCTGTACTACAAAAAGGATAGTAGATTTTTTAATTGATTAATAATAATATATGTATGTACTTCATCTATGAGATAAAATTTACCAAAAAATTCTTTCAAAAATAATCAGGAGCTTTGAATCACAATCAACACTAAAAAAATGCGAAACATGTGTAAATACTACAATATTATAATACTTATACTACCAAGAATGTTGTGCAATATTGAATGGCAGGAGATATATTATTTTTATAAGTATAGAAATATTGTGAACAGTTTTTTTGTAATTGTAACAGATTATAGGATTATTTGCATTATATTTTCAACATCCAATACTACATGTCTACGTCTACAGTGTTTGTTTCAAACTAGACTTAATATTAAGTTTACAGGGTGTACAAATTATTTGTGCCTACGAAAAGCCTCAGGTACAAAACAGTTGACATTGATGTATCATAAGTAGAGTTGGTCAGGAAAACTATTTCATAAATCTTGCTGCCTCTAAATACAAGTAGGGGTAATTTTGAATTTGTTTTCAAATGACTATACTCAGAGTAGTATCCTATAGATAGAGGCAGGCTTCGCGTGGCCATACGAGATAGAAAAAGGGACGAATATAAGAGGAGAAACGGAACAGAGAGGGAGGACTCCGTTCTTAGTAGTTTATAATGTACTAGCCTGTGCCCGTGACTTCGTCATATCTCAGGTTCTAAGCGTCGCATCAAGATAAAACTTACGCCAAATTTTAAGTTAGTCCTTCTATAATACAATAGTGAAAACCGCATCAAATTTGATACAGTAGTTTTTGCGTGATGCGCGTACAAACATATACAGACAGAAATTCTACAAAAAATGATTTTGGCTTCTATTGGCCTTCAGAAAACCCCTCATAGTTTTTTTTCTTTAAAATCTTCTACGCACAGACACAGACCAGTTAAAGTTTAATTATATGTATTGATGATGAACATGAATCGAGTCTGATGCAACCTTGGAAAAAACGGGCACGCGATAAGAGAAAAAAATTATAGCGTTCTGTCTCGTTTCTCCCTCATGTATTCAATAAGCGTTTCTCTTTCTTGTGCGAGCAAAATGGAACCGATGGCGGGGTCTACAGTTTTTTGTTTACGTGACTCTATAATTTTGGTCTGAGATAATTTTAAATTAAAAATAGAAAGCTATTTTCGGCCAGTTAGAATACTAATTCATTTTATAATACATCAATGGCAGACAAGAAAATAAAAGGCACAAATACATTAACCTATCTTACAAAGGCACAATATACCAAAATTCATAATTTATCAATTATTATATTTATGTAGATATGAAAAATACAAATAAATCTCGTTTATGGAAACACAAATTGTAAGAAATTTATTAGGAACTAGCTGTCGCCCGCGGCTTCGCCCGCGTAAGTTTCGCTTAGATGAAAAATCTCTCTTGGAGCTTTTCATCAGATGTTCCAGATCTTCAATTTTTATACGTCAGCAGAAAATGCTCATCAGGTTGAACGATTTTTGCTAAGGCGCCATTTCCATATATGTTATAGTGTAGCTGGTCTCTTGGAGCTTTTCATCAGATGTTCCAGATCTTCAATTTTTATACGTCAGCAGAAAATGCTCATCAGGTTGAACGATTTTTGTTAAGGCACCATTTCCATATTACTTATAGTTTAGCTGTTCCATTATGGTTCTTCATCAGGTGTTCCAGTTTTCAAAATGAATTATAGCCTATATGTTGCCCAGGCTTAATAGCTATACAACAAAAAAAGTTTCATTCAAATCCGTCCAGTAGTTTTTGCGTGAAACGCGTACATACATACAGACAGACAGACAGACAGACAGACAGACAGACAGACAGACAGACAAGAAATTCCAAAAATTTTTTTTTGCTTTCTATTATTCTTTTTAGGTCTCCCTCTATCTATTTCAGTCAAAAATATTAAATGTACAGACAAAATATTTTTACTGTTTTATTATATGTATAGATTATGTTCCATAGTGTAAAATATACAATTGTAGGACTAACGTCGAATAACTTGGGACATAATATATCAATATATTCCACATCTATCTACAACAAAGCTCATTTTATTGACGCGTTCATTTTATGGTTTCACTGTACTTTACACATGGCATCTATTTGCGAATTTACTAACACCACAATTACTGAATTATTAACTTAAATCTGTGTTCAACACAGCTTAAAATTGGTAAGCTGTAATTCGTGAAGCTGATTCGTTTGCCGCAAGTGAATTAAAAATAAATTCAATACTCGGTCTTCCGGCAAGATTGTGGTCCAGAGCAAACCCATTTTGTATATAAATAAAGAACTTGAACATTCAAAAACAGGCAGATTTACGGAAGGAAAAAAAAAAATAGAAATCGACATCGTTTTTAGCTAAATTATATTCCAAGACCATTTCAAAAAAGACTGGATCAGATGCCATATATAAAAGAACAGTGACACTATCAATTAATTTATATTACAATTTCGTTTAAGTTTTCATTTTATCTATCTAGACACGTAACATATTATAGGCACACATTTAATTATTCTAATTACACAAAATGATCTGACTTTTGTCTTGTGAAAGGTAGGGTGATGTTATTGTCAGGTCAGGGATTAGAATTCAAATAATACTGAAATGGTAATTTAAAAGTGATTAATCAGTAGGAAAAAATATTAATATGGAGTGAAAAGGTGCATGATTACGCGAATACATTTATATTATGAAAAACTTGACAGTAGAGAGCCGACATCTACCCTGCATTAACTTACATATTACAATATTTTTTTCACGAACGGTATTCTCGGATTTTGATGCTAATCGTATATAGAGGGTGTAACAGAAAGGTATAGTGATACTCAAAGGGGTGATTCTACCCATGATACTGAACAACTTTCCCCAAGGAACCCATGTCCGATTCGCGTAAAAAATTTTACCTTTCCCATACAGATTATTCACTTAGCTGATTGCGTTTTGTATGGAGGGGCGAATTTTTTTCTATTGAATTGGACATGGGTTCCTTAGGGAAAGTTGTTCAGTATCATGGGTAGAATCACCCCTTTGAGTATCACTACACCTTTCTGTTACACCCTGTATAGTGCCACAACGTTCATAATGAATGTGGCCAACAAAAGGAACTAACATTGTCAGCATAGACTACATGAAGTCCATTTATCCATAAAAAGTTGTTGCCCGTGGCTTCGCCCGCGTGAATTTCCCACGGGAACAGTGCTTTTTCCAGGGATGAAAGGTACCATATGTCCTTCTCAGTACTTCTATGTGTATGCGAAATTTCAGGACGATTGGTTCAGTAGATAAAGCGTGAAGAGGTAACAAACCAGTTAGGATTAGGATTGTCCTATTATGTAAACAATCTTACTAGCTTTCGCCCGCGTGATTTTCCCACGGGAACAGTGCTTTTTCTATGGATGAAAGGTATCCTATATCCTTCTCCGTACTTCCAGCTATGTGTATGCGAAATTTCAGGACGATTGGTTCAGTAGATAAAGCGTGAAGAGGTAACAAACCAGTTAGGATTAGGATTGTCCTATTATGTAAACAATCTTACCTTGTCTTTTTATGATTTTACAACAATATAAATTAAAATAGACTTTTTAGGAAATTACTTTCGTGGTTAATAGATGTTTTACTTTAGAATGTTTCCGTTTGAGCTAATATTTGATTTAATTTCAACAAAATTCAACAAAAAGTACTGTGAAGATTGTTTACATAATAGGACATTTAAGAAAAAATGGGGTTTAGAGAAAATAGTATGGTGTAGTAGCTACTTCACCCGCATTCATTATAGTCGTTGTTACGCTGTAGCATCAGAGTCCGAGAGTACTCCTTCATTGAAAAACCCAGCTTAAGCGTTATGATGTCAATATTATATAATCATCGTAAAAATACTGATATTAAATTTAATAGTTTGATCAAAGCATATAAATTAGTTGATTCTTTTACAATTTTATTAAAATCATTTATAAATGTACAATTAAACTTAATGTCATGTTATATTACATATATATCATTTCCCTTTCAATTCCATAGTTGCGAGGAATATTTGTGATTTTTTGTTATCTATTCAAATCACACATAATTTAGGACAATTTATTTCTAGAAACTAAGGCCGACTATTGCAATAGGCAAATAATAATGTAAAACTGACTCCTATTTCAATAGCATTACGGTCGGTTTTAGTTTACCCTTTAAGTAAAATTGGGCAATCCAAGTTTTAAGTACAAATCCTATTTGAAATAATAATTCTACTAAAAATAAAATTGTGAAAATATTTGTAACACTATTTACCCTTTTAGGCGTGCTTAATTTCAACAGCACTTAATGAAAATATTCTTAACAGTAGAAAACATAGTACATAGCGTAAATAATATACATCAGGCTTCATAACAAGTACATTATATGCCACTGCAAGAGAAATATTTTCCATGTATCTGACATTTTCACGGCGTGATGTAAAGGCTTCTACGCACTGCCCGATTTAGGATCCTAAATCGAGAGCAGTGTTGCCAGATCCAATTTAAAAAATCCTTAAGGCTTTGCTCCAAAATACGTAATTTTCCTTTGCGAAAATTCATAACATTCTACGGACTTTTATGGATTTTTAAGCAAAGCCTTACGGATTATAAATATTGCATCTAGCAAC
Organism: Ephestia elutella; assembly: GCA_018467065.1. NCBI lineage: Eukaryota > Metazoa > Arthropoda > Insecta > Lepidoptera > Pyralidae > Ephestia > Ephestia elutella. The sequence goes on along the minus strand of CM031577.1, from coordinate 1,090,499 downwards.
ACTACTTCTGATTAAGGGCCATAGATCGGAGCATGTGTTAAAAGGCAAAAAGTGTAAGTGGATGTGATGACAATAGTTTCAATCTGTTAAGAACATTTTAAATAAAAAAATAATCGAACTATCATTGAATACAGTCAATCTAACATACTGTACAAAAATCATTAAAATACTCAGCGCATCTCAATTAAATATAAAATGACTAGTTTATACGTATTACAGACTAAAAATCGTTGACTTGGGCAAGTTATATTGGCGAAAATCGGGGTCTATAATGGCCCATTTCCTAAATACTTAAAAATGAACCTTATGAGTAATGTTATATAAGGCTCATTTTTAAGTATTTAGGAAATGGGAAACGGATCATATTCTTATTCGTCAATGTGTCCATTTTAGACCCCCAGTATGATCCCACTAATACAGAATTACGTATCTGTATTCCACAAACCCCCTTAGATGATCCCCTAAACAGGGGATATGTAGGCTTATTGTTCACAAATCCCCTGCTGCACATCGAGGCAGTAAAAACTAAGCTTTTTCTTATGACAAAAAAGAACGTTGAAGAACGAATCGAATTTCACATGTATTTTTCTATTGTGCCAACGAACTACAATAAATTAGAAGTTACTTTATCGAAGTGTATTGAGGCATCCAGCCCCAAGCAAGCCACACTTGGGCCGGGTCGTAAGGTTCCCTCTATTATGGTTGAGCTTTGCGATGGCTGACCCTCGCGTCAACTCGTGAACGGGTGTTGCCAGGGGGATCCTGCTTCGATCCTGATTCGAATTTTATTTTTATTTTTTGTTCTTAACCAATTCATTGTGGTTACTTGATCACAAACATAACATGTTTTATTATATTATTATTTTTTCTTATATTTTATTTTATTTTTGACTGTACACAATCTAGTGTATGTATAAAGTTAATAAATAGTCCCTCTGGCATATTAGGCGACCAGGACTGTTTTATGAGTTTCTTTCGGCATTTCTTCTCAGCAGTGGTCGTTCCGAAATGCTAGTAGTTTGTAGCTTTGAGACATATTATGATTAAATAATTAGTTATCGACGTGAAAAAGAGAATAAAAAAATTTGACTTTGACACACCTATCTATTATATAATACAGAAAACAGTCCGCAGATCAAGACAATAGGAAGGCAGTTTTACACAGTCTATAAGGAGATTTGTGGAATAAAGCCAATGTGGCTATCGCGTTCAAATATTCCACCAGATGCCAGCACTTACGAGTAATGGCAGACATCTGTCAGATGGTACAACGCTGTCAATTTGTCAAATTCTAATGACATTATTGTACCATTGACATGACCATTTTGCCAGTAGCGGCAACTGATGATATGATAACTCTCATTATCTGGTATGAATTACAATATTAACCGACTTAAAGTTACGGTTTTTTCGGTATCCTAAAATACTTTGTACACATTTTGTGACACTGTAAAATTAACAATGTTTTATTCTTATCAGCGCTATCTACATAACTAAACATACATGCAGTTTTTGTGTTTTATATAGGTGACAAGGTCTTTGCCTTAAGGCCCATTTAGACGGTGTTAGTTGCTTGTACATACAAGAGCATTAATTGCAGCAATTAAGAGCATTAATAATCCATTGATTATTGCATGCCATGTCCGTGAAAGTTTACAATAAATTACCAGAAAATATAAAAGATGAGTCAAATAATAAAAAGTCAACAGTCAATGAGGTGATTTTTAATTCTTAAAGTTTTGCTCCAGTAGTAATAAATTTAAAAACTATTTAGGCAAATTGTGGTTTGACCAGGTTCACGGACTTAATAGTTCAAACTAGTATAATTTGATTAGATGCCTTTAAGTATGTAACATATTTTAATTCGTATTGACTTTAATTTTTGAACAAGCATGCATTTAATAGTAATATGCGAAAACTTAATAACTGTGTTTTAAGTTGTTTAAAATTTTTAGTAATTAAGTTATATTCTACTGTAAGTTTTCCGATTAAAATAAAATAAAATAAAAATCACCTCATTGACAACCCTTTTTACTCGTTTACCGAATATTTAAACGCTAAATAAACGTCTACCTCCCTCCCATTGCAATGCCTAACAAGGTGCATTTTGTATTTACTTTTAGTGAAACCAAATGTAATGCAATGAATAATTGCAGTGCAACAATTGACTATGAATAATTGCAAGCAACGGTTGTTTAGACCATGCAAGTATTTACTTGCTTCAATTTAATTGTATGCAAGAAACTTGCACCGTCTGAATGGACCTTAACTCTATTCACCTCAAGATGATAAAATGCATAAATCTCAGGTGAATAGTCAGAGAATCAAAGCCTATATAACAAGTCTGACTTGTTTATTTGTGAACTAAACTTCGATATAGACAATTGTTGGAAACAACACAACCTACAAGCACCAAACTAAATGTGCGCTTAGTTTTTTAACATTTACTGCCTTACTACAAAACGATGTCTAAAGTTAAATACTTGCTAAACACATTACCCGTTCATAAGAAAAAGATACTGACAACTAGAAAATGTCATTAAAGCACGTGTATTTTAATTGTAAGGGTAATGTGTTTAACAAGTATTTAACTTTAGACATCGTTTTGTAGTAAGACCGTTACGCTTTATTTATGGACCAAGAAATTTAAGAGCTAACGCACGGGTCTTTACTTTCTTTCGGCAGTGGTCGTTCCGAAATGCTGGTAGTTTGTAGCTTTGAGACATTATATACTATGATTAAATTATTCGTTTTTGACGTAAAAAAGAGCCTTCTTTGAAGGCCAAGTAAAGAATTTTTGATTTTGATTTCGTTTCGCACCACAAGCGATTTAAACCGTGGTGCGAATCGCCCAAGATCCCTTTTTGAATAGGTTCTTTCGCACCACAGTGGTTGAAGCAGTGCGAATGGCCCAAAGTATTTTTTGGAACGGGTCGATTCGGATCACGGGGCTACCTTTGCCATACTTATATACTGCTGTTTATAAGTATGACATTGACATTGATTTGATTTTGATTTGATTTGTCATTTTTGGAATTCTCGATTCTGTCCGTCTGATGATTAGATCATGGTTTGAATAACTGGTACTCCAGTTCACTAACATTTATACATTTTGTTCTATGTTACACATTGCGAATTGTGCCGTCGTCTTGATAAGTTTTTTTTTTTCTAACTGCACCATGCTATTCTCAACCTTGACATTGGCAGAATCGTTTTGGCGAACGATGAAGCCATAAATACAAGAAAAGAAAAATAACTGGTGAATTTCTTTCATTTGTTTTTAACTCGCAAAAAAGATCTACACTTATCAAGAGCCGATTTAAATGCTATCGGGTTTTGTAATGTTTGTCAAGTTGTCAGCTTGTCATTCAAAACCATTTCAAATCATTCGAAACTAACTTCACTACATATACATTTGTAAGAGAGACCGGAGTGAAGTTGCTAAAGCCCGATTCAAGTTTTGATTCTTATCGGACTATATGTTTACAGTTTTCATGTTGTTGCACCACAACCTGCTTACGGTGAAGGAAAACATCGTGAGTAAACCTGCACATTAGCTGACTGTTTAGTTTACTAGTGTGTTTACGGCTACTGCCACTAGATGGCGGTAGTCGTAAAGTCATGTTAGATGCCTTTAGGCGACTTGAATAAAATCTGACACCAGTGTTAGTACATACTCGATAAGAAAGAAATATGTTGTTGCAAAGAACTAACCGATCAAAATCGATTGGTTTGCTATTAAATATTTCACGCAAGACGTCATCGACCCGCCGTGAGTGTCACAAAGTAATCATCAGTAACCTTACAGCTATATAGAGGTTCATTCGGAAGAAGGCCTTGGGCAGATCGATTTTATAACCCAACTAGCAGAAAATTCTTTAAACCAATGAGTATTTGAGGTAAAAAAATTATCGTTATAGGTCTCTCTCTCTCTCTCTCAGCCGAAAGACGTCCACTGCTGGACAAAGGCCTCCCCCAATGATTTCCACGTTGACCGGTCCTGCGCTGCCCGCATCCATGCGCATCCCGCGACCTTCACCAGGTCGCCACCGAGTGGGAGGCCTGCCAACACTACGTTTTCCGGTTCGTGGTCGCCACTCGAGAACTTTTCTGCCCCAACGGCTATCTGTTCTGCGAGCTATGTGCCCCATATGTGCGTTATAGGTCACGAATACTTAAATCCTATACTTTAAGTAGGTACCTAAGCAATTCTTGTATTTTAAGTAATTGGATTTTCAGAAACGGCCCCAATTATATTGACGATTTTTTGCCTTTTATTGAATTATACCTAGGTAAGTGTCATTCCCATAATTATCATCAGAGTAAACCTCAGTCGGTCAGGTATTGACAATACCTATAAGATACACCACGAATACCTTGCATTTCCAAGTCCATAAACCGCACAAAAAAACCAAATTACTCGCAAGCAAGTTTGCTGTCAAACGAACTCAGAGCTATACCAAACGCCTGAAGAGCACACAGCGGATACCTAAAGTCCATAGTGAATACATCCTCTGATATCCTACCAAATTGCATGACTACATAATCCGGTTCTGAATCGTGTACAATCTGAAAGTTCTTCACACTTGCCTGGGTTACTCTTCCGTGGAAATTCAAGACATAAGACTGGGTTTCATCGTTCCAAACCGGGGTTTTGTTATGGAGCACAACTATATCATCCAAGTTCTGCCCTTTCCATCGCTCTAATAAGGTTTCGCTGTCGTCCTGAGGTGCTATTGCTACTCTTTGACGGTCCGGTGTCATTCCTGGTAAGATCACTGTCATTTTCCGTGGTCCCTTGAAGCCGAGGACATTTGTATCCTGAAAATTTTTAAATATACATGTCAAATATACTATTAACTAGCTGCACTACGCGGCTTCGTTTCCGTGAGAATTTTGGGATTCTGGATAACCTATATAGCCTTACTCACAAAAGCCACAAAAAACACCGGAAGTTTCAGAGATTTCCGCGTGCAAACAAACATACGAATTCTTCGGTTAATTTTTATTAGCATCTTCTCTTCTTCTCTCTTCGCGACAAGTGGAATGTTATTTCAAGGGATTAACGAGTTAAATCTACATTGTGAGTTATCAATTTACGAACTGAATTAAAAAAAATAAAAATAAGTAAGGCACAGGGCATGTTGCATAGCAGGCTATATCATGAGCAGTTCCCCAAAAATCAGAAATAATATAAAAACCGATTAAGACTATCATATATTTGTTTTTCGTGATCTTGTTATGGTACAAAAATACATTTAATATCGCATAATGTCGTATAATGGCCATACTGACATGGCGCCTGTACGTCATTTCAGAAATTAAGATACAGAAAATCAGATACAATGCTCGATTTTTTCATTATATGTTATTAAATTAATTAAAGTAAATGTTCCTAACACATGTTACATGCAATATCACAAAAACATATGTGTATCCATACTAATATTATAAATGCGAAAGTTTGGATGTGAGTTTGTGAGGATGTTTGTTACTCAATCACGCAAAATCTACTGGACGGATTTCGATGAAATTTGGTACAGAGGTAGATAATGACCTGGAAAAGCACATAGGCTACTTTTTATCCCGGGAAAAAGCACTGTTTCTGTGGGAAATTCACGCGGGCGAAGCCGCGGGCAAAAGCTAGTTTGACATAAATAGATGAATAATAAATAAAATAAACAATTCTTCTCCGCGGGCACGTATGTAATAAAAGTACATTTTTGAACGTACCGGAAATCGGACCGATCCTTAATCGAACCGTAGGTAGTGTTATAAATTAGCGCGATTGCACTGCTGTCAAATGAAGCGCGTTCAACGTCAAATCATAATGGGTGTCGGCCATTTTGGCGGAACTCTCTTAACCTTCATTACGATTTTGTTGACTAAATGTACCATAGAAAGGCTACGAATTTATGGAATTTACTTATAAGGCATTGATACTGACCCAAAAATGAAAAGTTCAGATAGGTACTCATGATATAGCCGGCTCCCCATACATTTGTGCAACAACCCCTTTACTACACAATTTTTATAACTTTTACAGAAGTACCGAATTCACTTTGAATGTATGGAATATTAATTAGGTACGAAATTAACTATATAGGGACGAATTTACAAATACCAATTTACCCAAAATAAATAAGCTTTATTAAATTAATACAGGTAGTAATAACGACAAAGATACTTGAACTATCTGATAACGATATCTTTTTCTAATAACGTATCGATATGCATATCGCCACGCCATTGATTGTTTATGTACCGTGGATTTCACGGACATTGGTGTGACTGTTAGGATCAATACATTGTTCACCATATGTGTTACAACTTCTATACAGATCACGTCTTTATCCCTTACGGGGTATATAGAGCCAAGAGTCATGAGACTCGAAGGCCACGCTTTTTTTTTTTTATAATATAGGGCGGCAAACGAGCAAGCGGGTCACCTGATGGTAAGCGATCACCGCTGCCCATGGACAACTGCAACACCAGGGGTATCACAAGAGTGTTGCCGGCCTTTCAAGAAGATGTAGACTCGTTTTTTGAAGGTTCCAATGTCGCTTTCGCATTTACGCTTATCTTAATAGTGTTAGCCCATCGCCTATGAAAAGAATTCTCAGTTTAAAACCCCATCTCTTGATTGACTTTCACAATCTGCGCGGGAAGAGAAGCAGTTAGCACATTTTACGCTTTTTCTTCGCTCCCATAATAGCTAGTAACAAAGAACTCCTTATCCTATCCTAATTGTAACTATCCTAACCTAACTAATATTATAAATGCAGAAGTGTGTTTGTTTGTTTATTTATTTGTTACCTCTTCACGCTTTATCTACTGAACTAATATTCCTGAAATTTCGCATACATAGTGTGTATACATAATTAGAAGTACTGAGGACATACCTTTAAAAAAGCACTGTCCCGTGGGAAATTCAAGCGGGCGAAATCGCAGGCAAAAGCTAGTTTCTAACTAATATTATAAATGCGAAAGTAAGTTTATTTGTTGCTTCTTCACGTTTATCTACTGAACCAATCTTCCTGAAACTTCGCATACACATAGTTAAAAGTACCGAGAAGTACATAGGGTACATTTCATCCCGGGAAAAAGTACTGTTCCCCTGGGAAATTCACGCGGGTGAAAACAAGTTCCTAACTAATATTGTCAATGCGAAAGTGAGTTTGTTTGTTACCTTTTCACGCTTTATCTACTGAACAAATCTTCCTGAAATTTCGCATACACATAGTTAGAAGTACTGAGAAGGACATAGGGTACCTTTCATCCCGGGAAAAAGCACTGTTCCTATGGGAAATTCACGCTTGCGAAAGTTAGTAAAACCATATTAGTAATATTACATACATAGAGTACAGCAGCCAACTCATGCCTGGTCTTCGCATGGTCATGTTTCCTCCAAGCTTTCCCATTGTCATAGACAGTGAATGCGGTGCCCAGTAAATTGGACCTCAGTTTGCCTGCAAAACTGTCTGCGGTGCGGGTCAACTCTGTTGGATCTGTTGATATTAGGTAGTTGGACGTGGCTGATTTCTTGCGTTTGCGGGCTGTGGGTAGAAAATAATGTTGTGACTATCACAGATTAACAATGTGATCCTTAGTCGTATTCCTCATGACTGAGGGTCGTGGTCATTATGTCGAATGAAACACACACAACGACTATCTTGGCAATGTTAATGGAGTGGTTTGCCATTGCCTTCTCCATTTCACACACTAGCTGATAATCATCAACTTGTGCAGGTTTCCTCACGATGTTTTCCTTCATCGGAAGCAAGTGGTGGTCAATGAAAACTACCATACAGGAGTCAGATTGGTCTACAAACTCATGTAGCAAGGGCAGGATTCGAACCTGGGACCTTTGCGGCCACAGGCGGGCGCCCTACCACTCGGCCACTACCGCTTCGACAACAAAGTGATAGCCAGGTGCAAAAGGGCTTGATGTCGTCAAAGAGGATATGCGTGTAGGAAAGCGGTCCATGGAACGCCAGAATGGCTAAGCGAATTTTGATGAAATTTGGCACACGGGCACAAAATTAATCCCTCCTCTCTCAGCCCAAAGACGTCCACTGCTGGACAAAGGCCTCCCCCAAGGATTTTATCCATGGGGATCCCAAGGATTATAAACAAAATTAATACAAGTACTCAAACAGAAAGGAAGCTCCCTGCCCCTCCCGCAATATGGCGTGCCCCGCACTTCTCCGTTCGTTTGCGGATTGGGACGCTATGACTATGAAAACGCACACATTGACGTGTTCACGGATGTACAGTTTCATTTGTAGTAGTAGGTATAATGACACCCCGTTTCTATAAAGTGCCCTCCCTGTGACACGGGTAAAGTACCTAGAATAACACATAGGCTATTTTCAATCCCAAAATTCCCACAGAAGCAAAGCCCGGGGACGCAGCTAGTAACAGCAACACTTACCAGCTAACAAGAAGACTTTCTTGCCATAATCCTTCTCCAAATGCAAGAAGTAGGTTGGGTACAGCCCCCTGTCCATTCCCTTGCGATCCCGCGCTATTCGACACTTGTACAATGTGCCATGTTTCGCTGGAGTGACTACGAATGTCTCTACTGCTCCTTCCACTGATCCTTCGATTTCTGCAGCCTGAAAGACATGATTAGATGATGATTAAATGAATAAACTAACCTAGTTTCTGGATATTATATCTCATCATGTAACAAGCTAATTATTAAAAATAAAAAACACGACTGACAAGTTTTTACACAAAGAGTACATACAAACATATAAGTTATATACATTTTTGAAATCGCCTTTTAAAGCCCTTCAATTTGATACCCCACTCGATAATATTGCTCCAAAAAATCTTATTTTGCCATTTCGACTCGAGATAAAGCGTGAAGAGGTAACAACTTACATACATTCATGAACCCTGATAAACAAATTCACTTTCGCATTTACAATATTAGTTTGGATAGGATTCGTGTAATAAAGTGTGGTCAGTAGATCTTCTGACAAAAGACTACGCATTTTATTTACGCAGTTTCCTTATGTTCCTTAAGCTGCTTTTACAAAAAGTTTTATTGGTTTAAATAGGTACATCAGCAATGGTTGTTTCGACCAAACATCGAGTTACGTGACATGTCGCCATTACCATTTGAATAAGTATGATTTATGCAGCGCATAACCTTTGACAACATAAAAACAATATCAATCAGACATAGGCAAAGACGTGAATGTACCAAAACAAAACTGATTGAATGACTAACGAGTTACATACTTCGTTGACTTTAGATTTTTTTTAGGGTTCCGAAGTAAACAAGGACCAGCGTACACCAGGAGTGGCGCAGCAAAAATACTGAGATTAAACAATACAAACCCTAATTTAACACACAAATAATTTTTAAAATCAGACTACCAACTCCCTGCCTGTGTGTGTGTTTCCGAGCAGATACTGAAACAACCTGACTCTCTTCAAAACCAGAGTGAATAGGCTGCTTCTGGGTAAGCTCGCTACACCGAAGACCGCTCTGTTCTCGGGCAAGATTGCGGTTCTGATTTTAACTTTATTCATTATAGAGAAAAATATTAATTTTTTATTTGTATAAAAAAACTAAACTTTTCAGTTTTATCATATTAGTATAGATAGTACAGATACCGCTGGAGGGATGAGGTCCTAAGAGATCTGGAGGCCCTCCAAAGAGCCGACTGGCAGGAAGTCATGCAGAACAGGAAGGAATTGAAGCTTCTAGTATTGGAGGCCAAGATCCTCTTTGGGTCGTCGAGCCATCGAAGAAAGTAAGTCAAAATCAAATAAATAGGTGCTAAGTACACCGTAGACCTCGGTTCTCGGGCAAGATTGTGCCAAACTTTGCAAGGAAGATGTGCCGAGTTGATGTGCAGGTGGAGTTTTTCGGACAGTCCTCTGTATCTTGGGGATATCCAAAGTATGCTACACCTCACTAATCACTGCTCACTGTATTTCATAGATGGCGGCATTCTGATGATCCATGAAGCCGACGATGAGGTTGTAGAATGGATTGACAACCTCCCTTTGCGTATTTGACTTTGCTGCAATATACCATTCGCAAATAATAATAGTTAACCGCGGATCCAGGTTTTTTTTCTGGGGCACAAGGATCGTGGCGGACAACAAATCGACACCCGTCGACATGATATTGCCTCCTATCCTAAAGACTTGCTCTCACTACGCCTATATAATCTAGAATGTCCTAATCAAGAAATAAATCTCAAAATTCTGTTTACTCAAAAAAGCAGTCTCTAAATCCGCTACTGATAATAGTAAGTAGAGATAACCTGACTGGGCGACGTGTCCCTGGTCTTCATTCCCCTCTGCATGGGTGCGACCGCAGCGTCTGCGTTAACGTCGTCAGTGCTCACATCCCGGCCCACGCTGCACACGGGGACACTTTCTTCTTCTTCCTCACCACTGCCAGAACCATCGCCAACTGTCAGCACTTCTATTTGATTGCCTAATTCTGGAAAAGTTCACTTGTGATAAATAAAATGGCACAGGCATTTATATGCAGGGGACTCCAATCGATTAAACAATTTTGTAAGCATGTGTTTTTGAAATCTCTCTCTCTCAGCCGAAAGACGTTCACTGCTGGACAAAAGCCTCCCTCAAGGATTTCCACAACGACCGGTCCTGCGCTGCCCGCATCCATGCGCATCCCGCGACCTTCGCGTTTTTGAAATAAAGAATTATTATTTATTTGAAATAAATAAATATATACAGACAAATCACACAGATTGAGTTAGCCCCAAAGTAAGTTCAAGACTTATGGGATATAAGGTCAATGATACTATATTTTATAACAAATACAATATATAGATAAACATCCAAGACCCAGGCCATTCTGAAAAAGATCATTTTCCATCTTGACCCAACTGGGGATTGAACCCAGGATCTCCGGTGTGGCAGTCCTGCGTGGTGACTGTTGAGCCATGGAGGCTGTCAATTATATGATAGGTTTTTTTAAAGTTTATAAGCTTAGCTTTCTTCAAAATTGATGAGAAATACGAAAATAAACATATGTTTTTGAATTTAACTATCAAAATAAAAATTTTCTTCATACAGGTTTAACATCCTAAGGTTTTGTCTGCCACTACATAGGATAAACACGTGAAAAATATGACGTGAATATAATGTTTTAATTGGACAGTTATCTTCAAGGCATGAGTAATAGTAATACATATTTAATAAACAATGAATTTGAATCACTCCTTGAGTTTTATTTTTAAATTGAACATTTGAGTCATGTGAATGATGATTAACATTTATGTACTTAGCTAGCCACTAATAAGAATGACACCAATAAAGTAATGTTTCGTTAGGTATCTTTAGCTTATTTATTTCCTTAACATATAGGTAGTTACGTAGCTACTTATGATTTGTATGTTGTAGTTGTACCACTGTAGTTTAGTGGGTTTCAATGAACTACAAAACTCATATGAATTAGTAATTACTAAGTTCTGACGATCATGATAATTAATTTAAGCACTTTGTTCTCGTTTTTATCATTGTGATCTGATCCTGTTAAAGTTATTTTTGTGCAATTTGAGTAGGTACTTATTATTCAGATTAACTCTGTCAAATGAAAAATATTAAATTATAATTCAAATAACTCATGAAAATAAATGATGATATTGCAGAAAGTAGAAATAGAGCCAAGGCAAGTAGTTACCTACACATAGTCAATTGCCTAGCTGTTTAATTGAATGGGATACATGCAGGCCGTTAGTTGAATGCCATTAACTCAGAAATTAACTATATACACAGTACAAGCACTAACATAACATCACAAAAATAAGTTACTAAATACACTACCGATCTCATCGGCCTTGAAGGGTTAAATAAGAGATCATAAAACCATTTTACAATTCTATTCCTACAACAAGTAAACTATTGGCAATATTACTTACCATCATATGTAGATATTCTATTTGTTTGAAGGGGTATAACTTGGTCAGGATTCACAGGCGACATGAGAAATTGCATCGGGCCATCATAGCCTGTTATAAGAAAGCGTACAACCAAGGTTAACATCGAGCTCATGCATGGATAAGCTACACATTGATATAATTAACACTGAGACAATAAAATCATAGTTTGGAACACCTACCATGAAGTTCCCGCGAGCGGCTACCTGATATAGGGCGCTTCGCCGAACCCACCCTCAGATCATTGGCTTGAACCATTCCAGAGTTCTGCCGCTTTTGTCTCATTTTCTGCTCCATTAACTGGCGCTAAGGAAATATTATCAACATTTATATTACGAACGAACCACATAATATTTATTAAAAATTGAATATGAAGGAGGCACTCACTTGCTGTTCGATTTTTTGATCTCGCACATTAATTGAAGCCATTTTTGCACTTGAATATAACTTAGGATATAACTGAAACTATACAGCACTACAGCAATAAATATTTAAATAATCTTATAATTCAAAATTGATACGAAAATTGATTGGCATTTTGTAAGCTCATTTTTGTTTATAAATCATCTTGCCTACCGTTGCCCAGCAAAGTGGAGTTGCCATTATGTAGTAGAAAAACTAAACTACTATCCAAAATCAAATAATCGATTGAATTGATTCGATTGATAATCATAAAATCTTCGTGAGTAGCTGGCTTTATTGTAGTCTATGATTACATGTCACTGTCATAAATAATATTAGCTGTCAAAGCTGTCATTCATTTTCTTTTCTTCCAAAATGGCTCCAACTCGGAGTATGCTCGGATTTTTAAATCCGAAAACTATTAGTGCAGTTATTTCTAGCAATGTTTCTAAAACTCCTAATCGTTTTATGCACAAATGTATCAACAATTGTGATAATTATTCAAATGGCCCGGTTGTTTCTGGTGTTGCACTAGCTCATAAAAATTTTAAATGTAAGTTTTACATGCTTTTATTACATCACCGGTATCTGTTTATTTGGTGAAAATGGAATATAAATATAAAACACATTACCACAATTTGAAGGTTTTATTAATCGTGGCTTCGTCTGCACCTTTGAACAGTATTGTCTGACGTTTCTGTTTCCTAACCTCAATTCATAAATTTCTATGGTTCTTATAATTTTTAGATAACGCAGCTCAATTTTATCGGCAAATTCACACTACTCGTAGTCTGGGTGCTCGAGCTGACTATTATAAAGTTCTGGGAGTGTCCAAGAATGCTTCTGTTAAGGATATCAAAAAGGCATATTATCAACTTGCCAAAAAGTATCATCCTGATGCTAATAAGTCAGATCCAGAAGCATCCAAGAAGTTTCAGGAGGTGTCAGAGGCTTATGAGGTAAGAATTGTACTTATTTTACTTGCTAACAACAATAACTGTTTGGTCCTAGTAATTGATAATTTTATTTCATTACATAGTATTACTTACATAGTATGTACAGTCGACCGCACCTCAAGTTACCCTGCATGATCTCTTATGCCGCGGCCGCAGAGTCGAATTTGCAATGAATTTGAGTAGGTTGATGTGCTGTTGACTATACCTACAAAACGCACATAATGTCTGTAAGTTTCCCTGATAAATTAACTGCTAAGTAATCAAGTTACATGATTAAAACTAATGTGAGAAACACAAAAGTATTCAAGTCTCTGTGATTTTTAGATCAAAGTGTCTAGTTGTGGTGAAATGATTAAATTGTCAGTTTAAATTTATCAGTACCTATTTATTGATATTAACTGATTTATTTCAATTTATTGTGAATAGAATTTTTAAGTTGTTCATTATGAGTAAATTTAAATCAATTTCTACTTCAATGTTATTAAATAGGTTATAATTTGTATTGTTGTATTGATTACTAATAAAGTTCTCAAATTGTTCCAGATTCTCTCTGATGAGAATAAGCGCAAACAGTATGACACATTCGGGACAACATCAGACAATATGGGAATGGGAGCTGGCCCCGGTGGTGCAGACGGGTTCACCCACCAGTGGCAGTACAAGTCTACCATAGACCCCGAGGAGTTGTTCCGGAAGATATTCGGAGATGCCGGCTTCAAGAGTGATGCTTTTAGTGATTTTGCAGAGAGCCAGTTTGGGTTTGGAGCAGCACAAGAGGTGACTTGGAGATTGTTTTGGTTAAACATACTTTTAAATTTGAAATGAAACGTACCTACTTTTCATTCTTAAATATGCATGTGATTGGGGCCTGGAGCATTATCATTGGTCTCTTATGTAAATAAGGCTATTATCACACAATTTTACTCTCATAATCATTTATGACCACACACAATAACAACGAGACATACATATCATCACACCATTTTCCTGATGGGGGAAGGCAGAGGCTAAAGTTTTCCACTTGCTACGGTCCCTACAGATCTCTCTTGCTTCCTCTACATTCATCACTCTTTTCATACATGCTCGCCAGTTATGAGTTCTCCTAAGACAACAAAAGATTCATTATGTATACTTTTTCAGGACAGGACTTGAGGTGTTAATTGTTTGTCAAACATAACTTGCAGGTCATAGTCAATCTCCGATTCACGGAAGCTGCAAAGGGTGTAAACAAGGACATCAATGTGAACGTAATTGACACATGCCCCAAATGCATGGGCAGTCGCTGTGAGCCCGGCACTAAGTCCATCAAGTGTACCTATTGTAATGGTACTGGCATGGAGACATTCTCTAGAGGTATGTACTGACGTGATGATATAAAAAAATTGGTTTAACGCATGGATAAATTTCAATGTTTTTTTCAGTACAGCTGTTAACATTGTATTATTTTAAGTGCTTATTAAGGAGTGGAATCTTATAGTATTATAAGATCTCCATTGTAATATAAGTCTAATTATACTGTGATAATAGAAAAAAAATGGAATAGTACATTATGATAGTTGTGTTATGATAGATGTGCTAAGTTGGTCATTACGTATATCAGGCGATATTGGCGCGCGGCCGATTATGCTTTAGTCAAAATGTGGGTTGTTTGTTTGTTCTGGTCTAGAGGTCGCATTTTTAAAACGACCCTTACTAAACTTGGGACATGTGTTCCTTGATTTTTTTTATAAAGCTTTTTTTGATTGGAGGGAAAATGAGAGTAAAAAGGGGGGAAGTTTGCTGTAACATTATTTATGAACGGATTTCAATTATATTTAAAGGAGACATTGTAGGTCGGATTCTCCACAGATTACTGTAAAAAGTGCGTTGTAGTGATACATTGAAGATACTGAGTTCTGTCCACTAGGTCTACTGAACCACTAGTATCTAGTTATTATGTGTTTTAGGTCCATTTGTGATGCGGTCTACATGTCGCCACTGTCACGGCACCCGAATGCTGATCAAATTCCCCTGCGTCGAGTGTGAAGGGAAAGGACAGTCCGTAAGTAAATAACAATATTATTAATTTACACAATTGTAATCAGTACCCATTTGGTTTTGGAGAGTGTTAGTTAATGCAAATGTAAAATAATAGGTACCGCTTTTAATATACCTATATAAACCGCTTTAAATACCGATATAATAAGCGATATAATACAGTGGTGTGGGGTGAAAATATACAAAGGTGAAGCCACAGTGCATGTCGAGTATGATAAAAGTGGCTTTAAAAAAAGCCGTTTAACGCACATGTCACTCACACGCGGATTATAAATATATAGAAAAAAACCGGCCAAGTGCGAGTCAAACTCGCGCACCGAGAGTTCCGTACACGCAAAGCATCTCACTTTATAGCTCTAACTAAACAACAAGTCCAACTAGTTTCAAAAACACACTTTACTTTGCAATTCGATCCTAAGATTCATACTGAATCCAGCGCAAAAATAAGTTTGTAACACTTTTTTTAGACTTCCAACAACATATTTACAATTTTCAGATTGATTCCTGTATAAGTACTGTTAGACCTTGCTTTTTGCCAAATTTCATAATTTTAGGTCAACGGGAAGTAAGACAACAACCTATTAATACTAATGCCGCCTTTCTCATCATATAGCCTACGTGACGACAAGAAACAAAAATAAAGAAACAAACATTTACCATGAAACAAACTACAAACACTATACAATATAACTAAATAATATACCACAATCAAGTTAATCGCATATTACAACAATAGATAATTAGCATAGGTACGCCCCGTGTGAGTGCAAACCAAAGCGCAAATGCGGGCGAAGCGAACCGAACAGCGAATTAGAATAGACTTAGCAAAAAATAATAAACCCGGCATAACAATCTATAGTTGTAGGTACATGTCTATTCTTTTTTCCTTCATCTGAGGAATTAGCATGACATTAGACATTCGCGGATTATCGCTGTGATTGGACGAAAATTTTTCAAGCGAACAGGAACAACCAATAAGGATTCGTTGTAGGCTATTTTAAATCGGCTTGTATCGCTGTCTATATCGACGAGTGGTTGCATATGTAGTTGTAATGTCATTGTGTGTGTGTCACCATATATTTTCAATTTACAAATTCCCAATATTATTAGCGAGTTAGTTACTACCGCGTCTCGCGTCCTGCAAAATAAAATCGTGCGTGTGGCGTTTGCGCGGTTTCAAATACATTGCGTACGTTGTATCCAGCTATTGAAGAATATTTTTTACAAAGCGCGCAATGTAATGATATGCGCACAATGTAATTATATCTCGCGCTCATATTAAATTATCTAAGGTAATGCCGTCGCTCGTCGGCTTATGGTAAGAGAGTGTCATATGGGTTGGGTATAGAGTATAGATTTTTGTGCAAGTGTAGGCCGCGAGATTAAGCTATTATTGTTAATAATAAAAAATGTACATATATATTAGAATCTGCCAAGGGAAGCCGGTAGGAATCGTGTTCTAAGGACGCTTCGCCACTGCTACCGCGGCTCGCGACTGCGATAGAAATCGTGTGTGTGGCGTTTGCGCGGTTCGAATACATTGCGTACATTGTATCCAGCTATTGAAGAATATTTTTGCAAAGCGCGCAATATAATTATATGCGCGCAATGTAATTGTATTTCGCGCTCATATTAAAATATCTAAGTTAATGCCGTGGATCGTCGGCTTATGGTTTGTTATATGATTATAGATTTTTGTGCAAGTGTAGGCCGCAAGATTAAGCTATTATTGTTAGTCATAAAAATAATGTATAATATTAGAATCTGCCAAGGGAAGCCGGTAGGAATCGTGTTGTAAGGACGCTTCGCCACTGATAATATCGATATGTATGCGGCCTCTCTCACGGCTCTCGGTCTAGCACGGTTACGGTACGGTGCTGCAACACGGCAACGCGAGTTGATACAATTTGATACTTACGAGCAAGTACCCGGTACCCGCGCTTTGCCGTACTGTGATTTGCATATCGTACCGTTATAATATCGATAGTATTTTCGATATAGGTATGCATATCGTTATTCATCTTTTCGGTATTCTTTTAGCGATATGAGTCAACCTGAACCGTCACCCATATGCCGTTTAGTATCGATATTTTTCAAATCGGTATTAAAAAAAATTTCAGGTACAACGCAAGAAAATAACAGTCCCAGTGCCGGCGGGAGTGGAGGACGGACAGACGGTGCGCATGGCCGTCGGCAATAATGAGGTGTTCGTGACCTTCAAGGTCGAGAGGTCCAGCTACTTCCGCCGCGACGGGCCCGATGTGCACACGGACTGCAACGTGAGTACTGTACAATCCGATTACAATCTAAACTCGGGTCAGACTTTAGCAACTTCACTCCGGTCTCTTTGACAAATATACGGTAAGCAAAAAAAAAATTGTTACAAAAATTTCTAAATTACTCGACCTTGACCGCGCTGGTGCGTTGGTTAGTGGCAATTACATAGGTATCAAAAATTGAAGAATTAATATTAATTAATTAATTATTATATTAATTTTATATTAATATAATTATATTAATTTAACTTTCAATTTATTTAATTCATTTAGTGGAAAATAAAATACTGTAAATAAACATAATTTTTTTTTGCATGCCGTACAAAAAGTCAATTTAGTGACTTTAGTTTCGAATGGTTTTGACTGACAAGCTGAAAACTTGTCAAAAATTAGATGATGTATGGTAATTTTCCTCGATCATCACTTGCTTCCGGTGAAGGAAAACATCGGGAGGAAACCTGCACTCTGGTTGATGATTACCAGCTAGTGTGTGAAATGTATTGCAAATAAATGATTTGATTTGATGCTGGCAGTGGCAAACCACTACATCAACATTGCCAAGATAGTTGTTGTGTGTGTTTCATTCCATGTAATGACCACGACCCTCAGTCATGAGGAATACGACTAAAGGAGGAAAGGAGGAGGAGGATTAAAATCTCTCTAACATGAGTTCCACAATAAAGACATTTTGTATTTATTTTCACACAAACTTATCTTTCCAGATTTCGGTGTCTCAAGCAATTTTGGGCGGCACTGTGAGGATACAGGGTATATACGAAGATCACACTATTCAGGTATTATGATCACTATTACTATCGCGTTCAAATATTCCACCAGATGTCAGCACCTACGAGTTAGGTGCAGACATCTGTCAGATACAACGCTGTCAATGTGTCAAATTTAAATGACAGTGGGGGTTTCGGGGGGGGGGAATGGATTCGTAGACTTTCCTTGTCATATACAATGTTGTATAGGGTGACGGTGGGATCTTCAGACTGCCAGGCTTTTTTTTCAATTTTATTTTTTATGCGTTTTGTATAGTTCAGCGAAGTTCAGCGGCAAGCGAGGCCGAAGGCCTAGCCCTTCGTTTACATGAAAGAACTGATTTCATCTCGAACCCGTTGTAACTAGACAAGGGGCCGAAGCCGAAGGCCGAGGTGCCTTGGCCTGCGAGGCCGAAGGTTGAGCTGCGTATAAAAAGCCGAGTGGCAAGGAGCATACATACAGCAGAGGCAAGCGAGGCCGCAGGCCGAGCTGCGTCTTCATAGCAAAGAGCAAAAGCCAGAGCAGCCTTTCGGCTCTTCACCCAATCCCAACCGACAACCAATCTATGTAGATGACTTTATGCAATTTTCAAAATATATTTGAACAACTCTCAACTACAAAAGTAAAATCGCTCTGCACAGCACGCGAGGTGCTTTAGTTTTTTAAATATATATAGATGAGTGAGATTGCAATGTCTGTCGCAGATAGCGCCGGGCACGTCCTCGCACAGCGCCATCCGGCTCTCGCGCAAGGGGATGAAGCGCGTCAGCACGCAGGGCCACGGGGACCACTACGTGCACATCAAGATACAGGTACACTACTGGCTGAGGCCTCTCTACACGGAGCCTCTCTGGCTGAGGCCACACTACACGGAGCCTCTCTGGCTGAGGCCACTCTACACGGAGCCTCTCTGGCTGAGGCCACTCTACACGGAGCCTCTCTGGCTGAGGCTCTCTGGCTGAGGCCACACTACACGGAGCCTCTCTGGCTGAGGCCACACTACACGGAGCCTCTCTGGCTGAGGCCACACTACACGGAGCCTCTCTGGCTGAGGCCACTTTACACGGAGCCTCTCTGGCTGAGGCCACACTACACGGAGCCTCTCTGGCTGAGGCCACACTACACGGAGCCTCTCTGGCTGAGGCCACACTACACGGAGCCTCTGGCTGAGGCCACACTACACGGAGCCTCTCTGGCTGAGGCCACACTACACGGAGCCTCTCTGGCTGAGGCCACACTACACGGAGCCTCTCTGGCTGAGGCCACACTACACGGAGCCTCTCTGGCTGAGGCCACACTACACGGAGCCTCTCTGGCTGAGGCCACACTACACGGAGCCTCTCTGGCTGAGGCCACACTACACGGAGCCTCTCTGGCTGAGGCCACTCTACACGGAGCCTCTCTGGCTGAGGCCACACTACACGGAGCCTCTCTGGCTGAGGCCACACTACACGGAGCCTCTCTGGCTGAGGCCACACTACACGGAGCCTCTGGCTGAGGCCACACTACACGGAGCCTCTCTGGCTGAGGCCACTCTACACGGAGCCTCTCTGGCTGAGGCCACTCTACACGGAGCCTCTCTGGCTGAGGCCACTCTACACGAAGCCTCTCTGGCTGAGGCCACTCTACACGGAGCCTCTCTGGCTGAGGCCACACTACACGGAGCCTCTCTGGCTGAGGCCACACTACACGGAGCCTCTCTGGCTGAGGCCACACTACACGGAGCCTCTCTGGCTGAGGCCACTCTACACGGAGCCTCTCTGGCTGAGGCCACACTACACGGAGCCTCTCTGGCTGAGGCCACTCTACACGGAGCCTCTCTGGCTGAGGCCACTCTACACGGAGCCTCGCTTAGACTAAGGCCACACTACACGGAGCCTCTCTGGCTGAGGCCACACCACACGGGAGCCTCTCTGGCTGAGGCCACACTACACGGAGCCTCTCTGGCTGAGGCCACACTACACGGAGCCTCTCTGGCTGAGGCCACACTACACGGAGCCTCTCTGGCTGAGGCCACACTACACGGAGCCTCTCTGGCTGAGGCCACACTACACGGAGCCTCTCTGGCTGAGGCCACACTACACGGAGCCTCTCTGGCTGAGGCCACACTACACGGAGCCTCTCTGGCTGAGGCCACACTACACGGAGCCTCTCTGGCTGAGGCCACACTACACGGAGCCTCTCTGGCTGAGGCCACACTACACGGAGCCTCTCTGGCTGAGGCCACACTACACGGAGCCTCTCTGGCTGAGGCCACACTACACGGAGCCTCTCTGGCTGAGGCCACACTACACGGAGCCTCTCTGGCTGAGGCCACTCTACACGAAGCCTCTCTGGCTGAGGCCACACTACACGGAGCCTCTCTGGCTGAGGCCACACTACACGGAGCCTCTCTGGCTGAGGCCACACTACACGGAGCCTCTCTGGCTGAAGCCAGACTACACAAAGCCTCGCTGAAGGCCACGCTACACGAAATAAATCAAGATAGAACGGCTAAGGCCACGCGACTGAAGTCTGCTGCTAAGGCCACTCCCGTGTCAATTTTTGCATAAGCCACGCCCCGAGCACGCCCCCAATTTTACGTCATTACTAGTGAAATAGTGATGTGGCATGCACTGAAACAAATCTGTAAACACGGTCACGGCACAAGGCATTTTTGCACAACCGTTCGAATTTGTTCAAGTCGAGACGCGCGCGCTGACTGAATGAATGTTCAATGAATCTTGCGGTACATTGCAAGATCGAGGTACGCGTGCCCCGTCCACTTAGCCATTCTATCTTGATTTATTTCTGTGACAAGCAGCCTCGCTTAGGCTAAGGCCACACTACACGGAGCCTCGCTTAAACTAAGACCACACTACACGGAGCCTCGCTTAAACTAAGACCACACTACAAGGAGCCTCGCTTAGGATATCTCTATGAAAATGAAGGAGGCGCAATTCGGCTGCTCAAACTTGAAAACAAGTAACTGGGTTACCTTTCATAAGTTCGCTTTTTATTTGAAGAGTTGCATTTTACCAAAACATATTTCAAAACGCGTCTTAAATCGAATATTTTGATGTTTCCAGGTACCAAAGACGCTGTCAGAAAAGCAGAAAGCCCTCATGTACGCGTACGCTGAATTGGAAGAAGACACGCCCGGACAAATTCTTGGAGTTTCCTTCGATCGAGATGGTAAGACCAAAAAATGATGTAGTGCCTTTACTCGCTATCGTAGTATTATAATATTAGGAATGTAGGATAACCATCGCAAGGATTTGCTATCAATGACGAACGATCATCGAAAGATTAAATATTTAATTCAGGCATTCACATAGATTTTTTGACCTGAACCGAAAAGTAGGGTTTGCACAAGGATTTGCTATTAATGACGAATGATGACCAAAAGAAAAAGTATTTAATTTAATTTAGGCATTCACATAGATTTTTTTGACCTGAACAGAAAAGTATTGTTCGCTTTTCAATATGGCTTGAATTGCTTTAAATAAAGTTACGTTTTGGAAATGCAAAAAAATACAGACTGAAAACAACGTTTATTTTGCAGAAAAAAATAAAACTGGTAGTGCGAAATCGGAGGGGAATATTCACCGGTTGAACCGCGATGAAGGCGCGCCTCCGCGGGAAAAGTCCAAAGCTTGGACTCTATTAGATAGTCTTACAGACGCTTATAGCAATAACAAAGCGTATTTTATCGGTGGTTTCTTGGTATCTGTCATTATGTGCGCATTTGTGATACTAAACGACCCTACTGATAAGTATGAATTGCATGAGCGTGTCAGGGAATGGGAGGAAAGGCCTAGACGAGAGCCTGATAAGCCGTTTGGATACGAAAACGCGTTGAAACGAGAGAGAGAAAAGAATCCAGACTTGTATGATGCTTGAATGACGAAGTTTGCTAGAATGGTATTGCCTGACCAGGAATATAAAATCCCTCGCCATGTTGCGGAAAAGCAATAGAACTAATTTCTTATACTGGCAACTAATTTAAAAACCCATCTGTCATATCCTGTCAAAGTTTGACTTTCAAAAAGGGCGGATACAATTATTTTATTTCTGGGAAAGGCACCGTTTTCCGTTCTCGAGAATATTTCCGAGATATTTTTAAGGAAGTTTTCGTTTGTTCTATAAAAATTTCTAGAACGGCACATCACTAATGGTGGCGGATTATGTTTTTGGAACTTGTAAGAAACTATTACTACCTACTAAATCCTGTTATTTTAACAATTCTAATCTTAATATGATATGTACTGTTATGGAACCTGCTTCCACATAACAGTCAGTGATGTAGGGGGGGGGAGGGTAAATGCCCCCGTGCTCGCACACTTTAAATCCGCTACTGCTTTCAATAATGTTGCAATATAAAACGCATAAGTGCTGCCTCTAATTCAGGGTTTTTATATTTCTGGTCAGGCTTTACATAGTTAATAAGTGAGTGTTATCGTTGCTTACTAATCGGCGCAATTGGCGAGTGAGATCTGTCAGAAAGTACAACACTGTCATCAATTGTCAAATTCAAATGACAGTATTGTACTATCTGACAGATGTCACTCGACAGTGGCGCCTATTAGTGAGCCGAAAGACGATAACCCTCGTTGTAATTTATTCAATAGATTTTTAAACATACACCGTTTTTTTGACAAAGTTAATTCTTGGTCGAAGTAGCAAATAGCAATACTAATAACTTGACAGAGCACGAAACCAATTTTATAATCTAAATTTGTTTTTATTTATTTATTTTCTTTTTGATTTTTGCCTATTTTTGTACAATATTTTAGAAGGAACAAATAACTAAAAGTCAAATAAGTATTTCCATAAAATGACACCAAAGAATCAAGAAAAGGCTATAGACATAGCTTTTCTTAAGTGTCATGTGTAGTGTAGATGTAGATTCTAAAATATACATTCGTATATTATAATCGTATTGATGTAAATATTATTTAAAAGGCAGTGAGTGGTAAAGCGCTTTCACATATTACAGTTGTCAATTATTATTTTTTGATGTAAATCGTTAAAATTGTGAGCAATTCTTTTAAGAAACATCTTCGATTTCCTCTCATCATCAAGATTTTTTATTGTGGTAAAATAGGCAATATTGCGCTAAGCGTATCGTGCAATATGTATTATACGAATTATACCTATATTTAACATGAGGATTATTGTTTTTGCCGATCACTAGTTGGCGCTACTATCGATTAAATAAATAAATATACTAGATAAATTCTGTCAGATAGTACAATACTGTCATTTGAATTTGACAACTGTTGACAGACTCATTGTAATACTACAAATTGAAAATACACAATCTGCAAAAAAGAAAAAATTGCGTAGTTTTTTTCTGAGATTCGTATATATTTATTTATGTAGATAGATAGATAGATTTATTGCACCATTTACAGAAAAGAAATACAAAGTAGTAACAAAAGTGAATACATATATAAATGAGCGCAAAGGCGGGCTTCTCGCAAATGCAATTTCTTCCAGCCAACCTTTGGGTGGAAGGAGACATGCGTGTATTTACTTTTGTAACTACGTTGTATGTTCTTTTCTGTAAATGGTGCAATAAAGTGTTGATCTATCTATCTATATCTGTCACGTTCATTGATCTATATATATATATATAACTAAAAGGTGACTGACTGACTGATGACTGACTGACTGACATAGTGATCTATTAACGCACAGCCCAAA
Source organism: Ephestia elutella (assembly GCA_018467065.1). Taxonomy (NCBI): domain Eukaryota; kingdom Metazoa; phylum Arthropoda; class Insecta; order Lepidoptera; family Pyralidae; genus Ephestia; species Ephestia elutella. The sequence goes on along the minus strand of CM031577.1, from coordinate 1,066,439 downwards.
CCACTGGACGGATCGGGCTGAAATTTGGCATGCAGATAGATGTTATGACGTAGGCATCCGTTAAGAAAGGATTAACGCGAGCGAAGCCGCGGGCAAAAGCTAGTTATTTATATGTCCAGTCTAGAGATACTTGGTCTAAGGACAAATCTCACTCGCCAGTTTCACCAACTTGTTAGCAAAACTATAATCCTCGTGTTACACACAACTGAAATATGTGATAAAGGCTAAAATTGTGATTGAACGAATAGATTTTAAAGGGATATAGTATGATGGTCATACATTGTTAATGTACATTGTAAATGTTCTTGAATATATGAAATTTAATTTATGGAGTTGTTTCATTTATATCCTTTCGGCTGCCCCACCATCATGCTATAGGCCTTTTGACTTGCGTGATAGGTAATGAAATTGAGATTCATCTTGAGAAAAAATTAAATCAGGCAATAATTTAAATTTATTAAAATGGTCATATTTAGGGCTAGGTAATTGGATCGAACACAGAATAAGTATAATCTATATCCATACTTCTATTATATATGCGAATGTCTGTCTGGCGGTCTGTCTGTAGGTTTGTCTGTCTGTTACTCTATCACGGCTAAACCGCTGGACCGATTTTGATGAAATTTAGTTAAAACTAAGTTAAGTACCTCACAACTTACGTGTAAAATAGCCATTATTGCTAGTTTACATGCGACACATACGCAACGCAATTACTAAATACTAAATTGATCGTTAATACGTAATTTAATCATAGATTTAGGTCACTACTTAACAATTTAATTGCGTATAAATGAGCCATTATAGAGCTTCAGCTATAGAGCTTTGAAGCGTGAGAGAGAAAAGTATCCCGATTTGTATGGTGCTTGTATGTCGAAGATTGCTAGAATGGTACTCAGTCAGCGTCAAGGGCGGAACCAGGTTTTTTCTGGGGGGGCACAAGGGCAGTGGCGGACTATGCAAGCTAGAGGAGAGGGGGGAGGTTTTGACGACAAATCGACATCTGACACAAAATTTAGGGGGTACGTGCCCCCGTGTCCCCTAATCCGCCACTGGTCAACGTCAGCGCAACGCAGTGAGTGGTTGTCTTCTTCGTAGCGATAAATAAATCTTTAGCCACAATGGTACCTACCCCAAAAATGTACAAGCTGTAATAAGGATATAGGTAATAAAAAAGAGCATGATTAAAGAGCCGATTCAACGAATTGGTTCATGCCGACCCTACCTGTTCTATATCTAACAAACAGTTACCATCAGGTGACCCGCTTGCTCGTTTGCCGCCCTAGCACAGAATGAATATAAGTACTACGTACAGGGTCTGGGTCGACGTCGCAGAACGCACTCCGACCAGATTGCGGACCTCCTTAAAAAGGGAGATATTAGGAGCACCCATAACCGGAGAGCATGTATGAAGAGAGTGATGAGTGTAGAGGAAGCAAGAGAGATCTGTAAGGATCGTAGCAAGCGGAAATCGCTAGTTTCTGCCTGGGGGTCCACGGGAAAAAGGCGTGATAATGTGTGTACTACATATAGAAAGGAAGCTTACTGCCCTCCCGCAATATGGCGTACCCCCTGCGTACCTCGCACTTCTCCCCCGTGGTTTTGCAGATTGGGACGCTATGACTATGAAAACGCACACATTGACGTGTTCACGGATGTACCTTTCATTTGTAGTAGTAGGTATATATAACGCCCCGTTCCTATGAAGTTTCCACCCTGTGGCCCTAGTAAAAAAAAACATTTAAAAACCCTCCGCAATGCCGCAGGTGCACAAAATGTTTCCCGCTATCCGTTTTCCATCCCTGACGATAATGCTGAGTCTGATTCGGATGACGTCATCGATGGCAGCGATGATGACCAGTCTGATTCAGACATCGATGGAAGATTGAACGCAAGAAAACTGGTCAACGATATAAACTGCGAATTAAAAAAAACATTCCGCGAAGAATTAGACAATCATGAATCCTTTTTAGAATTAGAGAAACACAGCAAAGAACAAAATGTAAAAATCACTGATGTCGAACGCAAAATTGAAGATTTAATAAACGTAATCAAAAATCTAGATTTAAGAGTAGCCTCTTTAGAACAGAGTAAAAATGCAATTGAGCTAAAAGCATTATCATCTTCATTAGAAATCGCTGGCTTGCCTGACGGTAATGACGAACAAATCAGTGATGTCTTAAGCACAATTGCCTTCAAACTTGATCAGGACGTGACTGAAATCACTTCGATTCGAAAAGTAACGAATGGGAAAAATAATTCGGTGTATTATTTAGTCGAAATGCAGTCAAATACCGCAAGAGACAAGTGGATATTAGCTAGCAAACAAATGCGTCTAACTGTAGAAGCCGTATTACCTGAATCACCTATAGAGATAGCTGACCAACGCATCTACATCAGAGAACCTTTAACTAAAGCTCTTAAAACATTGCTGTACAATGCTAAGTTACACCTACGGGAGATTTTTAAGTTTGTTTGGCATAAGGACGGACAGATATTGGCTAGGAAAACGGAAAATAGCAAGGTATACAATATAAAATCACTGATTGATATTGACCGTATTGTTAATGAGCACAAAAAATGACTTTTTACAACTGTATGTATGTGTATTGATCGACCTACTTATTTCTAAATTTGTGTTCCGCTCTTTAGTATGAATAGATGTCATATGAAAGAATTTTTTTCATTAATTGTATGAGATAATTTTTTTCACTGTTTATAAATAAATAGTTCATATAAACAAGTGCCTACTTATACAAATGTAAATTCTTGTTTGCACTTAAATCAGTGATTAGATATCATCTTAGTCAGGCTGTAATTTAATTATATTTTTTACAATAATGTATCATCCAAATCAGGTCAAATATTAAAGAAAGTATTTAGTAGTTTTTGTTTTGATATTTTTTATAAAATTAATTTATTATATTTTTTTAACTGACGCTAATATCAGCTACTGAACGTGAAGTGTTTTTTTTTAAATAAAGTGTATTTATATTGTGAAAATAAAAAAGGTTATCAAAATGATTTCAAATTATTATTCACCGTGTAGCGTTTCTTAAAAATAGTAGACAGATTAGTTATTTTTTTAGGGAAAGGAAGTAGCACATACCAACATTAATAACTTTGACGTTTGAAGTTTTTATTTTTTTGATTGAGATTAATTGAAGCCCGTTTTAAGGGCTAGGTGTATGACTACCACTTAATCATATTTCATACTATCATACTAATATTATTTTTTATCCAAATCCACGGACCAGTAGCTCGTTACATTATAAAGAGTGTTTGTTTGTAGGTTCGTGAGTTCGTCTGTAGGGGGTAATCTCCGGAACTACTGAACCGATTTAAAAATTCTTTCACCAATAGAAAGCTACATTATGCCTGAGTGACATAGGCTACAATTTATGTATGTACCTCCCGTGCGAAGCCGGGGCGGGGCGATAGTAATAGTACTACTCAACGCGAGTCTACGCCAAAGAATTATTATCATACAACACCTATAGTTATCTAGTTAACAAACCATGAAAATGCATTTGTCGGTCGATTTTCCCTTTACAGTGATTGTGATTGGTTATAGGTACGGTGGCATAAACCAAGAACCATATTTGTGAGTGGCATATTTAATTAATCAACAATGGTAGATATTGTAGTATATTATGTACCTTGTAATCTTATTGTTCTTTGTCAACGACATTATCGAAATCCTTATTTTCATACTAGCTTTTTGCCCGCGGCTTCGCCCGTGAAAATCCCACGGGAACAGTGCTTTTTCCCGGGATGAAAGGTACCCTATGTCCTTCTCAGTACTTCTAACTATGAGTATGCGAAATTTCAGGTAGATTGGTTAAGTAGATAAAGCGTGAAGAGGTAACAAACAAACTCACTTTCGCATTTATAATATTTGTTGGGATTGTGATTAAGTCGCATAAGACTTATGACATACACACAAGTTGGTTTACATCTTTTTTCCGTAGATATCGCTATCTTTTTCGCTCGTGTATCGCTATCGCGTTCGTTCAATGGCAAGAGCGAGACGGTAATAAGTATAGGTAGTTTATGTGCATTGTGTAAAATAGATATTTCCGTATTCGTGGTGCAAATTATCTACCCCAAAAAACGAGTATTATAATGTCGTTGATAATTTACGATAAATAATCTATTAGACTGCATTTAGTGATATATTTTTTATATTAAACTTCTTTGCTCCAAAAATTGAAGGTTGGTCACAATGGTAGTTATTTTTGACCATAGGCGAATTTAAATGTTACAGTTGTATGCAATACTTACAATTATTTTACCTTGGACAAAGACTAGTACTCTATACTGGGGGTAAAAACGAAAAGATCCATTTCTCATTTACTAAATATTTAAACATGAACCTTGTTCTACCATATATAAGGTTAGTTTTTAGGAAATGATAAATGGATTATATTCATCAAAGTGGCCATTTTAACTCCCCAGGTCTGAAATTTATGTCTTTTGATGCTGATGTTACTAAAATGTATTCCACCTGATTATCGTATTTAGTCATAAAAGTAGGAAGCGCGCGCCCCCTTCTAAACTACAATAGCGGGCTGGCCGCTCTTACCCTCTACACACCAAAAAAAATAAAGGATAGACGTCAATCTGATTTCTTGTATGCAAAAAGGCCATTGCGCAACACTGACTTCTGCATCCCCGCCTCCCTCCCTCAGCCCACTCGTGGCACGGTCGGTTTGCATACAAACATTTACATATTCCAATGAGGGATTTTCCGAGACCCAAATTAAAAAAAAATTGTTCCAGATGACTTCATAAATGGCGCTTAAGTAAAAGATGAGAGAAAAAGTTCCATACAAAAAGAAAAAAATTCACGGGATTGGCATTTAAAAAAAAATGAAACTTAAAGTATATGTATATATTGTGATTTGTGCAATAACTGTCAAACTGCCTCTGATTGACAAGAAAAAGCGCACCATTATTACGACTCGGCTTTCATAAAACGCTATCTGTTGAGACTTTTTTATACTGATTTTTTTTTCTTAATTTAGCTGTCAGAAAATCGCTCATTCTATCGTCGCCGCGCAGCTTTTCCTATTTTTTTGTATTTAGTTCATTGACTCTTTAAATTTAATTACCTACTTCGGCGAATGTTCACAGGTAAGAAAATATCCGTCGCAGAACCGCACGATATAGTGGACGCTGTGAAAGAAGCACTTAAAGAGAAGAAGTCCATACAGGGGCCGACCACGCCCGAGGATGACGTGCAAGAGCCTAAAAGGAGCAAGGCATAAGTATATAAACATATAGGGTATTCAAATTTAATATACAATATCCAGGATTTGTTTCCAGTTGTCACTTTGTGTTCATTCTAGCGGTCAGATTATGTATTCAACCTTATTTTGTACAATCATATAGGCCGATTTACATTGATCCAGTAAACCGATCAAGCGCTGGATCGGAATAGACCGCGTGCCTATTTTTCGTTCCAGTGACCGCCCCCCGAACCAATGGCACTGGAATGTGACTGGGTCTGTGTAAACGGTCCGCATCTAGCTTCAAACATTAAACCAACGGGAAACGATGCGAGCGGAAATTTCTATGCAAAAAACTCTGTCACTTTCGGCGGGGAGGAAACTCACTAACGCAATGCGCTGTGTTCAACAACATAATGTATACACGTACACAAAGATAATGCCGACCACTAACTTAAAAAACTACGCACACAATCACAAACAGTATGAGCAGATTATATGACATTTTGCAGAGGTTGATGCCTGTGTTTGCCTCTCCTGTTGATTAAATACTCCAGTCACTGGATCCAGCTACAGTGGCGCTGGATCCAGTAACACTGGATCAATGTAAATCGGCCACTGTATAAGGCTTGACCCGTAAGTCGTTGGAGTTCGTTTTATAATGTATAAATGAGAATTGCAATTAAAGTTGAAGTTTCCAAATTGATAGTCTTCTTAATTACAGTTTGGGGTTTGCATACCTACACATATATGTGTAGAACTCTGTCTCTGCTAAAACAGACGATGATATATGTTTGTGACATGCTTTAAATTAGGACCGCTAGTGGCGCCACTCTGTTTTATACTATTTTCTTATGAATACAAGTATATATTTGTTAATTTGAATTGTGTAATAGCTTTAGCAAGGCCCTGGTATGTCTGGCTGTCTGAAGGATTAACTTGAAATCAATATTTGGTAAAAATGTATCAATTTATTTTTTTTTGCTGATGATTTGCGCTGTAGCAACATCGTACATCTATAGGTTAAGGCGATTTCAACCGCGAAAGTGGCGCCCCCATAGGATAAAATACAGTTTATAAAAAGTCAAAGATGATTTAAATCTATGATGATTTAAGTAAATTCACTCCTCGAATCAGTAACAAGTACATAACTAATCCTGTTTTCGACATCTATAGGCATTTGGCACAAAAAATCTTTTCACTTTTATTTTTTAAGTCGGCGCCACTAAAACGCGTGTAAATCTACCTAACATTCTATATTCCAAGGCATGATTTAGTTTTTGTGAATTTTCTATTTCATACAATTTTATTTCATCTTTTGACATTAGTAGTTTTTATTTTAGTTCAATGCTGTGATACGACTTTTGTCCAAAGCTATGTATTAGTGTATAGATAAATAAATATTTCAAAAATGCCTTAATTTTATATACTTTCCCAGATAGTTTATCACAAATTTAGTATCTTGATGGTATTGTTTGAACTTGTGAATATAATTTGGGCATATATCTGTCCAAAGAACAATTATTTTTATCAATTTCACAAAATGTCCAGTTACTCTGACATATTATGTGAAGCTGTAAATAGCCGTTGACTAGTTTGTAGGAAATTAAAACACTCAGATATCGAATATTGTTTTATTCCGATTTCTTTGCTTCTGAACCCTATCACTATCACTTACATCTGATATCACTGAAAATAGAGGTTATATTATTAAGTAGGTTCATCCTTTATGAACTTTCAGAGACATCTATATTGTGTCCCTGTCTGTTCATAGTAATACGTAATACTTACCGTTATTAAATCGCAAAATGTCAAAATATGAATTAGGCTTTGAATTCACAACTTATCTGTGGTTACACCATTTTGCCACACCAGTGTGACTATGGTTAGATTAGGTATACTATATAGTGAAGTCAAATAATGAAGTCCTAATAATGTTTATACAGTAGCTCCAAGGGGTTTACAGTTGGGTGTAGCTATTGTTATTGTGTAAAATTCGAATTCAAAATAAACTTTACAGAGAAGAAAATTGAATGAAAAAATATACAGACAAAAACATGTGGCTCTGACATTCATAATAAATTAACAAACACTGTATCTATCTCTGTCCATTAAATATTAGACAATACTTACTATTAAATAGGCTTTTAATAAAAAGTGTTCAAGAAGACTGGTATTTGAAACCTTGGTGTTGAAAAAAAAAACAATCCTAGTATTTTACCAGCTAGGGTTATGCAAAATAGAGAACATGCTATCTAGAAGAAGACAAACACATACTAGAATTGATAATATTTTAATATTGGATATTTACAAGTCGTAGTCAAATAGTTTGTAATGATCGGCCACCGAGTAAGCGGCGGCGACGCTGTGCAACCTTATGGTAGCTACGATGCAGGACAGCAGGGTCATCGCGCCTTCCACGTAGAAGCCGTACAGGAATCTTACGTGCTCTTCCACCTAGAAAAGAATTGAGTAGGTACCACAGAAATACTCTTTTTTAAATGTAGGTACCTAATTAATTTTTATGTCGCGTCAGGTTTGTTAAACTAGCCACCTGGAGCGTTTATTAGAATTTCTAACACACTAAACAGATAACAAGCTAATTATAAAAAATTAAAAACACGACAGACAACTCACATAGCCTATGTCACTTGGAGGTAGGTATGCAAGGAATCTAAAAATACCTTTCACATCAAAATCTGTTCAGCCGTTCAGCAGGACTTATGGTGGAATAAAAAACTTACATATACACATGAACCCTGAAAACATAACACTCCTTTTTTGGTCAATCGTGTGAAAAAGAAAAAAAATACGGCAGGGATCGTCCTACTTTTATTATAACCGTGAGAGTTTGAGAGAATGCATGTTTAAATGTTTGTAAAAGCAACTACTGGACGGATTTCGATGAAATAAGAGCCGTACACCTATATGCCGTACCTACGTTTTGTATGAGCACTATGAGCAGACAGGAACTCTGTAATACAACAAATGGTTCTTGCGCTATGTCTTGTAATAGTCGTCACGGGATAAGTGACCAAAAATGTGCTTCAGAAGACATGTTATGCCGTTGGTCCCGGCTGGATTCACTCGTTAAAGCCCACCAATCCACATTCCGTGCCCCAGCAGGGGGATTAAAAAGGGCTGGCGATGATTATGAGAAAAAATATAGCAGCAGCAAGTGTGATATTACAGACAGAATATTGAAAGATTCCTATGAATCTTACGAGTCTGTACCATGATATAATACGAAGTTCTTATTTTTTCCATGGTCTGTACTCACGTTTTCCAGCCCCCCGCTGGTGGTGAATTCCAGCGGGAACATAGCCACGTCCAACCCCTTCTTGCCCCGAAGTGCTCCAAACGCGACAGCCCCGATGGCGTAGTACAAAATGGCTGCCAAGGGCACGCCGCGGCACACCCATAGGAATCTTAATGAATGCTGGAAAGTAAAAGTACTTTTATGGTGGATTTAAGTACCTATTTATAATGTTCTATGACCCAGAGCTATAATAATTTATTTTTAAGACTGTAGGTATAGGACGGAGCTACTCACAATCAATTTTTTTCTGAATGATGTTCTTCTTTTTATAACATCTGAAGTTCTACTGCAGGTCGGACTTCCTGAAAAGTGTGTTTTTATTTTTTCATAGGCAAAAGCAGCAAAATTATATAGGGATGTTTGTTTTGATTAGTTTTTTGGACACCAGCTGAAAAAGTAAACCCATATAAAAAGAATCACGCGTCAATAAGAACGAAGGAACACAAACAAATACGTTCACTTTCGTTAAGGTAGGTAATTATTCGTTAAGATTATATTAAATAGTTAAAATACAGTGTAGCAGTTAATTCGCAAGCCTTGAATCAGTAAATATCAACACATTGGCAGATAATATCCCAAATGGCGTTCAAAATCAACGTTTGCTCAATAACAGGCGATAATAACACAGGCCTACAAATTTTAGGTCATGAATTCCCCTTTTCAGTTTAATAACTGATATTGACTAAGTTTGATACGCTGATTACAAATATGTAATCAGTTTTTCTTCATCACGTCCAGATTTTTAGTTATTGACCATGAACCAAAATTGCAATAAAATACATTTTTTTACAATAAAAAAATATTTATTAAAAAATACTTAGTTATGATAATAAATTTTTGTACAATATAAATTAATTAATAAGTTGCTTAATTCGTAAACACGTTAATCATCCTTGTGAAACCTTGTTCTTTTTTCTCCGAAGCTTCTGTTTTGTGATTTTCTCTTAAATTTCCGGTTTGGCTCATCTCGCTTCAAAAGCCAACAGTAGTCCGCTAACATATTAGGATTCCATCTTCCCTGATACCTCTTTTCCATGTCCTTCAAGTCCTGATGAAATCTTTTCACCCTGTTCTTCGCTAACGGCTCCTAAATTTTCCGGAAAATAGTCAATGTGCGAATTCAGGAAGTGAAGCTTAATGGTCATAGAACAGCCCATCAAGCCAAAATTTGTTATCATTTTGGCCACAATGTAAGTCCAAAATACATGTTCTGTCCTTTTGACCACTTGCGAAGCTCTCGAACACATGTAGTACAAACTTTATGAGGTGTCCAAGGTTTGTCCTGGTTGCTGATGGTAAGTCCAAAATACATGAAGTAAACATTCTTCACAAAGTCTGTTATGCTTGCTCGTTGTTTTACCGTCACAAATTTCCCACAAATATAACAAAAACTATCGGGAGAATTCAAACAATTACGTGATGACATTTTTAAGTTTGCGTTGTCCAGTGCACAAAGAAACTGTGATTTTTCTAAAATGGTGTGGGTATTTATACCAAAAATAATATAATTACAATTAACTACGTGTACCCTCTTCTACGAATTGACATAAAATAGTACATAACAATATAGTTATATCTGTATTTAATACGCTCATTACTTAACGAGGCTAAAATCACCCCTTTTCAGCGCAATAAAGACATATTTCTTATACTAATTATGAAGTGATTAGCAAATTATGAATCATGATTATATTCATCATATTAATAGATTTATTTAATGCAGTAGCAATTTGATAAAACTCGTTTAATATTTTTCTATCAATTTTTAAAGGGAGCTCTCCGGCCAATTTTGAACAAAATCTAAAACTATAAATAAGATAAAAGTCTGACGTGAAGGATTTTTTTTACTATTTTTCTCGTAATCAGCGTGTCAAAATCTATCGAAAACGTTACTCAGAAATGAAAAGGGAAAACCATTGTAGGCCTGTGTAATCACTTTACATTACACCCTCCGCTCCGACAAGCCGCTAAGTGATTGAATCTAAATATTTACTGGTTATCTGAACAAACAAACATGCAATTAATTCAGTGTCGGTACTTATCTCTTAGATATACTGTGTTGTTCTCAATAATAACCATAATTGCTAAATGCTCCTATGTTTGTGATTATTCGGCCTACTTTGTTCAGAAACTGTTATAAAACTCTTAATGACCGGAAGAAATAGGAAAGTAAAAATTAAATAAAAAATAGGTAAAGGAAATTAAGGAGATTGACTTATAATCTATCTATATCTATCTATACATATAATAAAACAGTAAAAAAATTTTGTCTGTACATTTAGTATTTTTGACTGAAATAGATAGAGGGACACTTAAAAAGAATAATAGAAAGCAAAAAATTTTTTTTTTAATTTCTTGTCTGTCTGTCTGTCTTTCTGTCTGTCTGTATGTATGATCACGCTAATCTCCGAAAGTACTGAACCGATTTGAATGAAACTTTTTTTGTTGTATAGCTATTAAGCCTGGGCAACATTTAGGCTATAATTGATTTTGAAAACTGGGACACCTGATGGAGAACCAAAACAGAACAGTTAAACTATAAGAAATATGGAAATGGTGCCTTAACAAAAGTCGTTCAACTTGATGAGCATTTTCTGCTGACGTATAAAAATTGAAGATTATGGAACATCTGATGAAGAACTCCAAGAGACCAGCTACTCTATAAAATAAATGGAAATGGGGCCTTAGCAAGTCCTTCAATTTGATGAGCATTTTCTACTAACGTATAAATAGACAGGACACGGGATAGAATAAAGAGAGACTCGGGGTGGGAGTGGTAGTACACGGGAAATTGTAGATAACGAGCAGATGAAGATCGTTTATTGAATGAAATACTACGAGTACCTAATAACCAAATGGCTGAAATTTTGAGTATACTGGAGTTTAGGTTACTACAGTTTGGAACACGAAAAGATTTTTCATCTAAGCGAAACTTACGCGGGCGAAGCCGCGGGCAACAGCTAGTAAGTTATAACTTACCTTAAATAGGTAGGTACTGTAAAAACTTATAATAGTTACCTTCATTTTTGTCTGTTGTCGATTCCTCTTGAATTTGGTCGGTTTTCCATTTCTTCTGTGACCTCCTGTACCTACCGACTTTACAAACGATGCACGTACTCAAGTTCACCACTGAGAAACATATTGCTCAAATGAGTTGGTTGGATTTATTAACTCCACGTCCATGACTTTATAACTTCACATCAATTTACACAAATTTATAGCAAATAGCTTCGCCCGGGGCTTCGCTCCCATGGGAATTTTAGGTTAAATAAAAAGTATCTTTTGCCAACTATGTGTAGAATAGAAGCAGAGGAGTCTATGGAACACATTGTCATATTGTTTGTGTGACTCGCTGGCTAACAAACAACCCTAATAGCATTTATATATATGTGGCCCTACCAAATGCCTACCAAAAATGCTATTAGGGCAGCGACTGGCCCTTTCTGGAACTGCGTATCCGGAACTGGAGGGCTACAGGCACGTCGCAGCAGGTGATATCCTGAAGCTTATGCAGTCCTTCTTCAGAAATCTCGCTGTGTGTGAGTAAGGCTTGGGGGTAAGTACAAAAGGGTCCAAGACTTGACGTGCTACCGTGAACACGGACCCCGCTGCAAGGTAAGATAGCTGTGTATGCGAAATTCTAGGAAAATTGGTTCAGTAGATAAAGCGTAAATGAAGAGGTAATTAAACTACTTCAGGAATGTTTTCTGATTGGGCCCCTGAAAGGGACGCCGGATTGTTATGCCACTGGTTCGGGGCCTCAGTAGCCCGGATTCTGTATACGGCTGATACGGCGGCAGCTACGCCCCTGTACTTACTTAAGTAGATGTGTGTGGGCACGGCTAGCACGGCATACACAATCGCTGCACCCCGCCCCTTCAGCGTTTGTGGGACTGGAGCACCGAAGCCTAGAAATTAGATTGTATTTAATCTTATATCCAACTAGCTTTTGCTCGCGGCTTCGCTCGCGTAATTTCCCATGGGAACAGAGCTTTTTCCCGGGATGAAATGTACCCTATGTCCTTTTCAGTACTTCTAAATATGTGTATGCGAAATTTCAGGAAGATAGATAAAGCGTGAAGAGGTAACAAACAAACATTCTTATTATAATATTAGATAGGATACTTTAGAATATTCTGTCTTCTTAGATTGTAAAGCAATAAGGACCTAACGCAGTCATGACGTAGACGGTGAACAGGAAGGTCCCCGCGGGCGTCCAGTAGTGCCCCGGCTGCAGGATGACGCCCCGCCCCACGGCCGCCAGGGTCAGCCTGCGCTCGTCCTCTATTAGATTGTAAAACAATAAGAACCTAGCGCAGTCATGACGTAGACGGTGAACAGGAAGGTCCCCGCAGGCGTCCAGTAGTGCCCCGGCTGCAGGATGACGCCCCGCCCCACGGCCGCCAGGGTCAGCCTGCGCTCGTCCTCTATTAGATTGTAAAGCAATAAGAACCTAGCGCAGTCATGACGTAGACGGTGAACAGGAAGGTCCCCGCGGGCGTCCAGTAGTGCCCCGGTTGCAGGATGACGCCCCGCCCCACGGCCGCCAGGGTCAGTGAGCTCGTCCTCTATTAGATTATAAAACAATAAGAACCTAGCGCAGTCATGACGTAGACGGTGAACAAGAAGGTCCCCGCGGGCGTCCAGTAATGCCCCGGCTGCAGGATGACGCCCCGCCCCACGGCCGCCAGGGTCAGCCTGCGCTCGTCCTCTATTAGATTGTAAAGCAATAAGAACCTAGCGCAGTCATGACGTAGACGGTGAACAAGAAGGTCCCCGCGTGCGTCCAGTAGTGCCCCGGCTGCAGGATGACGCCCCGCCCCACGGCCGCCAGGGTCAGCCTGCGCTCGTCCTCTATTAGATTGTAAAGCAATACGAACCTAGCGCAGTCATGACGTAGACGGTGAACAAGAAGGTCCCCGCGGGCGTCCAGTAATGCCCCAGCTGCAGGATGACGCCCCGCCCCACGGCCGCCAGGGTCAGCCTGCGCTCGTCCTCTATTAGATAGTAAAGCAATACGAACCTAGCGCAGTCATGACGTAGACGGTGAACAGGAAGGTCCCCGCGGGCGTCCAGTAGTGCCCCGGTTGCAGGATGACGCCCCGCCCCACGGCCGCCAGGGACAGCCTGCGCTCGTCCTCTATTAGATAGTAAAGCAATACGAACCTAGCGCAGTCATGACGTAGACGGTGAACAAGAAGGTCCCCGCGTGCGTCCAGTAGTGCCCCGGCTGCAGGATGACGCCCCGCCCAACGGCCGCCAGGGTCAGCCTGCGCTCGTCCTCTATCCGCTTCGAGATGGCTTCCTTCCATTTAGAAGACAGGGGTGTTATCTGGAAAAAGGCATGTACAGTCAAATGTAGAGAAACTTGACCCCCTGTCTCACAGAATCCTATCTCAAAGATGTCAGCTTTATCTGCCCCCTTTCATAATTTGTTTTTTTTTACTAAGTACTAGAACAGGAAAGCGGTCCACTTGATGAAAAGCGGCGCTTGCAATAACATAGGGGCGTCACTGACTGATGAAGATCTTAAGGAAATTTCAAAACGTCGAGACGGGAAAGATGTTTGAGTGGAGCCACAGAGAAAAAATCACTAAGTGGAGGATTAGATAAAGGGGTTATCGCCTTTTCCTAGACTCACTAGATGGCGCTACCGGCGAGTGAGGTCTATCCATTCTATCAGACAACGTTGTCTTTGAATTTGACACATTGACAACTGTTGTCAAATCCAACTAATAAGTGAGCGGAAAAACAACGTTAACCCCCGTGGAAAACCCTCTGTACTTACTACTTAATTGTTGCTTTTTATTTTATTTTTCTAGTCTGTTGAAGTGTCCCACTGCTGGGCAAAGGCCTCCGCTTTCTCCTTCCACAATTCTCTGTCTAGAGAGATACCCGCTTCCACTCCAGCAGATAACATTCAATGTCATCTCGCCATCTCGTTCGCGGTCAACCCCTACCTCAGGTACCCATAGGGCATCTTTTGGGCCCAGTTCCAGTTAATTGCTGCTAAATTGGCTAAATTATTTCGAAGATAAAATTTCGTTGGATCTTTATTTGCGCACACAGAAAATCTCTCACCTCCCAATCGTTAAAAAGTATACTGTGTTCAATCTTTTAAAGTAATGAAGAGAAGTCTCGTCCGTTGAAAGGTCCACTCTCACTTCAACGACCTATTGTGGGATAATCAAATCGAGAGGTTCTATACTATGAAGTGAGCTTGAAGGCCGGCTGTCGCTGACAACGAGTGGGTAATGAAGCGATGGAGAAAGTGCACTGTCGAGCAATGGTTTGTGACCATTTTGTTGAAGAAAATTTATAAGAAGGACTTTCACTGGAAGAAATAGATACCTAGGCTTTCTGTGCTAATTACTGGACTTCTCGATTAATGTTAAATTTTTAGTTTTTTTTCATTAGATTCTCTTTTTTTGTCTTTAAAGCTAGATTACCTTGATATGTAATTTTTGAATTTTTTTTTGTAAATGAAAAAGTTAAGTCAAAAACAAAAGTAGGAATTCGTTATGCGCAGTAAATAGAGCGAACCTTCCCTAGGGGTTAATTACGTGCGGTCCAGTAACTCAATTTTTTTTATATTATTGTTTAGGATGGTTGTAAGTATTTAAAATAAATATGGCACAATTGAATAGCTTTTGCACTCGCCGCCAAATTGGAAAAATAAAAAAAAAATCACCACTTTGTTCGGTTTTTTGCTTATATTTTCTTTTAAGTGCATTTTCGCTAGAAAATTGTTCTACACAATGTTGTAGAAAATTAAATTTGCCGTTATTTACATTTTATATTTTGTTTCTAGGACAGACAGTTTCCGAGAGAAAAAAAATCCTTTGCCTTAAAAAAATCTCATTTTTCAAACATTCGTCAATCTTTTTTTATTTAGAACGATGTAATCCAGTCATGACCTATTCTAGGAGAAAAAGTAGCAGAACAAACATCGTAGGGAATTTAATTACCTGCAAGACGCAATTGCATATTTCTTAACCAACCCTGCAAGGTGGAGAGTAAAACTAAATGATAAAACAATGGAAATTGTTTTTTGCTATAATATTTTACTTTTAACTAACTGAACCTCGCTCCCATGAATATTTCGAGATATAAAGTACCTTATGTGCTAGTCCTGATATTTTTCTACTAGTATACCAAATTTAATCGAAATCCGTCTAGTAGATTTTGTGTGATTAAGCAACAAATATCACATCCAAACTTTCCCATTTATAGTGTGATTCATTGCAGGTGAGTAACCGGTAACTGATTGGGACACTGTAAAAGTGTCTGTGGACATTATCAAGTACAGATATTAGATAATATTTGCTTCATCAGCAATAAAGATTGGGAAAGAAACCCGAATTTAAAATGAAAAAGTTTGGATGTGGTATTTCTTGCTCAATCTTAAAAATTTTACTGGACGGATTTCGATAAAATTTGGTATGCTAGTAGAAAAATATCAGGGCTAGCACATAAGGTACTTTTTATCCCAATATTCCTATGGGAGTAGAGCCCCCGGGTGCAGCTAGTAGACAATAAAATATGATAGCAAAAACGTAATATTTTAACTTTTACTTTTACTCCCTACTCCGTAGGGTTGGTTAAAAAAATTACATGTGTTTTGTAGGTAATTAAATTTCCTTCAAATTTTATTCCAATATATATTTTCCTAGAGTAGGCCATAAATGAATTATAGCGCTCTGAAGTAAAAAGTTTGACAAATTTCCAAATGCGATCAAAAATGCGATTTTTTTTAAAGTGCACATCTCCATAACTATTAGTCCTAGAAACAAAATATAAAATGTACATTATAGGAAATTTATTTTTACAACATTGTGTCTTCGAGCAACAAGGACTTCCGCGCGCGGCCCGGAAGGGAGGCGCCATAGATGTCTTTCCCCTCTGGCAAAGCTTAGGTCCAGGTGGACTTGAGCGTTTATAAAAACTGTTTGCATTCGGACTTTTCGCTAGACAGAATCCATCAGTCAGTGTGAATGACACATAGGCCGCAATACAAAAAATTCCGAATTGTTCAATTTTGTGCTGCAAAAAGGGGTCTGGGACATCTATTATACAGAAAGATGGTGTTACATTTCTCTAGTAAGTAAATTCTTATCATATGATTATAAATTAAACAAAAATTCATACATTTTATTATAATGTCATTGTTGGATTTGTTTACCAACATCAGTCCGGTCGCCTATAGAAACACGGATTTGTCGAGTGATAATTCCGTCCAACATCTAGATTTAGTGATGTTACTTTTGCTTACATTGTGTGTTGTAGTCCTGTATCGATAAACTGCGATAGGTATAGTTTTAAATTGTTTTATGTTGTAACGTGTATTTTCTTATTTTTTTACAGCTTTTCTAAAAATACCTAGTTACTTAGAGATGTGTGTATGGAAAAACTTGTGCAACAACTAGCAAACCTGGGATGCCAAAAAGACAAGTCCCGTTTGTTTAGCTCATTATAGGGCATCTGATTTCCACGAATGGTGTAAGTCAGCTCGGATGAACAAGATAGTGATGTGTCAGAGAAAATTACTAGAAATAGTTTAGTTATATTTAGATAATTTAAATTTTATAAGTATTCCTTCTCTTGTCTTTGTGGTACTTAACTAATAAACGTGATAACTTTGCAACTGTGATTTTATTTATTACTAGCTTTCGCCCACGGCTTCGCCTGCGTGGATTTCCCACGGGAACAGTGCTCTTTCCCGGAATGAAAGGTACTCTATGTCCTTCTCCGTATTTCCAGCTATGTGTATGCGAAAATTCAAGAAGATTGTTTCAGTAGATAAAGTGTCAAAAGGAACAAACAAACTCACTTTCGCATTTATAATATACTAGCTTACGCCCGCGGCTTCGCAAGCGTGAATTTCCCACGGGAACAGTGCTTTTTCCCAGGATGAAAGGTACCCTATGTCCTTCTCCGTACTTCCTGCTATGTGTATGCGAAATTTCAGGAAGATTGGTTCAGTAGATAAAGCGTGAAGAGGTAATAAACAAACCAACAAACAAACAAACTCACTTTCGCATTTATAATATTAGTTAGGATTAGGATAGTTAGGATTATGCTAATTCTGCGATTCTGCGAAGTGCACACTCTGCGAAGTGCACCAATTGCGAATTTGCACATTCTTCGTCAGACACACAGATAGAACCACTAGTATATAAAAAATGCAAATTACTGCTAGAGCCCCGGGTACGTCATTCATAAGAACGTATCCATATTTCCATACCTCCTTAGCAATAAATATTATAAATGCGAAGTAATACTGTTTTACTCACGGCTAAACCACTCCACAGATTTTATTAAAGCTATTGATTTTAACAAATAAATATATTTCTATTTCTATTGATTATATAGTTGAAGGCCCGAGAACTTCGATAATATATAATTCATCGATAATGCAGAATTACATTTTTGCCATTCACTATTGAAAACAAAGTCAAAAATATGTTAATGTGTGTTCTGTCTTATATTCGTACACAAAAATCTGACGGGTGGTGACAGATTTGTCAATGTATTGTTTTATTTTTCATATGTGGTGTCGTAATTTGTCGTAATTACAGATTTTCATTATGTATGTGTGTACCGAACAGCGCTTGCGTGAATTTCCCTCCCCCCGCAAAAAATGCCAGAAAGATTTGAATTGAAACATGTCGCTATGGCTTCTCCCTCCGTAAGGAGTCCGTGTTGCTCTATGCATTGTGTAGAACTCTTATGTAGCAAAAATGCATCTAAACGAAGGTGAGAGCGCAAATCTGAATAAAGTGGCAATTTTTTTTTGTTTTTCCAATATATGGCGGGCGTGGAAGGGGAGAGAAATTGTGCCTCTTGCATTTTAAACACTTACTAACCATCCTAAATAACATATCAAAAATTCAGAACTATTGAACCATTTGTAAGTAAACCCTACCCTTAGCTCTATTTTGGTCTTTATTCAATGAACTATGGACGGATTTGTATTAAATTTGGTATACTAGTAGAAAAATACCAGAAATAGTACATAGGTTACTTTATATCCTGAAATTCCCACGGGAGCGAAGACCCGAGGCGCAGTTAGCAGAAAATAAAATATTATAACAAAAAAAGCAATATTCCGTAGTTTGAATATTGAGTTTTACTCCCCATTCTGCAGGGTTGGTTAAGAAAAATGCAAATGCGTTTTGTAGGTAATTAAATTCCCTACAAATTTTGTTCCGATACTTATTCTCCTAAAATATGCCATAACTAGATTACAGCGTTCTGAAGTGAAAAGTTTGACAAATTTCAGAAAAAGAAGATTTTTTTAATTTTTTTTATGAGCACACATCTCGGTAACTATCAGTCCTAGATACAAAATGTAAAATGTAAATAATAGGAAATTTAATTATCTACAAGATTTTGCAGAACACTTTCCTAGCAAAAATGCATCTAAACGAAAATATGAGCCTAAATCTGAAGAAAGTTTTTTTTTTTTTTAGTTTTTTTAAGATTACTACGGACGCAGAAACTTGGCAATTGTGCCCTTTTTATTTTGAATACTCACAATATTCCTACACAACATTTAAAAAAAATCACAATTACTGAACCGTTTGTAATTTGATTCTCGTCTATTTACTGCGCTAATAGTTAAGTTATCATAAAAACTGTAGGAAATGACGATTAAAATAATTCTACGGCACGGGTAATAGAGTGAAATCTATAATAAATAGGTAAGTCTCATGAGAGTGGAGTGCAGGATCAGAGTCAAATACAAAATACTGGTCTAGTGGTAATTTCTACTGCTTGCCAGTGTACTTCCCAAGTGCAGTGTTATAGAAAATCTGCACGTACGTCCACATAATACGGCAATGAGTCGAGCTAATTTCGCAGAAACCTTACTTAGCGGATTGAATTCTTCCAGCTCTAATTAATAAGTCCATTTCTCTTCCAATGGGATTTATGGGTCTTGGATATTCGTGGCAGTTTTATGCGGGTTTGGTTCAATTAAGATTTTTTTCATAGAATAGTGTAACGAGTCTACAACAATAGTATGATGATAAGCAATCACCGCAGTCCATAGACACCAACGACCCCAAAAAGGTCACAAGGACTTTTTGAGAAAGCGATAGGCTCTTTTCTTGAAGGTTCCAATGTCGAACCTATTCCGGGAACACCGCTGAGGGAATAAACTTCCCTCAGCGGTGTTCCCGAATAGGTTCGACACGTTTTCCACAGTTTAGTGCAGATTTTTGGCAGAATATATCTTATGATACTTAAAACGCTATAAATTTAATTAAAACCTAATCCGAATTTAAACATAAAAAAAAGAAATTTTAAAATGGTATAAGGGGTTCATTAAAACGTTCTTTTACAGTTGTCACTGTTATTTGATATCGTTCGAATGGATAAACAAGCTAATTATTTAAAAATAAAAAACAAGACTGACAACTTAAATAGCCTATGTCATTCGGGCTAATGCAAGGAATCTAACAATACCTCTCACATCAAAATCTGTTAAGCCGTTCAGGACTTATGGTGGAATAAAGAAATTACATACATACATGAACCCTGAAAACATAACACTCCTTTTTTGGTCAGTCGTGTAATAAAAAGAACATGTTAAAACTTCAGTAATTCGTCCCTGGGATGAATTTTTAGTGGGACGAGTAATTACCCTTGACTTAATGTTATTGGAAGTTAAGCTCCATTAAAGATCACCGCAAAAATAATTTATAAAGTTCCATTTACATTTCCGAATTTTAATTAGCATTTCCCGCGCGCTGGAAACTGTGGTGTCGCTTGAAAGGGTGAAAGTGAATTCCCTAAGTGCTTAAAGATTGGATTATGCACAATAGCTCTAAAACATTCAAGGACAATATATGGAAAATAGCTTTAGCTTTAAATTATAGTAACCTCGCCCGTGGTAATACTTGTCTTATGTTTCGTGGTTTCAACAGTGTCGAAACATGGGTTTCGTCAAACTACAAACTCTTTGATCGTTTTCTTTTTTTATCAAAGGAAATCTTACTTTTGAACTATGTAGGTGATTAAAACAAGCTAATCATTTAAAAATAAAAAAAAAACACGACTGACAACTCATATAGCCTATGTCACTCGGGGAATGCAAGGAATCTAACAATACCTCTCACATCAAAATCTGTTTAGCCGTTCAGGACTTATGTTGGAATAAAGAAACTTACATACATCATACCTAATTACATACATGAACCCTGAAAACATAACACTCCTTTTTGGTCAGTCGTGTAAAAATGCAAAGTCCTTCAATCAAATATCAATTACGGAACCATCTGAAATTCAGTCGAATACCGCAGTGAAATTGGACAAGGGATTTGGTAAAAAACCAGGCATATCACGGGTTTCCGAGTTGGGGACAAAGTTTTTACATGACAAAGGGCACTTTATATCAGTGGGCTCTCGCAAATTCATGAAATTCCCCTCGGAGCGCCCGCCTCCTGATTTCAGGTTAAGAATGCCGAATTATTTTACGCATTTCAGCGAGACATTTCATTAGATGCTTTATTAAAAAAAGAATGTTCTTAGATGTGAAGTTTTGCCTTAACAAGTTGAAATATTTCACTTAGTAAATTTTTTTAAGATTTTTGAGTTGGACTGAAAAAGTATTTTTCACTTCTCATGCTCTGAAAGTGCTTATTTGTGCAGCAGGATATAGGCTGCACAAAATCGAATTTTGTGCACAAGGGCATTAACGTATCTACTCATAAATGTATGCAAAGAAAATGAGCCATACAGCCAAACACGATAAAAAGTTCATAGATAGAATTTGTTATTTTATAATATTTACTTTTAATTTATTTGCCTTATATGTTTTTTAAGACATAAAAGATATTAAAATTTAAATTCAAGTACGGTAGGTTATTTAATTAATTTAAGAAAAATATTATTACAAAATTAATTTAATAGTAGGTTGTATAGGTCTGCAGCTCAAGCCTATCAATGTCGTAAGATTAAAAAAATAAAGCGGCGGGAAACAGCTCTTGTTTTTTCGTGCGTTTATTAATTTCTTCAATTTGATTTATTTCCTCGCAATCGAAGTGAAAAGCAGAGTTTATAACACGTCCACAAAACGATTTTTATCCTCGACAATACAATCATGCTAAGTCTCGGATAAAAATGATTCGTTTTGTGCACTTGTTGTAAAATCTACTACTGAATTTGCCTACTGTTCCGTTTGCGTAATTTGTATTTTAATGAAATGAAATGAAATGAAATGAAATGAATTTATTTACATGAAACATGGTTAAAGATGTTACAGACAGTTATAAGGACCAGCATGTCTCGCCATCAAGATGGCATGTAAATTTTTAAGATTATTTACTTAATAACAAATTTTATCTTATTAAATTACTTTGCATTAAATTACATTTTATTTTTAGATTACACTTATTGTTAACTATATAACTGAAGACGATGTTGGCCATATATCTAAGACAAGACTATAAATCACTAACTCATGGCCCAAAATTCTTCCATGTCATAGAAACATTGATCATGTAACCATTTTTTCAATTTAATTTTAAAATGTCTTGATGGTAACTCACGCATTTCTTTTGGTAATTTGTTATAAACTTTTACTGCCATAATATAACAATTATTTCCAACAAGAGACGTTCTATGTGTTGGTACTACCAATCGAGTGGGATCTCTATGCGGAAATCTACGGCTTTGTAAATCACCGACTCTAGTAAAAAAATTCGTATGCGATCTTACAAAAAATCCAACCTCGAGGATGTACATGCAGGTAAGAGTTAAGATGTTGTGTTTTTTAAACAATGGTCGACAAGATTCTAAAGGACCTTTTCCACATAGCGCTCTTATGCATTTTTTCTGTGTTATAAATGCCTTTTTTGCGTCCGTCGAATTTCCCCACAGTAGAAGTCCATATCTTAGTACCGAGGCTACATAACCGTGATACGCTGTACGAACAATTTCTTCATTAGAAATCCTTCTTAGTTTTTTCAAGGCAAAGACAAATTTATTTAGTTTTTTACACACACATTCTACGTGAGCCTTCCAGTTACAGTGCTGGTCTAACGTGAGCCCAAGGAATAGTGTATTAGTAGCTTCGGTTAAACATTTCCCTTGACAATTTATATTTAGTACAGGTTTAGTAGTTTGATAATTTAAAAAATGTATATATTTTGTTTTCTCGATATTTACGTAAAGATTATTAGATTTTAGCCATTTAGTTATCGCTTCAACAGTTACATTTACAGCAGTTTCGTATTGAACATTGTCACCAGTATTAGTAATAATTATGGAAATGTCGTCAGCGAATAAAATACATTTATTTTTAGTTATTAAAGTAATGTCATTTATATATAGTAAAAATAGCAGTGGCCCCAATATGCTACCCTGGGGTACGCCGTATTTTTTCTCTTGAAACGAAGAGCGGTGCGTTGCGTTTTCCAAATTTTTATTTACACGAGAAATCTCCACACACTGGCTTCTGTTTGACAAATAGCTTTTTATCCATTCATTTGTCAGACCCCTGATGCCATATTTTTCAAGTTTACTAAGCAGGATATCGTGGTCAACAAAGTCAAAAGCCTTTATAAACATTAACAATAGTCTCTAAAATCTAGTATTTATCCCTATTTGCAAATGAGTACTTTATTAAAACTGCTCCAATTGTTAAAAAGATTATCGTAACCCTAATCGAACCTTGAGCAGTGGTGGTCAAGTGGCAGGGCTGTGTCTGTGGCTGCAAAGGTCCCAGGTTCGAATCCTGCCCGTGCTACATGAGTTTGTATACCAATCTGACTCACGTACCTACGATAGTTTTCATCGACCACCACTTGCTATATCGGGAAAAAAACCTGCACTCTGGTTGATGATTATCAGCTAGTGTGTGAAATGGAGAAGGCAATGGCAAACCACTCCATTAAAAATTGCCAATATAGTCGTTGTGTGTGATTCATTCCATATAATGACCACGACCCTCAGTCATGAGGAATACGAGAGACAATCGAAGTAACAATAAGGATCTATCCGCGAACTTTTCCAGTTTTATATAGATACGCGTCAAAATTAAAACTGTCCTTGTTCTAAATGGCGGCATTCTAACCTACACAAGTCCTCATTTCACATGTCGGACGCCCATTCATACTCGACGAAACTCAATTCCTCGCGTGGAACAGAATTTAAAACAAAGGACTGAAAATGAATGTTTGTGGGAGCCGCGCGTTTAATAATACTGGCAACTTTTGCGAGGAAAAGTTTGAATTTAGCAATAGAAAGGAACGTTTTTATTGTTTGATTGAATTTTAAATTTCTATTTAACGCTCGTATTTTTATACGATCCTTTATTAATTTGGTTAAAAAGTATACCTGGGTGATTATTTGAAGATGCGCATTTTGGCCTAATGAAAGAGATCGTGAAAATTTTTGCTCGTAGAACGTTCTTTATATGTTAAAGGCGTTCTTTGATTCTATTTATAGTATTTATACAATATTCTTCGGGAGGGAAACTAAAAACTCTTTTAGTTTTTCAGTTTTTAGCTATTATTTTTTTATGCAAACGGTAATGATGAATTTAAACAAATGGTAATTATGTTCATAAATGGTAAAGAGAAAAATATGAAATGGTAAGTAGATTTCAGGAAAAACAAAAGAAAATAATTATAGAAAGAGAAACCCTTTATTGGCCTTATTATAGATTAAGAACTGTAATACTGTAAACTGTATACGCTGTTGGTTTCTTTAATAAAATAAAATAAATAAAAAATAATTAAAAATCAGGTTTATTGGCTTTAGGTGTCGCACTTAGTATAATTTCAATTTCAAATTTACCCTCCAAATGACCACCGAACTGAACCTCGCTCGAAATGTCGATCCCCAGAATTCCAATACTTGGCTTCGCATTTAGGGCAGTGCCTTCAAAATGGCTCTATCGCAAAAGGGGTTTCTTGGCAGAGAACTCACAGACTTGTGTCTTGTTGGGGTTGTATTGGACTAGGTTTAAGACCCATTCCGAGACTCGCTCAAGAGACATGTTAACGTCAAACGCAATCCTGTTTCGACACTCCTCAGTAGCCTCACGAGAAAGATTAGCACGTCCATGATATAAGTCATCTCCAGTACTGTCATCTGCATAACAATGCATGTTGCTGATTTGCAACATGTCAATGATATGCAGAATGAACAGTGTGGGTGACAGGACGCAGCATTGGGGGATGCCAGCTTTCACAGGTTTGGATTCAGAGCATGATCCGTCTATAGCAACCTTTATGCTGCGTTCCCGGAGAAAGCTGTCCAGCCTTGCTTACAATCTCTCGGGAAACCCATATGAAGGTAATTTGGAGAGACACGCCTTGTGCCATACCCGATCAAAGGCTTCGCCACGTTCAAACTAAAGCCACAGCCTCGCCCTTATGCTCAATTGCCTCAGCCCAACGATGTGTTAGATAAACAAGAAGATAATAAGCTGAGCGGCTGCGACGGAATCCATATTGGCGATCACTTAGCAGCTGGTGATCCTCAAGGTACCCTAGAAGTTGCTGATTAATAATGGTTGCCATTATTTCGCATAGTATGGAGGTAATGGCAATAGGCCTGTAGGAAAAAGAGTTGTCAACCCTGCGTAGAGGTGGGAGCGATGGCCGACAGAAGTTACTCTGG
The DNA here is from genome assembly GCA_018467065.1 of Ephestia elutella. Taxonomy (NCBI): domain Eukaryota; kingdom Metazoa; phylum Arthropoda; class Insecta; order Lepidoptera; family Pyralidae; genus Ephestia; species Ephestia elutella. The sequence goes on along the minus strand of CM031577.1, from coordinate 1,041,260 downwards.
ACAGTTTCAGCGAGAGACAAAACGCATGACTTCCAAAGGGATGGCGGGTTAGGCTCTCGCCAACTCTGCTGATGAACTAGGCCTTAGCAGCAGCCATTTGGCTTTTGTAGGACCTGGAGGCAGAGTTATATTTTTTCCTTCGTATTTGGATCAGCGGCAGCCCGCTCTGCAGCCCAGGCTTGGTAAGAGTCCTGTTTCTGGCTAGATGCCGAACGGCAAGGCCCCCCAAACCAGAGCTTGGACCCTCCACCGATAGGTACTGCAGAATTTGGGATAGATAATTCCATCCCCTGCATTATCACATCGGCGACAGCGTCAGCACAGGCGCTGGGATCATCCAGCGAAAACCAAACCATCCTAATCTGCCGATCTGTTGTGCCATATGTAGCGAGAACCAGTAACTGGTAAGTGTAACACGCGTAATAGGCACGATACTCCTTTCCAGTAGTGCTCAGGATGCGAGGTTAACAGGAGGTCCAACAAGGATGGGAACTGGTCGTTCACGTCTGGTACCCGCATGAGCGTGGAAACAAGCTGCGTTAAGTTGTAGGCCAAAGCGAAGTAGCGCACAGATCTTTCCGCGTGGTCGGTTCTATTTGATCCAAGCCAGTCGATGTGGTGGGCGTTGAAATCACCCAGAACCACAATTTCGGCGGAAGGGACCTGTGCGAAAAGGGTGTCGGCTACAGTCTGAATGTGCTCGATCAGCCGGTCGGTCTCGAGGTCCCTGCTGTGGGATCTGTACGTACAGGCATGCATAAAAAATGCTTATAGGCTCAGGGGGGGATTCTCCAGTACTGGTACCCTCCTGGGGTAGTTGTTATTTTAGTTTCGCTGGCATATTTAGTCGTCATAATAACTCAAAACGTATAAAGTCAAAGTCAAAGTCAAAAGTCAAGTCAGCAAATAAAATTAAAATATAATTTCTCATCACCATTCATATTAGCTAATTACCGCACCGTACCATATTCGTAAACAGTGAATGGTATAATATGGTAAATAGCAAAATGGTAATTAGAAATTTAGATGTTTGTTCGTTTTGATCACGTTTCGTACTACTTACTATTTTGAAACCTACAAATACTTAAAAGAAACCGTTAAATGTCTATAATAAAACCTTAATAATGCAATTTTATACATCTACTTACCACACAAACTGTATAGAGAACGTGAAAAAAATAAAATCGAATTCGGAGACTTTGACCACAAAATTTTCGACACTGAAACATTATTTGGCATGTTTGCTCCGCTCGATCGACGCATGTTGGGGCAAGGTGTATGAGACGCATACCCATAACTCAAATTATTAAATGAAGGTAGTAAGGCGTGATTTTTTTTTGTATGTAGGGTAGGTATTCCCACAACTGTTAGTGACATTTAGAATAATGAGAAGTAAGCCATTTACCGGATAGAAATACTCAAAGTGATCGCTTTTAACAGTTTATTGCAACTCTGTGAATAATTGAACGCAATCAATACCGTTTTATATTTTGTTTGTATTCTTTACATTGAAACATTATTATGTCAAGTGTAGACCAAGGTAAGCCTCATTTAAAAACAACTTTCATTTAACCAAACAATGAATAATATATAAGAATATGATAGTTTTCTGAAAATGTTGAAAGTAATAATTTACAGCTCAGTATTTCAAAAAAGCGCAACAGGCTTTTAAAACTAAATTAACAGTAAGGTAGTCTGAACCATCTATTATGATAATCTGAAGTCGAAAGTAAAAGCCCGTTGCGCCAAATCGAAATAAATATTTTTTTTGCTATACATAAATCTAAGGCGCTTAATATTTTTTTCAGATTTATGCCCTAAATTAAAAATAAAAAGAGGAATTATGTTTTCTGTGTTTTATAATAGTAAATATAAGCCATTTGAGAAGTTTCATCAATATTGTTTGGATACGGCTCAGGTATATGATGGTATATAACCCTTGGATGCCTATGACACCAACACTTCACAAACTATAACTAATAGTGCTGTAATTGTACAACAATGCATTACTTCTTATAGGAATGCTGAGTGAGGAGGCTCAAGAAGCCTGAAATAAGGACTTCAAGTCCTATCGAGAAGAATTTGCAAGGAAAACATCAAGAATTGAAAACCTTACCGACATAATTTAATCGATTGTCAATTTCTTCCGATCCAATTATAAGCCTTAACCGCATATTACCTAATTATGCAAAAAAAACTTTGATTCCGATGTGCTGAATATGCTAGAAAAAGAATTATAATCATTACGATCACTCAGAAGAAGTTTTTTTTAAGTTTTGCTCATGAACATTTATTTAATAATTTGAGTTTTGGTTACATGCCGCCCCAGTATACGTTTGAAGCTGATCCTGGGTGTACCATCAGATCATATTTATTATAATAATCATTGCCATTGAAACTAAAGTCATATGTATAATTTCTGTTTCTGTGCTGTTAACCATTGAAGAGTTCCCTCATTAGAAGCCGAACCTGGGTGCACCATCAGGTCATGCTTATCATTACAATGCATTGCCATTGTAACTAAACTCATTTGTAAAATTTAATGTCTGTGCTCTTAACTGTTGAAGAGTTCCCTCTTTGGGAGCCGACCCTGGGTGTACCATCAGATCATGCTTATCATAACAATGTATTGCCATCATAACTAAAGTCATGTGCAAAATTTCATGTCCGTGCTGTTAACCGTTGAGGAGTTCCCTCGTTTTGAGCCGATCCTGGGTGTACCATCAGGTCATGCTAATCATAATTATGCATTGTCATGGCAACTGAAGCCAGGTGTGAAATTTCAATACATTCTGAAGTCTTTACGGGGTTTTGTGTATCGGCTCCATATACCTTGCCCCAGTGTGCGACGTGCGATGCTGTAGTCTGCCCGACAAAGTATTAAGGGTAAGCGAAAGTTAATTAGAAGCAAAGAAATTAAGGTGACAACGTTCTCGAACGGTAGTGAGTGTGTAATGCTGGGACATTTTTAAACCTCATTTTTAACTATTGTAAACTAATTTTTGAGTATTTTTATTTTAACGTGGACTTAACAACAACATTCTATTTAAAGAATTTATTGCGTAAAGTACTTTCTTTATGATACAACTAGAGAAATAAAATATTTTGTGTCAAAATCCGGGAAAAGGGACACGGATGGTAATGTGAATTTCGAAAGATAATTGAAAATATAACAAAATCTATTTAATTTAACATTAGTTTAATAACTGCCCCCGTTAAAATAGATAAGGGTCCACCTCAAAGTTAGCCAAAAGTTAAAAATACATGAAATTTAAATACTTCTTTTAGCCTGGAACAGCGATTTGCACGTCTTCAAATAATCACTCACCTATTATGATAGGTACCTCGATGGCTGAAATTTTGAGTACTGGAGTTTAGGTTACTACAGTTTGGAACACAAAAAGATTTTTCATCTAAGCAAAACTCACGCGGGCGAAGCCGCAGGCAACAGCTAGTTATAATATATTTGTTTCTTATATTTTATTTTATTTTTGACTGTACACAATCTAGTGTATAAAGTTAATAAATAGCCCCTGTGGCATGTTAGGCGACCTTACTGTTTCATGAGTTTCTTTCGGCATTTCTTCTCAGCAGTGGTCGTTCCGAAATGCTAGTAGTTTGTAGCTTTGATACATAATATATTATGATTAAATAATTAGTTTTTTTCGACGTGAAAAGAACCTTCTTTGAAGGCCAAGTTTCAATAAATAATTTTTGATTGATTGATTGATAAATAGCCATTAATCTGCGTACCTATTCTAGTGACATTTTACTTGGGAAATAGATAGTGTCATATACGTGTGAAGGGTACAGTTTTTCTCAATTTATGTTATCAACGCATAAAATGCGCAAATTGCGAATATGCCCGGAAGGGTCGCTAAGTACGTTAGTATCATCACACAAGAGCACATTTTCTTATCTCGAGGACACAATCTGAATTGCAAAAGATCCTGATATTTTCCTCATTTGGTTCGAATTTTGGCATAATATAGGAGGCGTATAGTAGCGGGTAAAATTTACTATGATTAGCCAAAGACATCAATATTCAACATATAATAAAACTGTAACCTGTCTGTACTTAAGAAATTACGGGAGGCCTTAATAAGGCCAATAGGCGCCAAAACAATTTTTTTTTAAGAATTTTTATCTGAATGTTTGTACACGCATCACGCAAAAACTACTGGACAAAATTTGATACGGTTTTCACTGTTGTCAACTTTGGTCAAACTCTTCAGCTACTGACGTATTATAAAGTTGATGAGTTTATTTGTAAGCGCTAAGCTCTGAAACTTGCATTCGGATTTGAAGAAACCTCTTGAGTGTGATAGTTCATGAGGAATACTGTAAGCTATATCCCTAATTTACTTATTACTATAATACTTACTTATAATATAAGATATTTCAAATCAATCACAAAAAAAAAAAAATAGAAAATAAATGATAAATATCAGGATCTTCACTTCTGGGAAAAAAGAAGCATAATCTGAAACATGGATTGCATATATACAATATATAAGTATATTATCGCATGAAATATAGCATTTTCTAAAGTGTGCGGGCGTAAAGCCCGCACTCCACTGCTATACTATGAACTAACTTGCACCAACCCGGGTTCATATAACATAAAAAACATTATATACCTACCAATGTTACATGAAAGCAAGAATAAATTATTTACGATCAAATAAATCAACAAAAAAAAGTTTGCCATCCCAAAACAGATGCAAAACATCTGAGCATCGTGGCACGACGTCATTTCATTTGCCGTCACAGCATTCGAGTCGATTTTACTGCCAAGCCGAGCCAATAATGTTTTACATTAAAAAATATTTCTAGTTCTCTCTCTTTAGTCGTATTTCCTCATGACTAGTCATGACTGAGGGTCGTGGTCATTATATGGAATGAAACACACACATAACGACTCTCTTGGCAATTTTTTTTTGTTTGCCATTGCCTTCTCTATTTCACACACTAAGTAGCTGATAATCATTAACCCGAATGCAGGTTTCTTTACGAAGTTTTCCTTCACCGTATTCGTAGTTAGGATTCAGATGTATCGTATGTCCGTATATAGTATCTCCTCAGTGTTGGATAGTCGCCCTAATTACGATACATTAGAGGTGTCCGGACGAGGGCTGAGCTCTCAAGAGAATTGTGATTTATCACCCCTTCTGCATCGCATCATATTCTTTCCATATTTTACAACAGAACTTCTTAATGTTATACGTAAACAAAAGGATTAGGGACTGGTGTTGTAGGACCTAACTACCTAAAAAACTGATCGAAAATAACCCGTCTGTAGTCAACTAACAACTCATTGACATAAACAATAACAATTCGGAAAATTCTTTTTTTTTCGAGCGAGAGACAGACGGATGTATTAAAAATATTCATTACTACAAATTGGATCTTAATTTCGATAAAAATTGTTAATTAAATAACAATTTACAATCTTTATCTATCTATATATAACTGACTGACATAGTGATCTATCAACGCACAGCCCAAACCACTGGACGGATCGGGCTGTTTGGCATGCTGGGATATGGTATAATGTAGGCATTCGCTAAGAAAGGATTAACGCGAGCGAAGCCGCGGGCGCCAGCTAGTTAATATATATACATTTAACACAAAACTAAATAAGAAAACTAAAATCTAACATTAAAAACTACTAAAAAAAAAATTAACAAAAATTTGTTTGTGATCCTTTTTCTTTCTTTTCTAGCAGCTGTACCCTAACACACTAATGTTATTTATAGTTGTTTTCCTTCACCGGGAGCAGCAGTGCAATCGCCATAAATAAATTCATACGAAACGCAACTGAACCGCGATCGTTACGCCATTTTTTGGATGTTTCAGTATCGCGGTAATATTTTGACAGCTGCTTGAACCGAAGCAAGATCGTAGATTAACCGAACCGTTGTCAAAATAAAAAGTTCCAAAGAGGCTGCTTTTTTTCGATCGTTGCCTAAACGTTGAGGTGTTTTGTGGAAAATCTATCACTTCCAATATTATTTTCATGGAAATAGCTAATGAATTTGATGTGGCAAAAGCTCGGGCCACAGGAAAACATGAGAATCAGTGAGAATATTAGTGATCGTATTTAGACAAAATGCTTTCATATAGTATAAAGACACAAGTCATTCGAACCATCACAAGCTGCAGCTGCTCGTGAGAACGGACAAAAGGAGCCAGTGGCAGCAATGCAGCATGCCGGCGGCCAGAGGTGTCCTTCAGCTGGAATTAGGACGCGCACGAAGATGCTCTCATAAATCGTTTGTGGTCAAATACGGGCAAGAGCGGTGCACAATTAAAGACATTTTTACATTAGTTTAGCTATTTAATAGTGAATTTTGATTACAACAATAATCTATACAAGTACGTACCTAGTTAAGTCCTTCAATGTGTTTACTTATGTGTGCTTGAACATATTAAAATTTTGTAACGCCGGCCAGTTACTGTGTGCCCAGCCAAGCCAAGCCAAGCTAACCTGTGATACCAGAGAATCACAAGGTCCTAGCCAATGCCAAGGTGACACATACCAATTCCATAGAAAAACCCGAGTCCGAGCAGCGAGCCCTATGAATAGCTGCGGGTCCTTTTTTTGGGAGTCTATTCTCCTTCTATGTTATTTAAAATTCAATTCTATGTAATTAGAATAGGAAAATCTGTGCGTGTTTGTGTGTGCTAAATAGACTGCTTTGTTTGCAAAAGTACTTTTATTTATCCTCTTTTGATGCAATTGATAAGTTTTTTGTATAACATTTTTATAGCTATTTTGCAAGTGACTCACTAAGTACCTCAATATAACATTTTTTTAAAAATTAATGTTTTAGATTAGATTTTTTTAATTGTGGAAAACTTGCAAAAATTTTTTCCAAATAGTAAGTAACAATGCTATCATATTATTATACATTCTTCAACATAATCCAACATTACCAATACTACTAGGGTAATACAATTAAGCAAATAAGAGCTTTACATTATCAATTTTTTTCTGAACTGAACGAACAAAAGAATAAAACAAATATGTAGGTATCATTGCATTGTAATAGATTAATGTAATTTAAAAAAAAAAGAACTGATTATTCCACATTCTATGAAAATATTGCATTATGCGAGCAAGAAAATTATTGATAAGTGGAAATTGATCTTAAATAATATGAATAGAAAATAGATAGATAGATCAACACTTTATTGCACCATTTACAGAAAATAATGTAAAGTAAGACAACCATTTACTTTGAAGCCATTTATTTTTAATTTAAAATTACATATAGGTAGCTCTATTAATTAGGGAACTGTTTTCAGCCCTTAATTTATTTCCATACTCCGGCTTTTCTGGCTTGTCTGTGGGTCCTGGATGTTCCTGTTGGTGACTATGACTAGACCGAGTGTACTGAACTGAAACAATGCAATAAATACCATTAAGTATAAGGGCCGAGACTTCTATGTGTATGTGAAATTTCAGGAAGATTGGTTCAGTAGATAAAGCGTGAAGAGGTAACAAACAAACAAATAAATTGTTTTATTAGCTTGTTGATTAGCATTTATGCCAACCAATTAGGCCCAAACCCGGCACTTTAAATCATCCCATACATGAAAAGTACAAAGAAATTGGTAATAGTTTATACATAGTATTACAGCATATTTATCCTTACTTATTACAAAATAAAGTCCCATACCGCATCTGTCTGTTTCTCAAAAAAAAGGGGTACGCGGGCAAAAGTAGCTAATATTAAAGGTAGTAAGTGCATAGATACATACCTTAGCCCATTCTTTGCTTGTTCTAGTGAGCATTAATCTTTCCCTGCATTTTCTCCATAAGCGTGCCACTGTTACACGTGCTTCCTTTGACCTCACTCTTTTCAATGAGCGAGGTCTTGGTACTGCTCGAGATAGTTCACAGGGAGCTGCAATTGTTCGACACTGGCTTGCCGACGACGTTCCATTTTCAGCAACCGTACCAGTTGGATATTATATATAAACAATCTGCCTCTTCCTCAAATAATTTCATAACCCTGTCCTAGCCCTTCACTTGGGCTACCTTCATCAAACAAATACTATTGTTTATGTCCACTTGAAATGTGAACCGTAGAAGAGTCCATAAATTAGTCCCAAATCACATTTGTTTCCTCTTTAACTCTGCTCATGTTGATAAACAACCATTGTTCCAAGAAAAGCGATAACAGATGAAATATGAAGAAATATCTTGAGAGAGATATCTACCTCTAAAGATAGGTAACGTAAATAAATATTGAGGTAATTATGTAAATATAACCTTAAAAACAAGCAAATGATAGACAAAATGTCAAAATACCTAGTGCGTTCAACAAGGTTCAACATAATCGATTGTCGATTATACTCAAATCACAGGTATTTACAAAAATATTTCACAAATATTAGCGTCCAACTCTAACGTTTCAAGAGTGATCATGTTCCAGTTGCGATTCAAGTTCGATTGTCGTTACGAAGTTACCGCGATTACGAAATCTGCTGAATTGGATCGCAATTCTACCACGGCCGACGTTGAATCGTAACCGATCCTTAATCGAACCGTAGTGTTATAAATTAGCGCGATTGCGACGCAGGTGGTGTTCGATGAAAAAGACCCGTACATGAGTCAGACTGATCTACGAACTCAGAGGTATCAAGGCGAGATCGAACCAGAAGGGCCTTTTGGATGCAAACGCAAGTAAAACCTTTGTTTAGATCTAAATACATAATGACGAATGAAAAACTGCTAACAATTTCGAAGACATTACTAAAGATATAGTTAGGTCTCTTCGCAACTCCGAGCAGTTCGTGTTATTAACCCTTAAGGCCAGGTCCAACCCCACATTCGAAATAATTGTAATTTTTCATGAAGAAATTTACCAAATTAGAGTTTAATTACGAAGTGGAAAAATAATACAGGATATAGATTATGATCTCTATTAAGGTTTCAATCGTGTATTTTTTAATAAAAATACATATTTTTGGCTTAATTAATTAATAAAGGCTCCGAAAATTTAGAAAATATTTCAGCTTTCAAGTACATATATATATTTATATAATTAGTTTATATATATGCTATATTCAAGTTTTAACCGAGCACTTTTGTTTTAAAACTATTATTTTTAAAGATATTTGAGAAATAGTTGCTAAATCGGTACCTATAAAATCTGTTCGATCCTGCCAACGAAAGTAGAAAATCTTATTGCTACGCGCACACGCCGCGGTTAAGCGCACATGAATTTTGTTTTTTGCAGCTCAGGTCGGACCTGGTCTTAAATATAGCTGGGTAGGTCCGTTTGTAACAGCCCATGCTTCTCATTCCATGAATCCAGAACGGCCCACTAAATCCAATAGAGTTAATGGAATTCCGCAAAGTTGTCCGCTATCCGCGGTTTCCTGGAATCCTTTGAATGTCCGTCTAGTATCCTAGGGGTGTGCCGTTGTCAATCATATTGGTATTTCTTGCGACAAATTCTGGGTCGAATGATTACCAAGATTAACACGAATGTTATAATTAAAATATGGTATGGTACATAATCTATCCTAACTAATATTATGAATGGGAAAGTGCATTTATTTATTTGTTTGTAACCTCTTCACGCTTTCTACTGTATCAATCTTCTATCAAGATTAATTTTTGGTAAAGTTACAGTATATCCTTCTCAGTACTTCTAACTACTGTACTACTATAATATATATAATGTGTATATACTGTAACTTTCATCCCGGGAAAAAGCACTGTTCCCTTGACAAATTCACGAGGGCGAAGCCGCCGGCAAAAGCAAAAGCTAGTAATACTAGCTTTTGCCGGTGGCCATATTTAATAAAGAAAAACAAAAGAAATGACTAATAAAATATCTAATACTTATAGGCCAAATTCAAACTCTTGATTGTAGTATATGTACATGTTACAATAACCCCATTAAACGCTCCAAATCAATTATACGTATCAAATATCGTCCGTGTCGGTATGTTTGTTTGTACCAGTTTGTATCGAGAACATACTGTTGTTTCCGCTGACTGGCGCACTGGAGTTTAGCCAAATTGCGATATTATTCTAACGCAGCCGCATAGCAAACAGATAGGATAGACCTAACGAGTGGTGTGAAAACAGAGCCTGGCTGGGTTTAGGAGATAGCTCGGTTACACACAAATAATTGCTCACGACTTGATATAGGTACTATATTTTCATTTAACATATACATGATGGCCTTGAGTCATTGGCAACTTATAAGACTTGACTATGAAGTGATACTATACCACCTAGAAAACTCAACCTTCTAGTTACGAGTGTTAGTAGCTGTGCAAGTAAACTGCTTTGGAACAGTAAGAACTTCTTGTATTGAAAAAAAAAATACTCCAATAATCTTCACGCATAGAAAAATGGCTGTATATCGCAATATATCTTTATATTATTCCTTTTTGATGATGACTGTAACAATATAATGTTGTAATTCTTATTAGGTAATTATTGTAACTCTTAATAGCGTGTTATTCGTAGTGTTCAACTTTCGTTTTTTATTCTGTTTTTTATTTGTGAGGACCTTTAAGTGGCTCCTTTGCTAGCTATTCTATTTATACATTTAAGACTTAAATTGTAGCTGTTGGTCTTCCTAAAAAAATAAAAAATAAAATAAAATATTCTACGGGTACGTACCCGTTAGGTAATCAGGGTTTGCTTCACACCCGATGGTTTTAAAGGGACCGTGATTGATGTATGACACCCAAAATCAATACTAGCTGATTGTATTTGCTCCCGAATTTTCCAGTGGGCCAACCCTCGTGTGACGAATTGGAATTTAAAACGATGATTGAAAACTGATGGCTCCCTTTGTACGCCTACTCGGTTAAGGTTAACTCATTTATTTATAATTTAAATGAAAAACGGTTTGATATTTCTTTGTTCGCGCGAAATATATTGGAAAATAAGGAGAGAATATGCCACAGTGTAAAAAACAGATGTGATTATAAAACCTTTTCACAGTGTATTGAATTGGAAAAGCAGGAGATTTATATAGAGATGAAACCTATCCGTCTTTTCTTATAAAATAAATATTTATCTACTTATCTATACATATAATAAAACAGTAAAAATATTTTGTCTGTACATTTAGTATTTTTGACTGAAATGTATAGAGGGACACTTAAAAAGAATGATAGAAAGCAAAAAAAATTTTTGGAATTTCTTGTCTGTCTGTCTGTCTGTCTGTATGTATGTACGCGTTTCACGCAAAAACTACTGGACGGATTTGAATGAAACTTTTTTTGTTGTATAGCTATTAAGCCTGGGCAACATATAGGCTATAATTTATTTTGAAAACTGGAACACCTGATGAATAACCTGAACAGAACAGCTAAACTATAAGAAATATGGAAATGGTGCCTTAACAAAAGTCGTTCAACCTGATGAGCATTTTCTGATGACGTATAAAAATTGAAGATCTGGAACATCTGATGAAAAGCTCCCAGAGACCAGCTACACTATAACATATGGAAATGGCGCCTTAGCAAAACTTGATTAATCTGATGAGCATTTTCTGTTGATGTATAAAAATCGAAGATCCGAAACATCTGAAACAGTTTGGAACACAAATAGATTTTTCATCTAAGCGAAACTCACGCGGGCGAAGCCGCGGGCAACAGCTAGTTGTTAATAAAAACTCTAAAATAAAATTCTGCTCTGCAGCAGTGGGAATTCTGGGATAAATACACGTAGTATATGATATATAATTGTGTAAATGTGCAATTTAATGAAAGTCTTTTGATGGTCTTTTCTGTAGTTTTCGCGTCAAAACTCTTTAACAAAATTTCGTCTTGGTCGTTCGTATCGTTCGTCGTGATAGATTGGGGCTTGGACAAAGTATCTTTCTCGAAGGTCCAATCTAACACGTCTATTCCCGGAATTGCGATCGGAAGTTTATCGTCAATAAAATACGTGTGCGAAAACCGAATTTCACATGGACAACTAGAATGATAACTATTAGACATTTGAAAATAGTTTGCTTAGTTTATGGCTTTGAATATTTACGTTTATGGCTATCCTGACAAATATTATAAATGCGAAAGTGAGTTTGTTTGTTTGTTACTTCTTCACGCTTTATTTACTGAACAAATCTTCCTGCTACTACTTCCGGCTACTTTTCATCCCGGGAAATGCTTTTTCCCATGGGAAATTCACGCGGGCGAAGCCGCGGGCAAAAGCTAGTTCTAAATAACTGTTTTGTTTGTTTGTTTGTTTGTTTGTTTGTTTGTTTGTAAACTCTTTAATGCACATACACACAAGAAAAACACAAAACATAGTGAAACAAAAAGAGAGGCGTACAATGGCGGACTTATCCCAAAAAGGGATTTCTTCTTGTTTATACGTAATGGAGTAAAAAGATATTTATTATGATTTTAAATACGGGTAAAACTCATCTGTGCTGTTAGCCGGTGCCCCGCCCCGACTAGTTTCGTTTAAAATCGTAATGTCTTTGTCTATGGCTCACGTCAGTTTTAGTTTTAATCAAGATTTTTAACTAAAATCCAATTTTCAAATCTTGTACTTTTGCTTGTAACTTTATTTCAGATTGATATTGGAGTTTGCACCCAGCATGACCTCCTGAGATTGCAACATTCCTACCTAAATTCGCAGGAAAATTCTATCCGAAGTTCCAGGAATCCGGTATTTCGGACAAGCAGACAAATGAAAAATACCTTGTAGATTTAAAATGGGTCCTGTACACTTTAGGTTCGCATCAGTGTATTTTCAACCGACTTCAAAAAAAGAGGAGGTTATCAAGTCGGCTGTATTTTTTTCTTTGCTTTAAGTACATATGTAATACTAGCTGTTGCCCGCGGCTTCGCCCGCGTGAGTTTCGCTTAGATGAAAAGTCTTTTTGTGTTCTAAACTGTATTAGATGTTTCGGATCTTCGATTTTTAGGGTCCGGCCGTTAGGCCCTCATTCCGCCACGCTCTCGGCCGCGACGCTCACGATTTATTTATTTTTGTGCAACTAACTTGAATGAGTACTTTTGAGAACAGAATTGTTACAATAAAAATAAGTATTACCAAAGTGATGTACCTATGTAGGTATGTTTGCCCGAGTTTAGTAATGAAAAAAAATGGTATTCATGAATAAGATACATATCATTTTAAACTGTCCTTAAGTATACACATATAAAATCAGTAATTTCTGTTAGTGTTGACATTAATTTATTTTTCGTGTTAATTACGGTTAACATATCATTTTAAACTGTCCTTAAGTATACACATATAAAATCAGTAATTTCTGTTAGTGTTGACATTAATTTATTTTTCGTGTTAATTTAGGTACGGTACAGTGCTTTTCTTTATATTATTCCAATTTCCAAAACTTAAAAAAATCAACAAAGCTCATTTTATGAAATAAAAGACGGGGCAAGATGTTCTTTTTGGGAGGTAGTCCGCTTAGAGCACTAATCCGAACAGCACAAACACGAACAGCACAAGGCCTTGTCCACGAACAGCACAATTTAATATTTTGGCATGTTCGTATATATATATATATATATATATATATATTGATTTGTAAATACTGTTGGAACCTAGTGCTGTCTGCTAATGTGTTCCTTATACAGGACGATGTTAAATAAAAGATATTGATAACATCACTTGATCGTTTATTAATTACAAATGCCTACTTTCGTTGGTACATACGAAATATGTCTAGGCGACATTTAGTAACAAAAATAATATCGCCTGTATAAGGAACACATTCAGCAGACAGCACTAGGTTCCAAGAGTATTTACAAATCAATATACATAATATAAGTATAATAGTTGTATGTGCTGTTCGTGGACCAAAATAAAATAAAAATTAGAATCCACGAACAGCACATGCCAAAATATTAAATTGTGCTGTTCGTGGACAAGGTCTTGTGCTGTTCGCGTTTGTGCTGTTCGGATTAGTGCTCTAAGTGGACTACCTCCTTTTTGGCATCTAAGTATGTCGGTAGTAACGTTTCTATATTTTTGCCAATAATTTCATATTTGGTTTTATTTTTTATATACTTGGTGTATGTATAAAATTATTATGAATGGTAGTGTAAAAATGCACTTACACATGGTTTATATGAAAATAAAACGCAACATTTTTGTCCTCAACAGTACTTCCACAAGTTACAAGTAAAAAAAAAGTTGATTTACAATCGTGGGCATCGCGGCCGAGAGCGTCGAGGACAAACAAATTTTAAAATTCGTGAGCGTCGCGGCCGAGTGCGTGGCGGATTGAGGGCGTAACGGCCGGACCCGATTTTTATACATATACACAAAATGCTCATCGCGCAGATTAATCAAGTTTTGCTAAGGCGCCATTTCCATATACGTTATAGTGTAGCTGGTCTCTTGCAGTTCTTCATCAAATGTTCCAGATCTTTTATTTTTATAAGTCAGCAGAAAATGCTCATCAGGTTGAACGACTTTTGTTAAGGCACCATTTCCATATTGCTTATAGTTAAGCTGTTCTGTTATGGTTCTTCATCAGTAGTTCTAGTTTTCAAAATCAATTATAGCCTATATGTTGCCTAGACTTAATAGCTATACAACAAAAAAAAATCATTCATATCCGTCCTGTAGTTTTTGCGTGAAACGCGTACATACATACAGACAGACAAGAAATTCCAAATTTTTGTAAATTCTATCCATTTTAGGCAAAAATACTAAATGTACAGACAAAATATTTTTACTGTTTTATTATATGTATAGATTATAAGTGCTTGATTCAGCTATCTTTTTTCCCAAGAGATACTTTCAATCAATCAAACCAAACAATATTGCTTTCTTAATGTATGGTACAGGTACTACTTAGAAAAACCTATGAGCAAAATCAGTGGAATCTTATTTATTAATTACATACGAGTAAAAATAAGTCAATGTAGAAAGACGTGGAAATTAATCTAATATTTACTAACAATCATATAATATAATAATTTCTTGGCCAAAAGCCCGTGAAGATATTCAAAATCCCCTGAAAACGGTGTTAAAACTATATATAAATACATAATAATAATAATTATTCAATTAACAAGGATCATTAAAATTTTACAAAAAAATTCCTTATATTAAATTAAATTGCACACGCCCCAGTGCTCCCACCATTTTATCCGCTACTGCTTTCAATAATAATAATAATGTTGCAATTTAAAAGCCATAAGTGCTGCCTCTAATTCAGGGTTTTTATATTCTTGGTCAGGCTATACCTATATTTTTTATTCCATAATTCCCACGGAAGTGAAGCCCCATATAATAGCTAGTAATACTGTATTTTCAGGTTGATTGTCAGGGGATCTAAAAAAGGCCTTTGACAAGTCAGAATATAATACATCCTATTTCCTAAATATTTAAAAATGAACCTTGTAAGTGGTCTTATAATGTGGCCCAGTTACTTCATCGTCGAGGTTTCTTCATTTTGGATTCACACGAAATTGCCATTTACATGTATCAACTTTTCCTTCTGTTGACGAGAATTCCCTAGGGATGAGAGATGTCTCGAAATGTATCGATAACATGGATTCTATTTTTAACCGACTTAAAACGGCTGTAATTTGTATTTCAATTGGCTTGTGATTGGTAGGTATAGACTGGTCCGGAACGCGTTTCAAATAACTCTTATAACAAAGAGGCTTCGACAAAGATGTGTAAGCTTTTGAAAAAGAAAAGTAGTATAAGGTTTTTAACCCATATCGCCTATACAGGTGATGTACATACGTAAATCCCTTTATCGTTATGTTTTCCTTTTCTCATTAAAAATTAATTAAATTATATTAGTAACTATTGTCACAGAATTAATATTAGTACTACGTACAGAAAGGAAACTCCCTGCCCCTCCCGCAATATGGCACCCCCCCACTCCTTCCGCACTTCTCCCCCGTTCTTGTGTAACTGTGGGACGTTCGACTATGAAAACGCACACATTGACGTGTTACTGACGTGTTCACGGATATACAGTTTCATTTGTAGTAGTAGTAGGCATATTTGACGCGCCGCCGTTTCTATTGTGTTATTGTGTCCTGTGCTATTGTGCTAAAATCAGCTGTTTCATTTATTTTTATTGTTGAGTCGGTCCCATATAAAAAGTTGCTGATATTCACGAGTCTTTCACCAGTAGGAAGGATACCAATGTCTTTGAATTCACCCTGTATATTTACTGTATCGATATCACGATAAATACGGTATCAATTCGCAAGCCAGTAGGTACGGTACCCGCTGGGGAATGTTCAAATTTTATTTCCAGAAATGTGCAAATTGGTACGTAGCATATTCGCCTTATCTGAGTTTCGATAAATTAATAAGCTTTTTACGCAACCATGAGATGAATATGTTAAGTATAACTAAGTTTTAGCCTGTCACTATACCTGAATTTCCATTCCATCAGAGAGCCCACTATTCAGCTAAGCATGGCCTTCGAGTCTCACGACTCTTGGCTCTGTCTACCCCTTAAGGGATAAAGACGTGATTCTATGCATGTGTGTAAGTTTTAACTGTCTTTATCTGCGGTTCTTTAGTAGTAATAATTAGAGTTTATTTTAGTAGACATCCAACCACAAACTACAAAGGTTAAACAAATTAATTTACTTTCAATGCATTAAATTAACTGCCTAGCCACTTCATTAAATGGCGCCATTTAACTAGCTGCCAATGTTTTGTTGGCTACGACATATAACAACTTAGGTTACTTAACTTAGGTTATAGTAAATGTAGGTTCATGTGACCACATTTATACAGCGTAGGCACCTTCGGAACCCTACAATGCGCGTGGCCCGACACGCACTTGACCAATATTTAATACAAGCTATTACCCGCACGGCTTCGCCCGCGTGAATTTCTCACAGGAACAGTGCTTTTTCCCGGGATGAAAGGTACCCTATGTCCTTCTCAGTACTTCTGACTATGTGTAGGTATACGAAATTTCAGGAAGATTGGTTAGTAGATAAAGCGTGAAGATGTAACAAACAAACAAATAAACAAACAAACTCACTTTGGCATTTATAATATTAGTTAGGAGAGTTAGGATTAGTTAGGATTTATAGGTACAGACAAAAGAAAACAAATATGAAGAAGGACTTACTTGACGTAATTCCGTTGCCAGATCAATCACTACTTGATTTTGCTGTTTTTCGAAATCTTTTGATACTTTGTACTCGTGAGGTTCTGAAATTACCAGTTACAATATTATAAGCTAATTTGTTTTTTATTCTACGAGATATATAGAGGTCAAATTATCCGACTATCGAGTATGAGAATGTTTGTCATTTTTATTTATGTCTCGATTCATGGAAACTGTTTGGATGCCAAAACCCAATGATAAATAAAAGTACGTCACTCTACTGCAGTTCTCTTTACAATCATTTTTTGAAATTCTGTAGCACACACTGCAGTACGGAACATGGAAAGAAAATGCTAAAAGAGATATAAAAGAAAACAGTACCTTCATAATACTTATTTACTTACTATGTATACGGGTACAGTGACCCAAAATGAGTTTTGGCCTTCAACACCGGTCCCGCGCAAGCTCCAGTCAGTCGTCGCTAACTTGCTTGGCCATTGCAAGGGGGGGTGGATGGCTACCGGGCTAAATTAGCTTAACTTCATGTATTTAACACCTGTGCCAAGTGAATTCTTCCGATACCAAAATTTGCAGGTTCCATACATTGGATGACACTACTTCCCGGACTAGATGAACGAGCACTGAAGAGGGCCTATCTGGGCAGCCAGTCAATTATAGACCGGTGGACCGCCCCAGGTACCGCTGAACCGATATGGTGGAGGCTGACCTTCATAATAACTGATGACGAAAACCCAGAGCACAGTCCAGAGCACGAGGAAGGCGGCCAGCCCCAGCTGGCAGACGAAGCATCGGAACACTACGGAGCACAGCGTGTCGCCGGCCGACTGCGGCGCAGGCCACACCCTCAACCAGCACGGCGGTATCTGGAACATTACAGTTTTCGCAGACACACGCCAGAATAACTTTTGCACACCGCCGCCGGCCGCGCCGAGCACAAAGCTCGCCGCCGCCGCCGTGCATAATTCTTGACTCATCAAAATTTTGCCAGTTTTGGAACAGACTTTGTCTATTAACATGTTCGCCTGATGAAGGCATGCAGGTTGATTTCATTTAGATCGAAGATCTATGTAAATCTATGCAAATTAATTATTCTATACAATAATATCCGGTGAAGGAAAACATCGTGAGAAAACCTGCACTCTTGTTGATGATTATCAGCTAGTGTGTGAAATGGAGAAAGCAATGGCAAACCACTCCATTAAAATTGTCAAGAAAGTCGATGTGTGTGTTTCATTCCATATAATGACCACGATCCTCAGTCATGAGGAAATACGACTAAAGAGAGAGATACAATAATATGACAATATGACGGTTCGAACCAGGGACCTCCGGTGTGGCCGTCGGGCGTGATGACCGTTACGCCACGGAGGTCGTCAAGATTAAAAAGATCATCACCAGAATCAAAGATCCGTATAGATTCTCTAGAATCTACGTATCTTTGATTGCCGAAGATTTGTTAAAGACACAAATAGATACACGAGGTATACGGTAAGTAAGATACATAGATGAATCATATTCTTTGCACGTCTACTAAATTCTATGGGAGATGATTTTAAACATATAAATATCATTTGCATTTTTAAGTTACCTGTTATATATACTTAATACTCCAAGATACAAAATTATAGTTAGAAGTAACCTTTAAAATAAAGTGAAATTAATTCTCAACAACATTATCAACGATGCCCTAGAAACATTCTAGTAAAATAAACAAGGGTCAACTCCATTAAAATAACTGTGCTGTTCTTGATTGTACAACTTGAAAATCTTAAAACAAAGCTCAAACATTTCAACCACTAACCTTTTGAGGAAAAACAAATTTACTATGCGCTTGTACTGATTTATCCTGTTTATTTTCCTGTAGCTCGTTATTGCTTTCGATTAAATTGGACACAGGGTTACCTATCCTAGCATTTGCTACGCTAAAAACCTCATCATCGTGCATATTTATATAATTACTTTTGATCACTTGGCATGCACCAGGCAAGGATCGGTAGCCACTGTTCCTATGTTTGATAGAAGTTAAATCAAAATCAACACTTTTGTCATGGAATACTTTTCGTTTTACCCAAAATCCATCGCCACATAGTTTAGTGTTGTCAATATTGACTGAGATTGATCGTATTTTCGGTTTGACTTTGGTGACTTTTTTATAAAGCGGTTTGACGAAGTTAATATTTTTGAATTTGTGTTTCAATGTGGTGCTCTTCATGGTTCTACAGTAGAGACTAAACTGCAGCTTTGAGACTATAGCGTGCCTGAAACTTGCAAAGTTGAATACTCCGGAAGTAATTGTAACTGAAGTGCAGCAATCAATTTTCAGCATTTTGAATTAAGCACTCGATTTGTACTTTACTGTTTTGAATTACCTGTTTATGAGAATAAGGTTTTGTTAGTTCCCTTTGCTCATAGCTCATAGCACATAGCTCGTAGAACAGATACTTAGCTGTTGGGGCAGAAAAGTTCTCGAGTGGCGACCACGAACCGGAAAACGTAGTGTTGGCAGGCCTCCCACTCGGTGGACCGACGACCTGGTGAAGGTCGCGGGACGCGCATGAATGCGGGCAGCGCAGGACCGATCGTTGTGGAAATCCTTAGGGGAGGCCTTTGTCCAGCAGTGGACGTCTTTCGGCTGAGAAGAAGAAGAAGTTCTCTTTGACGTTAAATATCTATAGTTAGACTGAGAAGGACATAGGATACCTTTCACCCTGGGAAAAAGCACTGTTCCCGTGGGAAATTCACGCGAGCGAAGCCGCAGGCAAAAGCTGCTTATATATGTAATTTCGCATCTGTTATATTTATTATCATAAGGGTGAGTACGTAATATCTCGATGGGGCGAGTGGATTTTTTTTATCATAAGACAAATAAACGAAATCGTTGTTTAAGGGTAAAGTTACACTTATTTCGGTCTCTATTATAGTTTTCCTATTTGTAAAGGGTACTGCAATCATTGGCTTATAGCTGTCACAAACATCGAGAGTATAGACATGTAGCTTTTTTAAACATAATTTATCCCACTGTTGGGCAAAGGGATGCACCTACTTCCAAACTCGTCTGTCCAACGCGAAATAATAGTCTATTCATTTTAGGTTATTTCACGGCAAATTATTTATCATGCTTTATTGTATCAGTGTTATGCCTTTATATGAGTACATTAAAATACACTATCCTCCCCCTACCCCCTCTTCGGCGTCCCCCTTCCCGCCTTGAAACGTGTCCCGTTTTACAAATTTTCTAAATTCTTAGGAAAACTACAAAAGTTAGGACGCCGAAGAGGGGGGTCGGGGGAGGGTAGTGTACTCATATATAGACATAACACAGATTACCATAAAACATAATAAATAATTTTGAAAAATTTTCCATACATTGAAATCTAGAATAAATATACTATAAAATACAGTTTTCATGTTAAAAAATTGAAAAAAAATATATCTGGTTATACATATAGGTACAAACATACATATTATCACGCCTTCTCCCGTGGGGGTAGGCAGAGACTAGCGATTTTCACTTGCTACGATTATTACAGATACGACATATACTTATTTATGTCTAATTCGATAGTTCAGTAGGTATACAAAGTGGAGACGCTTTATATACTAAAATGATGATCAAACTATATATTTTCTTTTTTAGAAAAAAATGAATGAATTGAAACAGAAACTATATTGATAATGGATCTCACCTGGTCTCTATTTACTGTACACCTCCATCCTATGATCTTTTATTAGTTTGGTAAACACGTGGAAGTAAAATGTCACGAGGCGAAACAATTTCGTTTCTCGTCAGGGCACTTTTATTTCGGCTATCGGGAACAGATCAGGAAAAGTTATTGAAATATTGTACGTGGGATTAGCGTAGATAAGGTCTTGATAAAATATGGCTGCAAATTTCGGGATAAAAAGTATCCTGTGTGCTATTCCCGGTGTTTCTATCCGTCTACCAAATTTCATCAAAATCCGTCCAGTAGATTTTGTGTGATTAAGTAACAAACAAACTCACATCCATACTTTCCCATCATCAATAGATATAATAAAACTGTAACTGGTCTGTGTCTGTACTTAAGAGGTATTAAAAAAAAAATGGGGAGTCTTTATAGGGCCAGTAGAAGCCAAAACGATTTTTTTTTAGAATATTTGTTTGTCTGTAGCGCATCACACAAAAACTACTGGACGAAATTTGATGCGATTTTGAAAGAGTTCGGTTCAAAGTCAAAGTCAATTTTTTTTATTGAAACTTGGCCTTCAAAGAAGGCTCTTTTTCACGTCGATATCTAATTATTTAATCATAATATATTATGTCTCAAAGCTACAAACTACTAGCATATCGGAACGACCACTGCTGAGAAGAAATGCCGAAAGAAACTCATGAAACAGTCTTGGTCGCCTAGCATGCCAGAGGGGCTATTCATTAACTTTATACATACACTAGATTGTGTACAGTCAAAAATAAATTAAAATATAAGAAACAAATAATAATAATATAATAAAACATGTTATGTTTGTGATCAAGTTCTGAGATATTAGCAATACTAAATTACGCGCAGACGAAGTTCGCGAGCACAACCTTGTTTATAATATTGGTAGGAAGTAGTATAGGATTGTAGACTCCGCCACGGAATGTCTAAGTACTAAATGTCTATGTACGTTACTTCTAAAGTATCCAATGTCGAAGTATGCAAGTACGATGTACGTTAGTTCTAAAGTATCCTAGTACTACGTACTCCAGTGCTAAAGTTTACGAGAGCGAAGTATGAAATGTCGATGTATGGTAGGTCTAAAGTACCCAATGTCGTAGTACGGACAGACGGACTACAAAGTGATAAGGTGATGATATGTATAAGGGTTCCGTTTTTACCTTTTGAGCTACGGAATCCTAAAAATGAGTATTTATAAGCCTGACTAGTAAAATAAAAACCCTGATGGACCAACATGGACCTACTAAGCGAAAACTGAGCGGGTCGCTAAAGTGGATCTCGATATAAGTAACAACTTTCTTGTTCCTCTTTGTGGAATTTCGTGGTAAGGGACGGATGCTGGAGAAGCTATATGATTTGATCAATGATAGATTCAAATCATGTTACACTTACACATCATATGCGGCTACTGTAATGGCTCGTTTACACGCGATTATTTGTTAAGTAAAATGTTTTACTACTAATTTCACTCAGGTATAATGTAGCTTTCTATTGGTGAAAGAACTTTTGAAATCGGTTCAGTAGTTCCGAAGACTACTCCTTACAAACAAACTCACAAAGTTCACTTCCTCTTCATCATATTAGTGTGAAGAATCAATTCAGTATTAAGAACGATTATTATTATTGAACGTTTACATGTACCTAATAATTTACTTAAAATTTACTTAAAACTTAGTTAACTACTTGACCAGCTCTCGCCAGTTTTCCGCTCTGAGGCTCTGTAGGTCTTTCAGAACCTCATCGCTCCACTAGTACCTAGGGCGCTCGAATGGTCGACGGCCCCGCGGTCGACCCTAGTATGCTCTTTTGACGGCACGATCCTCTTCCATTCTCTCCACATGTCCGAGCCAGCGGAGTCTGGCTGCTTTGACCTCTCCGATGATGTTGGTTCGGACACTAGGTCTTCAATTTCCAGGTTCTTCCTAGCTCTCCACTTTCCCTCCTGATCTTTTGTAGGCCCCAGAGTTTTCCGGAGGATTTTCCGCTCCGCCACTAGCAGCTTGCTTTTTTCCTTCAGAGTTAATGACCGCAAAAAATGGCGTCATCTCGTGTCGGAAGCCAAGATCCACTTCGGGTCGCTGCGCCGCGCGCCGTAGTAGTAAGTAACTACTTGACACTCACTGCTTTCCTTTTTATACAATTTTTTACTACCAACATATCTTGTGGCATGGGTCCTATGGGCACAGTACAGACACGTAGTAAAATGTGTGGAAATAAGTACGAATATTTTCGCGTGAAATGGTACCTTCGACGACCTTCAGACGGCGAACGCCTACGCCGTAAGTATATTCGGCGTGTCTTTGCCTAAAATGATTATCTAGTTCGAATTTCGCCATAGAGAAGTACTTAGTGTAAATGTGTGTGTTTGTGAGAGAGTTTAACACTATAGACATAAAGAACTCTTCATTGAATGTGTAGGTAAAGGTCACAGATATACAATTTTGAGGACAGTGTACATACGTGCCCTCATTGTGCGCGGAGTTTCGCCGCGAAAATCAGCTACGTAAGCCATTTTCGAGCGCACGACGCGCGACCCCAAAATAACGGCTAGGAGTAGAAGTGGTCGCCATGGCCGAAACCGGTCGGACACACACACACAGGCTAAGTAAGGATAAGTACTTACGAACGTAGATAATTACTTATTAATATGTACCATGGTCACAGGTCACATTTGACATATATCAAGTGTGACCTTTACCTATCTAAAATGATCCACTTGTTACATAATCAACCGACATGCCTAACTGTAATTAGCATAACTAATTATTGTTATTACGTCTAATTACATGGCGACATGTTGACCATTATTCCAAGCTAATAAGTTTAAGAGGTGTTAAGATAGATAGTTATTAATATTGTATTATACTTTTATAGATATTTATTAATAGCCACTTATTCAACAAGCCAAGACGAGAAGAAGCCTATACCTATACCAAGAAGCCTATTTTTTAACGAGTTTGTCCAATATTAGACTTGTCAAAATTATTTGGTTTGATCTGTAAGGATCGTAGCAAGTGGAAATCGCTAGTCTCTACCAACCTCCACGGGAAAAAGGCGTGATAATATGTATTATGTATGTATGTGAATGAATTATTTAGACCAAAACTCGCTGTTAGTTGCTGGAGTGTTCCCACTATCCTGCTGAATATATTGGCACCAGTTGTCAAAGTATAAAAATGGATTATTCATCATAATATATTTTTTTGGTGATATGTAAGCAATAGAGCAACAGCGGTCTTTTCGAGCGGAAGTCCTTGTTGCTCGAAGATGTCACAGACACACAATATAAGAGAAAATATTTTATTGCACACAAGTCAGTACATGGTATGGCACTAACTACCATAGGATTAAACAGAGAGAAAAAATCACCTTTCGGATAAAGAATCACCATGTATAGAACATTGTCATCCAAAATCTATGGATTTATCACAAATCGTGGCCCGCGCTCGTAGACCAACTCTATGGAATTCATACAGATGGAATAAAGAAATAATAATGCATTTCTATTTTTCGATCAACAAGGACTTCCGCGCGCGGCACCAAACCATTCCATCATGGATTTTTACAGAAATGTATTTTGTTTTTCTACATGGTGAAATAAAGAGTTACTTTCCTTCTTCTTCGTATTCCTCTCCTATCGGAGGTTGGACAGCATCATGGCGATCTTCACTTTGGAGGACGCTGCACGAAATAGCGAGGTGGTACTGCGGCCGAACCAGTCGCGCAGGTTCCTTAACCAGGAGTGGCGCCTTTTCACTGCGCTCCTTCTGCCTTGGATTTTGCCCTGGATAATGAGTTGTAAAATCCTGCATTTGGTGTTTCGCATCACATGGCCAAAGCAATCCAAATTTCTTCGCTTGATGGTGTTGAGGAGCTCAGCTTTCTTCTTCATTTTGAAGGACTCTCACGTTGGCGTCTTTGTCACGCTATGATATTTTTAGCATACGGCGATAAATCCACATCCTTACTTACTTACCTACAAAGAAAAAAAATGGCATTATCAAACATAATGTAGGGTCGCATCCACAGTAAGCTGCCGACGAAACTGAAAGAAACAAAGTTTAAATTGAGTTGGTGTCATGTGGTCTGTCAGTCTGCCGTGGCCGCCTTTACATTCCACTGGCCCGAAGACAAATTAGCTTCAGCATCAGGATGCGATGCTGGTGATTTTATAACTTTATTGGTATTAAACTTGTATTAAAGTAGGATAATGGAGAAGTTTTCTAAGTTAAAATTATATAGGTATTCTTCTTCTTTTCGAGTCGGAATGGCTAGTATATCAGATCAGATGAGACCAGTATGTGGCCACGGCAATTGTGTTGTATATAGGTAGTTAATGTTATTAAAATTATTTCAGTTTTATTTAGTTTTTAATTTTAATCAGTTTTTAGTTCAATATGTAAGTTTTTGACGTTTGTTGAAATAAAGCATGGGAAAAGAAATGCCATAAAATAATGTCTGATTTAAATAAAATAAATAAAATAAAATGTGAATTAACACACATATTACCTTAGATTTCAATGCTTTTTATTTAAAATATTTATTTTTACGCGAACGCATTACTAGATGACTCTAGACCCGTGTACCGTTGCCTACCCAAAGAAATATTTTTTTAATAAAAAAAAATTAACTTTTGACCATAGACTTATGATCACCCCGTGTGCATCCAAACAAGACCGAAGCAAAGATTTTTTTGTCGCTTGGTTTTTGTATCGCTTTGAACACATTTTTTTTAAATACATATCCGTCCGCATCCCGCGCACTGCACAAGGATCAGTGTCTCAAAATTTTTGGTCTTGCTACACAGTGTACTGAATATAATTAACGCGTGAATTTCCCACGGGAACAGTGCTTTTTCCCGGGATGAAAGGTACCCTATGTCCTTCTCCGTACTTCTAACTATGTGTATGCAAAAT
This sequence comes from Ephestia elutella, assembly GCA_018467065.1. Classification (NCBI taxonomy): domain Eukaryota; kingdom Metazoa; phylum Arthropoda; class Insecta; order Lepidoptera; family Pyralidae; genus Ephestia; species Ephestia elutella. Next base: position 1,015,562 of record CM031577.1, on the reverse strand, counting down.
TTCAGAAAGAATGGTTCAGTAGATGGAGCGTGAAGAGGTAACAAATAAACAAACTCACTTTTTTAATAATATTAGATAGGATTAGGATTATCTTAGATCCGACCCTGTATTCTGCCGTTGTGTGAATAATGTTCTTAGTGTGCGATTTTGCGATGTTCAGTCTGCTTACTAATGTCTGTGGTCTTGAACGATTTTAGATGGATTTCAGCACAGACGTAAATACTATAAAAAAATATTTCTGTGTTTCGACACAGAGTAAATCCTCTTCAGACATCAACAAACCCGTCATGGCCAGAATATTGATTTTTTAGTTCCGGAAAACGCCGCTAAGCTTCCAGCGCCACCGCTGTCAAAATAGGTGGAGAGAAAATGTGTTTGTTTTATGGTATATTGGATTTGTAATTTAAAAAATATTAAATTTTAACAGTGTTATTTATTAAAATCTTATAATATATTTAATAAAATCGTGGACAGTGAAAACGTTCATATAGTGGTGTGTTTATGAAGAAAACTAGATCTTTGTGGAGGATTTTCATTGTTTACGAGGTTATTTTTTGGTAGGAATTACGGATCTCTATATTTAAATCTAGAAAAACAGTAAAAGTAAGTGAAACTTGAGACCTTTTGTAGATTAAGATAAAATATTGAATTATTTTCTTCTTATCGGGTTTTCATTTGCAATAATGGTATTTTAATGTTATTTGTACACACACAGTGCACATTAAATTATTGATTTAATTAATTGTAGAATAGCTACTGATAAATTTTAAAAAAGGTGTTATAATGAAACTTGAAATTATGTTGTACATTATATGTTGTAGGTAAAGCATACCAACCAAAAGACTTTACATATAGTAAAGAAAATAGTAACAAGACCCTACTTGAGATCTGCAAACAACCTACTCGAAAAAAAAGCAATTGATTTTATTTTTATGCAGGCAATGTTTTTTAGTACCTATACTCGTAATTCGAAATTTTGACTCTACCACACACAATTCCAAAAAAATACACTGAAAGAAAATAATGATAAAAAATATATTTGTTTAAAAACAATGTCAGTTAAAAATGTTGAAATGTCTGAGAATATACAGAGCGATCTCTTGGGCGTACACGATGAGACACTCGACAGCGTTGCTTTTGGCTACTTTCATGGGAATCATGACGTTTCTCTTTCACATGTATGCGTTCAAAAGAGAAGAAACTATTCATTACAAAGCCATTGTAGGTGATTTCGACTACAGGCCTGGAGCTTTCCTTAAAGGCCAACAACCCAATGAAAATATCAGCTATTGCAAGTTTAATTATGGCTTGCCTGACGCTCTAAATTGGACAAGTGTCCGTGTGTACAAATCTCCAGAACTAACTCATAACGTCATATATAATGCTATTGAAGGCACTGCATACTCAAATTTTAGTAAATATGAAGCATTAACATATGCCACCCAAGCCACGCCAGAATTCATCTATCATATTGTTGAAATCGCGAGATATTGGGACGGGCCGATCAGCCTCGCCGTCTATGTACCTGACTATGATTTGTATTTAACGATGCAGATTATGAATCAACTCTGCCACTGTTATTCAGGAATGTCCAAAGTATCTCTTCATCTGTTCTATCCTACAAACATACCTCCGAAAATTCAACATCAAATCGAAATGACAATCGTAGCATCATCGTCTGAGAAACTAAAAAATGCATCTGAGCTGACACAAAAGTATGTTGATCAAACATTACAAGAAAAAATTGATAACTATAAGAAATTGAACCAGACGACACGATCGGAATACATACAGTGGGTAAGACAGATGAAAATTGAAAGGATGACGAAAAGCTTTAGGAATAAAACAACATCATTAATGTTACAGTTCAGTGATTGTTCAGGATTACAGTCTAATAAAATGATCACATACAGGCGACAGAATCATAAGATGTATCCAATAAATGTGGGCAGAAACGTGGCTAGAAACGCTTCGTGGACGAATTATTTTCTAGTGTCGGATATAGAAATGGTACCCAGTGAGGGATTAGCGACGAAATTCCTTAGAATGTTGAACGATCTCATGGGACTTAAGAAGCGGAAAGAAGGCTGCATATTCTCTAAGACGATCTTTGTAGTGCCGCTGTTTGAAGTGGTGAAGGGAGAGCCGATCCCGCGCGACAAACATAAGTAAGTAGATAAATCTTTTGATGTTGATACACCTACGTGATATTAGGTTTAATAGATTGTTCGTAACCACCTGTTTACCTCTAAAGGACGATTTTGTGAATAGGCTTAATCCACAGAGAAACGTTGGTTACTAAGCTTCGTAACAATAAAGGCCTTTTTATCGTGGTACAATAATGATGGCTGTTAGTGTAATACGCCTATTAGTAGTATATTTTTTCGATTTATCTATCATTCCTTTATTCACAGACGTCTTTGTCTGACTAAGGACATTGTGTTTTGCTTAGAAATACCGAATTATTTATTAGTATGAGCTTTGAACACTAAATTCTCGAAAAGGTTTTCTAATTTTTGTACTTTATCAAACTAAAATGTTTTCTTTCAATCAATCAATCAATCAAAAATTTATTTGCATGAATACAACAATACACATTACAGGTCTTAAACAATAAAAGTTATGTATTCAGCCTGTTAACAGGCGTGCAAATTTTTGAATACAATTAAATTTTACAAATTTGCAATTTTTAATTAAAAAATTATACATTAAAATCTGATTAAAAATATTACATTTGTCTTATATATTAGTGATCAGGACAACTTAAAAATTCTTTAACACTGTAAAAACACCTTTATCTTTTTAAAATTGTTGTTTTTTCTTTATTGCTTTACTTAAATATTTTTTCGTCTGACTGTACTTTTTGGCTTGAATAGAAAAAATACTCGGACCGCGGGTCGAGTAAGCCTTTATTGCTTTACTTAAATATTTTTTCGTCTAACTGTACTTTTTGGCTTGAATAAAAAAAAGACTCGTACCGCGGGTTGAGTGAGCTTCGGTCCCAGTCACTGGAATCCTCATATACCTATATAAAATGATGATGATAAACGTTAAATCTCAACCGAAATAACTTTGCGTCGTCGTAGATACATTTTATGATTGGAGGCTCGACTTTACGGTTTATTTAGTCGGATCGATGAGGAGTGGAGTGGAAGGGCCAGATACGTCTGATTTTACAACTGTCTTGGGGCCCTATTTTTGAAAGTGTGACTCACCAAAAAGATTATTCATTCGATATCAATTATTCCGTATTTTTGAATTGTCTATGTCGAATAATTCGCAACGAGTGGTCAAGACCACTCGTTTTCGGATGATTTGGTAGCCGAACGTTTTTTACGTCAAAATCTTGAATGACATAGACAACCGGGTACGGATATAGATGGACTGCATTAGAATTTATGGTTAAAAGAACTTACCTAAGTGAATTTCAACCAAAATTATACGAAATATTACATCCGAAGAGATTTAATACCAAGTAGTACGTGTCTTTCCATGTACTCCCTTCACACAATACAAAGCATATATTCTATAAATAAATAAGAACAAAAACGAACTTTTTAGGTCATCATACATTCACTCATCAATACAGTTCCTTCGTTCACCGACTGTTAGCTAATGTCATTCTTTTTAGAGCTGCTGTTTGCATTCTGCAACCCTGGGCACATAAGACATGGTAGCAGAGTTCTACGAGTGAGCATGTCAAACGGGATGGGTGGGAGATTAAATCTCTTCGGATGTAATATTTCGTATAATTTTGGTTGAAATTCACTTAGGTAAGTTCTTTTAACCATAAATTATAACTTCAATATTACATCCTCGAGATTTAATACCAAGTAGATGTTTAAGCGTAAATATGTTGCAGAATGAAAGAAAAAGGTTATTCAACACTTTTTTTTTTTTTTTTTATAATAATCTGATTTTGGACAGGATTGTGTTAGCGAATGGTGTGATTATCTAACTCATTTAAAGGCAGCTTTATACTAACTACTTTTGCAAGATAAAGAGAGTTTTCAGTCTTGCCCACCGTCCTCTTGATCAAGTCGATGGACAGTCCAGCCCGGCTGGTCACCTTGGGTGGTGTCCTATACGCGGTGAATGTGTTCACATTTACGCAACTTCCGCGTAAGATTTGTTTATTCATCGACTTATCATTGAAGGAGGTAACGTTATGATTATAGTTAATACCTAATTTACGTAATAATAATAATAAATAAATAGTTTATTTTTCTCTCCAAATTAGGTTTTACAATAACCTAATGTATTAGTACTTGACAAGAAACGAAATTGGAATGTTCATTTCAAATAGCTTTAATTAATATTTTTATCAAAATATAGGATGTTGAGTTCCGGACTGGAATAACTAGGAGCGGAGGATATAATTAAATCATTAAAACAAAGAAATACGAAATTATTGTTATACGATTCTTTCTAAAAAGGTAATTTTCTAATGAGTACCAATTAATAGTAATTATGTCAAGCATGCATAAGCGTCTATACGCGTTGTCCTGTTGATACGCGAAAAAAGTGTTTTTGGCTGATAAATCAATTGTAACAAGAATAATTCGTGTAGATATTACACATATATTGTAAAACAAATGTCGGGATCCCAGATTTATATTTTTTATTTTAAAAATACTTTTAAACAGTCTAATTAATTGATTTTTATTAATTCTGATTATTTTTTATCAATTTTATCTCTTAAGGTACAATAAGTCCATAATAAGCAACCCTTTCTTTTTCGACTTGTTGAATTAAAATACGTAATCCTAATTTGAAGGCGTAGAATAATATAATTTACTTTATTCAATTGACAAAAAGAAAAACCATCGTCTTAAGTAACGTTATACTGACTAAGAATATCATTGCCTAAGTACGCTTGACGTCTGGCCAATGTAATGCAAGGAAACTTGGCTATACCACGAGGGTGCAGTTGTCTAGAAGATGATAATGAAAGGTTTTTATTAGGTCTCATAAACGATATTTCCAGAAACTGCACAACTTTCCAACAAATGATGCCAAGGTGATGCCATTATTGGGCTAATATGTAACGAGCGCCGTATCTCGTGGCCTTCTTTTTTCAATAATTATATTCTACGGTATTTTAAAAAATGAAAGCGAAAAGTGGAAAATGCGTAGAAGAAATACTTATTGCAATTTCCGTCGTCCGTCAAATGCGTCGATTTCTATAAGCATTTGGGTCCCGTTTTCAGGAAACCCAAGGTGCAAATAGGTCAATGACCAGCTAATCAAACGTGGTCGTTTATTAAGTATGAATAAATGATTAGTGATTATGACGTATGTAAAAAGCAAATATATATATTATATATATGTTTCACATTACTATTGCCTCGTATTTCTCTCGTTAGAGAGAAGTTGAATTTTTATGCCGTCCACTTCTTTTGTAAGAGATGAACATGGAGATGTGGCTTCGATTCCTGAGCATATAAACAACAATTTTTTTTTTTTTTTTTTTTATTATTTCCACAAAGGATTTAAAATCCTGTAATTTGTAATTAATTTAATGCTAACAACGTGTATCACGTTGCAATCCAAAGAACGGCACTCTAAAGAAGTTGTAAACAATTAATGTGGTGAGCTTTCATCCGCTTCCTGAATGTGCACTCCAATTACCTCGAATGACCTCGCCAACACAGGAAAGAATCATAGAATAATTCGGTAAGAACTTTTAGTTCAAAAATTATAATGTTTTTCGATAATATTTACCCACCAAAAAACGTTGGCAATAAAGAAAAATCCTGTATTAGCTCTAGATTTATTTACTACTAAAAGAAAAGAAGGTAATGATTTAAGTATAAAAGTAATTACAATGATTTATATTGAACATGTTTGAAGCCAAAGAAACTTCACGCGCTCAAAGCGTTTGGTACTTTATTCAAACCAAACATAATTGTAAGCATAGCTAGTCTATATATAGTTCAATTTTTTTTTTTTCATAAGTACACAATAACTTCCACTGCTGTATATTTACCTTTTTCATTTTTGTTTAACTGTGTATCCTTGGTAGCAGGTACAATAAAGATATTACAAATAAAAAGCAACAAACATAATAATATACCCATACTTCATGTATAATAAGGTATAACTGTATGTTAAAAGGTGAAGAATGAAGTATTGTTATTATTATCCAACCGTACGCAATCTTGAAGGTACCGATGAAGTCGTATAATGATCGAATTTATAAAAGCAAAATAGTATTACTATTTTAATTTGGAAGTATTTTAACTAAATTAGAAATTCTGATTTTTTTTTTTTTTTTTTAAATCCTTTAAAATATGAACATAAGGACTTGCATAACTGCATAGGTTAAATATTTCTTCCTTTATTTTTATATTTTCATACTACTGAACCAAAAGTGAGCGTTAAGCTTTCAGGGTTCATGTATTTATATAATGTGTAGTCTAAGCCGATACAAATTATTATAATAATTTAACAAATAGGCTACCAATGGCCAGTTTGGCCTCTCAGCAAAGATTAAAGCGGTTTCAAAAAAAATTGGTAAAAATGTACGGGCCTAGCAAAGACCCAAAGTAAGTAGTTAAATTCATAAAATTGAATGAATTTGAATCTTAGGCTTATAAGTGAAAGGTCACCAGAAAGTTGACATATTTAAGGTCAGTTATTACCATATGTTCAATGCGGGATATTAGTCGGCATACGGTACATATTATGTTTCCATAAAATGAAGACAATAGATGATTCATTTAACTTTCATTAATTTAACATAAATCAAAAGCTCCTTAATTTTTAGTGTTAAAGATTCTTGAGAAACGAATTGATCTGGTAACTCATGTTAGGGTGGCATGGCACCGAGACTACAAGTTAATAAGGCGTTAAGCATTTTAATTTCAGGAAAAAGACTATTTTTAGTTCAGTAGTCTAGAACACATTGACATAGAACAGCAATACTGGATCGTCGATAATTGTTCGCCAGTTATTATAAAAGTACTGAATATGACCAGCGTGTGGTAGGTACCTGAATTGGCGCCGGTGATCGATCACGCGACTTGTTGATGCGTGCAGACGCATGCAGTCGAGCTCCTCTTTGCTGGCAACGCTGCACTGCTACAGACACTGGCGTGTTGGCTGCTCGAAGCTACTCGTACCTTTGTGTACGTCGTGTTGGAGGAAGGCGTGTGTTTTCTCAACTTCATTAGTGGTTTTGTTAGAAATTCAGGTGCGGGCTGCTTATTTTGTTGATTGGATTCATATGTCAATTTCTTAAGACATTTTCATATTTCATATCATGATATGAGTATACAGCAACAACGTAACATCAACATGACTTGGCGATATTTGGGTTTAAGTTGATAAATGATACAGGAACAAAAAAAAAAAAAACAATGATCTCAGTGGTTTTTGAAACGCAACATATTGTCATATGTTATTTTGTAATTTGTAATAATAATACGATATAATTAAATAAAAGTTGCACGAATTTAGATGGATTCTAAATATTGTATCATTGAAAAATGTTTATGTGACCACCAGTGATTAACAGTAAATACAACTTTTATTTCTTATTGTAGGTCAAGAAGAGTTATCTTAATTTGATTCTATCAAATCTTTTGTCAACTTATGAGTAATCAAGCAATGTCTGAACCTAATAAATTGGCCTTGGGCACTTTCTTACCTCTTATCCCGATTTCTCGCAGGCACTGACACAACAGCGATTACTTCTCCAGCAGGATCTTTCCCCAGCGTTCAGAGACCTGTCCAAATAGTTATATTATTTCATCCGGTACGGCCGCTAAGGGCTTTCATTTTTCATCGATGTCGATTCCAGGTCTTGTACTGGATCCGATCGGAACTGGCAGCTCCGAATCTCGTACTTTTCCTGGATAATATCTCGTATTACCACGTTAGGAAAGTAATAGATTATCCCTGGATAATATCTCGTATTACCACGTTAGGGAAGTAATAGTTTGATTCTGGATGATATCTCGTAGTAACTCGTACTAATCCTGGATAATATCTCGTATTACCACTTTAGGAAAAGTAATAATTTTGTTCCTGGATAATATCTCGTATTACCACTTTAGAAACATAAAATCCCCGGATAATATCTCGTATTACCACTGTGGGGAAGTAATAGTTTGGTCCTGGATAATGTCTCGTAGCATCTCGTACTATCCCTGGATAATA